>JBBIWI010000007.1:3600000-4160000 GCA_038048805.1 Hipparchia sbordonii
CCAATTTCACAAGAAATTGTTGAGTGAATGATCTTGGCCGATTGCCAGGTTAAGATGTCTACTCCAAAACCAGACAGCTGTCCTGACGTCATAGTGACGTCACTAATCGTTATACTTCTCAAATGTTTGATGCCCTAGTCTTGTATTGGTTTCATTTTAGGTATCTATTATTATTTAAATGGATCAAAGAGTCAGTTACGTTAAATGCACTATAAATGATTTACTGAGCTACTGAGACTACTTATAAGCTTATTACTTACTATAATAATTACTATTCTACTAATATTATAAATGCGAAAGTTTGTGAGGATGGATGTAAGAATGGATAGATGCATGGATGGATGTTTGTTACTCCTTCACGTCTCAACGAATGAACCGATTGGGCTGTTTGCTCAAAAGTTTTCTATAAAGATAGCTCATACCCAGGATTAACTATAATTAAATTATTAACCAGGATTAAATTATAGTCTACATTTTATCCCGGAAAATTATAGAATTCCTGCGTTAACACAAAACCCTCAGTTAATCCACGCGTACGAAGTCGCGGGCATTAGCTAGTAAGATTATAAAAGCGAAACTGTTTTTGGTTGTTGGTTTGTCCTTCAATCACACAGCACGGAGCAACGGGTTAAAAGGTTTACAATTACCTAGGGTTATTAGTTTATAGCGTCCTACTTAATTTATGTCTCAAAAAAACTAATTATTATATTTTGCAAATTAGATCAAGGCTTTATGTCATTCAACAGAAACTATTAGAATATGAGAAGAGTAAATTATATATTTGACATAACTAATGGATCTACTACTTATACAACCCAAAAATAATATTATTACTAGGCAGGTAAATGTTCCATTTTTAAAAACACGTTAAGAGATTCGTTCATCACTACCTATATTTCAAAGTAGGCAAGTAGGTATGTCTGTTAGTCTGTTACTATATTATTGTAAATATACTATTCTTATATACCCTTAGACAAGTCCACCGCTGGACGCAGGTATCTTGCATGGACTTCCATTAGCCTCGGGTTTGCAGAGTATGTATGCATCTCCTGTATCCAGCGGCTCTCTGCGACCCGTTTAATAATGTCATAAATTCTCCTAGTGTCCTGCCCACACTGCGCTTTCGTGATTGCCACGCCAGAACCTTCCTAAAGTGGCTGATTGGTATGGAACTATGTAATGTCATGATTTGCAAGTAAGGGGAGTTCGAAGAGCTAATGGCCTTTGGGGCCCCAAGGTGCTGGAGTGGTAACTACGCATCTGGAAGCACGCACAGTGTTGGCAGACTAGTGAGAGACTAGGTGGACCGATGACATCAAACGAGTTGCAGGGAGAGGCTGATTTCAGGCGGCGCAAGATCGAGCCCTTTATCCATGCAAGAGACCTTTATCGAGCTGTGGACGTCCACTAGGTTGATGGACAAACGAGTCTCTTTACAGCGAAGCTTAACAGCCTCTGGGAGCGGTACAAAATCATGTTCTGTAATGATACTTGCACGAGGCGTATGCAAGCAGTGGACGTCTAGACATAGGTAGAGACGAAAACGCGTCAATGCAGCAATGAAGCCTCAATAGCCCAGCGGTTAAAGGTGCGGATTTAAAACTGAAAGGTTGCAGGTTCGAATCCCACCCGTTGTAATATTGTCATACCCAGTCCCAGCCCAAGCTTTCCGCTTATTTGAAGGGGATAGGAGGATATTAGTCAACTTCAGCGTGGCTTTAAAAAAAAACTTGCCATATGCTTATATAGATGAATCTTAACTAATATTATAAATGCGAAAATGTTGTTTATCCTTCAATCACGCAGCAATGGATCGACGTGACTTTTGCGCAAGTAGAGTAACAGGCTTTTACCCCGGAAAAACGAAGGTTCCCCGCGGGATTTTAAAATCCTCACGCGAACGAAGTCACTTTCATCAGCTTCTAATAGTTAAATGGATATACTGGATTTGGATTCTTCATTTTGTATTGAATAAAGAAAATCCGTAAAATGCCTCAATCTAATCGTGAGGAAACTCGAACTTATAAAAGTTCTCCATAATATTCTCAAAGGTGTGTGAAGTGTGCCAATTTGTATTAGGCCATCGTGTTAGACTATGACCTATAACCTTTTACTGAGGGATCTGCGATCAGTAGTTAGCCGTTGATTGGTTGCTGATGATAGTTTTATTGTATGTAGGTAATGAATTTGAGTTATTTATAGGGTTATAATAAGGGATCAAATACATCTGAGTATTCGAAAATATTCAAAAAGCATCGTTATAGTAATTAAAAATAATACCAAGTTCAAAGGGGCAATTCCTTATGAAACGGCAGAAATTCACTAAGCACTTGGAATTAATCCAACACTCTCACATCTGTGTCACATTATGGGTAACCTTTTCTAAAACAATATCACGATGCGTTTGAACTTAATCGCCACAAGCATTGAATTCCGATTGGAGTTGTTTTGTTTTATTTCTAGTCTTGCGGGTAGGTCGACCGGCGCTTATGTCTCAACTGACGCCGCACACGTACACGCAACGACACCCGGCCGGTTATTTTCGTGCTACGTATACATGTGAAAACCATTTCATAGTGAAAACGTAACGATCATCGACCCGAAGATTTGCGGTCAAACATAATCAAATATTAATTGATCTTAAAAAAATATTAAGATTTTAATGGAATCGAAATACCTGATACGTATACGCATAAAGAATTAAAACAATCTAACAAACAATCTTTTTCTCTTTGTCAACCGACAGACGTCTCTTGCATGGACTTCCACAGGTCTCGGACTTGCGCCGCCTTTATTCAGCGGCTCTCTGCGGCTTCCCGGCCGATGTCGACGTATCTCGTTGGCCCACCTAGTGGGCAAACATTACGGTTTGGTGCGGGGTCGTTCCAGCACCTTGGGACAAAGTGTGGGGCTGTAGAAGCCATATATAAATAGGTACTCATTCCTATCTAGAATCTAGATTCCAATTTAGAACCAGCAACCCACGCTTTTTATACAAAGATTTTAATTGCACACACGTCGACTGTGTTTCAAGATTACAGTGGCCCATCATCATTATCATCATCATCAGATCACTACTGAGTACAATAGTCTCGTCCAATGATTTTCTCCTCTAAGAGAGCTATAGTCCACCACGCAGGCCCAATGCCAATTGGCGGACTTCACACACCTGCGAGCACCACGCGAGAACGTTATGGGGAACTCTTAGGTGTGCAAGTTCCTTACGATCACCTTTACAGTTAAAGTGTGTGATATCAAATAATTTCGAAAAGTCTGAGATGCGTGCCTGAGATCGGGCCTGGGACCCCCGAATATGAAGTCACAGTCTTCCTTACCACTAGGTTATTATTGCTTTTGTTAATTCGAATATTAATAATTAATTTTTGAAACTACCGCCTACTTAGTCATAATAAAATCGATTTTTTTGGAACACGAATTTTAATCGATTTGTATTGTCTATTGTAAGTCAAACGTCAAAATATTTTTGCAGTACATGCTTGCTTGAGTAAGTACCTACATGCCATTCCTCGAGATTCTGTAAAAAATCACGTGTCGCATTCGGATGTGACATAATAATTTAACATTGATGCAGTGATTAACATTAATCGTTACCTATTTGATGCAGCGAATGCTGCTATCAATCTGCCTAATCCGGCCTAAGCTGTAGGTTTCATACAAAAATTAGGTTCTTCCTACTTCCATGGTTCATAGTGATTTTTTGTCTGCATCTGCAAAGTCAAACTCAAGTGTCAACAGAAGTTGTCAGTTTGTCACTTGTCAGAAAAATTGTTTTGTTTTGTTCACGAATTTTGAAAATTAAAAATACAGTTATTTAATTTTTAACGTAAAATAGGTGCTATAAAATTAAGTTGTTCTTATGCTTTGATAAAATATGTGATCTGTTTTTCTCTGATTGCTCAAATCTGGTGCCTTTCGAAGTGATTTTTTTCGAACTTGTAACAGTTTAAAAAACATTTTCCTGTTTGATTTCCATTAATTTTGAAGCTCGTCATGGAAATCATATAGCCAGTGAAACGTGTGTTAGTGATAAGAAATACCGACTTCCTTTTGGTAAGTTTGAAATAACCTCAATTTCATTTTCATAGTTGGTAAGTACTTATACTCGGAATTATAATTCGATTCCACATTTGACATTAGCTACTGTCATTTTGTAAAATAATGATACCACATATAATAGTATAGTGATGAACACAAAAATCGATAAACAATCGCGATTCATGTTTATGTAATCATAATATTGGTGTGCCAATTAAAGACTAAATTATTGATTTTTATTTAAATAAATACATAATTATTCATAATTATTATTTATGAATTAGTAACCGCTGCTTTATTTTATAAAAAGTTAATATTTTTGTTTTTTATATTAAAAACAAAACTTATAATAAAAGAGCCTATATATCCCATGTTGTCCAAGAATAGGAAAAAATGAGTAGGCTAGATATTATGTTAATTGACAATATCACAGATACATTTATAATAAATGTTACAGAAAGTGACAGCGATAGAAAGCGATGACGGCGACGATTTATAAAATAAAATATTACCATAATATATATTCTATTTCTTTTCTTTCTAATGTTCCTTCATGATCACATTTTTTTATTTATTTCACACACAATTATTAAAGAAAACTCTCAGATCCTTAATAAAATTAATCGTCATAACTAAATTATCCGTTCAGAAATATTTAATTTCCTGATATACTTAGTTTCTATTAAAGTAGTAATTGTTTAGATATACTACTATATACGAGAGGAATCGATCGGGAAATATTCCATTTCCGTATCGAATAATTTCGCAACGTCACTATTTAGTACTTGTCATAACGTTGCAACACTGAAATTGTCAAATCTGGAATCGAATTAAAATTCCGACTATAGGTACGTAATATCTCTTTCAACTTTAGTAGTCAAAACTGAACGGTTCCGAATAAGTCAAAATTTTCCACTATTGGTTAAAAACTTAAAACACACAGTGTATGCAAAAGTATGAATTCAGTCCAATAAAGAGAAGCTGAAGAGAAGGGGAGTGGTGGATGCAGGGGGAGGTTGAAAGGGAAAACCAAACTTACTTGTTATTTATACCAACTAAAAGGAAAACCAACCTTCATGACTCGTAATGATTTCTGAGATAATGGTTTTTAAAATTAAGAGCTAATTGCAATTATACCAAAGTTGTGGAAGGGGTAGGCAGGACCAGAAAAACTTATGTTTAGCAGACTATTCAGAGAGAGAAAGCCAGTAGGCAGTTAGTAGTTTATTTCTGAATATAGGTTTCGATATTGTTCTTAGTGTATCATACACATGTATGATGTAGATTGTTAGAATAGCTGACTGACCTGTTTGGTTGACTGTTAGGTTGACTAGGAGGAGCTTGGTTGACTGTTAGGTTGACTAGGGGGAGCTTGCCTCCACTCTACACCCACCACAACACAGAAATCCTTACTGTCTCACTACAGCCTGCCTTGTAAAGTTAGAAACTGACAGGAGTGAGACAAAGCTCTCACCACAAAAGACACCATTTTTTTTTTTTTAATTTTTATTTATTTTATGGAAACATACAGTATTTTTATTGTATTAAATCTAAAAACAGATTTATAATTCTTAAACCTAAATTGTTTCCAAAGACTATACAGGGTGTCCCACGGCTATGCCACATGGAGGGGAAGTACCTTAAATATTGTAGATGGAACATTTTACTGAAAGAAGACTTCATTTTAATTTAAAAAACAATTTAAACTGCATTCATAGATTTTTAAATAATTGCCTGGTTGAACCGGGACTCGAACCCGCTATACGAGAAAAAAAATTAACCTGTATCTTTATCATACCGATCGGAAGGCTTCATCATAAGGATTATTTTTTGTTAAATAACATAGCATGAGAAATAAAAGGAAGACCATGAATTTTAGCCTTTGATGTAAAATTTTGTTCAGAAAAATAAAAAGCTGACATTAGCGTATCGACATGTCCTTCAATCCCGCTGCAAAATGTTGCAGCGGGATTAAAGGACAAACCAATAAATCAACAAACAAACACACTTTCGCATTTATAGGTAATATAAGTAAGGATTAGTAAGGATAGTAAGGATCGGGAAATGATGCGTACTACTCAAGTGGGTACTCATTAGTAATAGTTCATGTCAGTTGTATGTCGATACGCCAATGTCAGCTTTTCATTTTTCTGAACAAAATTTTACATCAAAGGCTAAAATTCATGGTCTTCCTTTTATTTCTCATGCTATGTTATTCAACAAAAAATAATCCTTATGATGAAGCCTTCCGATCGGTATGATAAAGATACAGGTTAATTTTTTTTCTCGTATAGCGGGTTCGAGTCCCGGTTCAACCAGGCAATTATTTAAAAATCTATGAATGCAGTTTAAATTGTTTTTTAAATTAAAATGAAGTCTTCTTTCAGTAAAATGTTCCATCTACAATATTTAAGGTACTTCCCCTCCATGTGGCATAGCCGTGGGACGCCCTGTATAACACTTATAGATTACATTAATCCGACAATGGAACAATCGGGTGTAGCAGAAAGAGAAAACAAAACAAAAAAGTTAAGTCATAAATTAATACCTACCATACCTACCATAATCCAAATTTGAGTACCTTTTTTAATATGAATAGCGAGCAAACAAGCGGGCAGGTCACCTGAGGGTAAGTGATGCAAAAAATGCCATTTTGTCAGTTCAGTATCGGTGTTGCCATAATATTCGCTTCATTTGTTGCCATTTTATTCAAGGTTAAACCATTTTATTAAAGGTAACTGTTCTATTTATTCAGACAAACTTCACTGAGATAATATTTAAAATAATAATATAAAATAATCTATCTTTTTGTATTTATTTTACTTTAAGGTAGATTTTATATTAAATGGTAACATGTAACTGACGAAAATGAACTAACAAATCTGTTCAGATTCCATAAATATTTTATTTTTTTATTATGCTTCAATTAAACTAAGTGATAACTTGATTAAATATAAATAATTATGAAAGTTAATTCCGCATAAGTTTCATTTCCGTACACTCAAAATTTGGTTAGTAGTATTTTCGCCATTGCTCCACAGATTAATTATAATTAATCTGTGCATTGCTCTTCCAACTTTGCAGTACTTCTAAATATGGCTTAGTTAAGGAGCCTAAATAGAGACTGAATAAAAAGGCTGTGACATACAAACAGACTTGATAAAGTATGGGTTACTTATTATACTATGGAATCCAAAAAATGCTATCAGCAATAAAAGTTTAACATGACACTATAAAGTCGAGTCAATCGCTTCCTTTATGGCTGCTTCAAGGTTTTAACTTTGGTTGCAACTTGCCGCGTATTTCAGAACTAAATCCCGGCTTTTATAGATGACAAGTCGTAAGTAATTTCGATCAGCAAGAGAAGTTGTCGAGGCGCAGCTTCTTTTTAATTTACAACAATTTCAGAAGCTACTTATATTTTAATTTACGCTGTAACAATTTAAGGAGCTATTACTTTTTTAATGAAACTTTTCCAAGATATAACCATTTTACATGTTATTTATACTCAAAGATAGATACTCCGTCGCGAAACTGTAGCAGCTTAGGTGTGATGAATATCTTAGAAATACAATCCCAAAAAAAGAACTCACGTGCGCCTATACTTCAAAGAATACTTGCTACAAACAAATCTTTTAGGCTGTGTGTTTGTCATTCTATTACGGTAGGGTTTAGCCCGCGATTTAGAACGCGTAGAGTTAGTTTTTAAGAATCTCGCGGGAACCTCTTTTGTTAAAATGCCCTTTAATCACGCAGCACCGAAATAGTGGATCGACGTGATTTTTTGTCTGAGTATAGTTGAGGCCCTGGAAAGTGACATAGGTTGCTCTTTGGCAATGGGTTCCTGGGAGTTTTTGAAATAACCTGACTACACGCGTCTGAAGTCGCGAGCAAAATCTAGTAGATTATAAATACCGGCCGGAAATCAAAATATAGTTTGGTGTTATATTGCTTAAATACCTAGCGTCCAACAAACAGTTAACGAACAATAGCGTCCACTGGAACACAATACGGAAGCTGCATTCTCCTCTGCTTATCTCGCCAGTACCCACCCTTTAATTGGCAACTTTTACCGTCAAACCGCAAATTAGCTAACGGTGAAAGAGCAGCGAATTAATTAAGAAAATACCCGAGTGTTTCTGCTAGACAATAAAGTAGGTAACTAAAGGGTAAATTAATTGTACCTACAGCTCGCGGAGTCAAATATTTAGGACACCTCTTAAATTGGTAAGATTCCTAGTCCAAGTTTTTAGGGTTAATAGGTAGAGTGATAGTTTGTTAAAAGAGAGAACTGTCGTGGTATGAAGGTGCAGCTGTGCTTAATTATCCCGATTCCCGATCCCGATTTCCCGCTCATTACCCTTTTGCGGTGGAATCCGGGATTTAGGGTTTCAGTTTCAGTTAACTAAGTATCTTAATATCAACACCATGAAATTTCTCCATTATCAGGGCGATGATTTAAAATAAGAAGCAGGCTCCGATCAAATACCAACCATACTTGCTATGCTGCAGAGAGGAATAATCAGCATTGTCCATATGAGTCTGCCCTATCGTGCCTGGTCAACCGGTAATCGTCTATTGGTTATGTCTATCGTTTCAATGCTCAATTACCGCCGCCGAGATGCTGAGCAGTTTATATGGAAAGCAGTGAACAATCCATCGTTGCCGTTAGATGCACGCTCCGCCCGGTACTAGACGACGATTTAATTAAAGTATTGTGTGCCCGCCAACATTATTAAGGGGATGCGTCCTCGATGGTTAAATCATATCCTACTATAATATTATAAATGCGAAAGTTTCTGAGGATGGATGTATGGATGGATGTCTGTTACTCTTTCACGTAAAAATCACTGAAACGATTCCACACTTTAATCTCTATGGAAGATTAAAGTGTGGAATAACACATAGGCTAGCATTTTTATTTCGGAAAATAAGAGAGTTCCCGCGGGATTTACAAAACCTTAATCCAAGCGAACGAAGTCGCGGACATCAACTAGTTAAATATACTTGCAGGAATTACTATAAATATGCTGTTTATGTAACCTTGATATCTATAAATAAAACTAGCTTTTGCCCGCGGCTTCGCTCACGTTAAGTTCCATTTTTCAAACCCCTATTTTATCCCCTTAGAGGTTGAATTTTCAAAAATACTTTCTTAGCAGATGCCTAATTCATCGCACTAATATTATAAAGCCGAAAGTTTGTATGTGTGTGTGTATGTTTGTTACTCCTTCACGCCACAACGAATGAACCGACTTGGCTGAAATTTGAAATGGAGATAGCTCATATCCAGGGTTAAAACATAGGCCACATTTTATCCCGGAAAATTACAGTGTTCCCATGGGAATTGAAAAATCTTGATCCACGCGGACGAAGTCATGGGCATCGTCTAGTAATAGCATAAAAACCTGATCCGTCCAGTGATAGTGATTTGACCTGTGCGTTGATAGATCAGTCAGTCAGTCAATCAATCAGTCAGTTACTTTTTCCTTTTACATTTTATTAATAAATAACATGTTAATGGTATTATACATATAAAACTTAAATATAACTTTGGGGAATATTTAGCTACTCAGAATAAAACTAAACAATGAAGAAGGTATTAGAAATAAGTACTGTAAGCCTTCGCTTTAACAGCAACTCTCGATAAGGGATTATACGCCATTATTATGCAAAGCTCTAAGGTTTCGGGAACGCAAGCTCTCGTCAATTAAGGTATCGCAGGAACTCATCTTCTATCCGAGCAACCAAGCCACAGCGCACCTATACGGCACAATGGTATAATGAGACATCGGACAAACGCCTAGATTGTTCTAAGCTCGATGAAATGTCTACACATGAGCCAGGGACGTAGTTAGGGCGGCAGCATGTGGGAGTAATAAGCAGCCTGCACCCACAAAGGTATATTGATGTAATAAAAATAAAACAATATTAATGTTTGTATAACTGTACTATTTTCCTAATTATAGTAACTTAACTTGAGATTAAACTCTTACCACTAACAACGTTAAAAACAATCAAGGATTTGCGTCGTCGGAGTTTTTAGATGTAAGTTACCTACAACTTTACAAGCCAGAAAACAAAAATTGACGTCATTTTATACTACTCCGTCTTTTATTCCTAGGTTTGATGTTCGTTTGAGATGCCGTTATTATCATTCCTACAAAACATGGGTAAATAGAATTGCTCATGTGTCTGTACCTAAGTCTGAAGATTCGTTTTCAATATTGTCTACTTGTTGCTGTCGAACACTTATCCTCCAAATATATAAAAGGAACGACGCACAGCTAATCACTGGACCTTCGATCGGGCTAAAATTTGGCATACAGATATTAAGTATGACGTAAGTATCCGCTAAGAAAGGATTTTGAAAATTCACCTCCTAAGGGAATAAAATAGGGATTTGAAAAATCGAACTTAACGGAGCGAAGCCGTGGACAAAAGCTTTTAATAATATTGTTATATTAAATTATCTACCTTTTTAAGTGGGATTTCATGACTAGCTACGTCACTGACTTAAAACTTAACTGCAACTAATACTAGGTACTAATAATGGTTTTGATTGGACGATCGGTTGTTCAGGAAAGCGGTTATTTCAGCGCTTTATGTGCTACACAGCCATTTTTAGTATTAATTGCCAATTCTGTCTTTAATTTTACAGTGTTGACAATTTTGTTCAATATAATTTATTTAAATTAAAGAACCGTTAGTTTATGAAATGCTACTTCAGTTATAATAAAAAAGTTGTAACTATAAACTTTCGATAAATAGGCATAGTGAATGCGCAAATGTATAACTTACAATATTACGCGTAATATTGTAAGTTATAGTGTTCAGTCTGTTTCTATTTTATGCTGTATTTTCGCAGTTTATAAATAATTCCTGCCAATCGCTTGGTTTTTTTTTTAATTTTTTTTTTAATGGGTTGGTTGATTAGTTATACTTCTAGAAGTCAAATTTAGAATTCAGAGACGTTCACAAGGGTTTTCTCACTAAGATCGTATTGGTGGGTGGAGCGCTCCAGGATGACTTCCATTAAAAATCACGTAAAGATAGCATTAGATAACAGCAGTACTCGCAGTGGATATATTTATTACTAGCTGACGATATGGTAGAAGTTGGAATAACAAAAAAATTAACGGAATCATGCTAGAGATAATAAAAATAGCTTGATAATATAATTAAATGTAAATAAGCGAACATTAAGTATGTAGATAAACGTTGCTAAAGAGAAATTCGAATGTAGGTATTATGCAATTAATTGAACACAGGTGATAAAATTGTTCATTGCACCACCTAGGGGGACTTAGCACGTACTAACTAGTTTCTGATGTTGTGGAAATTGCTAATGAGGCACATAATTAAAGGGCTCTCGGAGGAAATTGCCACGAACTGAACGTAAAACGACTCATATTAACGCCGAAGATGGCTATCTACAAGCTAATATAAAGTTAATAATGCCTCTAATTTGGTTGTACACAAAACTTGAACTATAACAAAGATGGACCAAAATCAAGCCTTTTCCGAATAAATTGCCATTAGAATCGGTTCACAAAATCAAATACAGCATACATAAAAAAAGCACAAAAACGAGTATTTGAATTGAGAACTTCCTTCTTTTTTTACCCCCGACGGAAAAAGAGAGGTGTTATAAGCTCGACTGTGTATCATCTATGTGTCTGTCTGTTCCCTCGTAGCTCCGTAACGAATGGACCGATTTTAAAGGGTCTTACAAACTTTCACGGATGCGATTGATTTAAAATTTGTTGTACACGGCACGGTAACCTTGAGCTGAAGCTGCTATATAATCTAGTCTGTGGATACTCAACTCCTCAGCAACTTGCAGCAGATACAGCGTATTTGGGCTCATTAGAATGATCTCAATGAGTACGTGTTAGATAAATGAGATCGAGGATAAAGAAGGATCTGATGATTGAGCAAACAACTGGGATACAGGATGTCAGGTATTTCGTACATAGTCCGGCCATAGATTCACATGTCGGGGGTGTTCAATTTACAAATATACTCTCTCTGCAAACTTCGATAAACTTGCGAAAGTAAGTTACCTATCACGCAGCAACGGATCGGTTTGTTCTTTATGGTGGGAAAACAAAGGATTCCTTTGGGAATCAAGGAGAACAAGGGGAAGCTTACGCCACGCGTACAAAGTCGCGAGCAAGAGCTAGTAGAACAATGAGCTGCGCACAATTATTTTATTGTAGCGGTGTCTGAAAGCATTTACGTCCGCCGCCCGGTGGGAATCAATTGCGTTGGCTTGCGCTCGCGCGGCGAAAGTGAATTACGATGTGATTGTCATTGTAACACCATTCCTTAGGAGTGGCCATAAAACGGAACAGGAGTAACTTAAGTTTCCTGTCTTATCGCTATAAATAACTCGACAGCCTACGAGCAATACGTATAATTTTCTTCTCAGAAAGAAGAATAATGCTATATCAACCAATCCAACGCTTACAAGTGGGACCTACTCAACAG
Organism: Hipparchia sbordonii; assembly: GCA_038048805.1. Lineage (NCBI taxonomy): Eukaryota > Metazoa > Arthropoda > Insecta > Lepidoptera > Nymphalidae > Hipparchia > Hipparchia sbordonii. Next base: position 3,612,550 of record JBBIWI010000007.1, read on the forward strand.
CGAAATTATGTTTTGATTGCACAAATCGGCATATGGTATTACATTATTTTTCGCAAAATTAATCAATATTAAACGGTGATTGGATAATTTTTGACCCGGAAAATCAGTTTCTAAATCCTAAACCTAAGTCCACGCACACAGACTCGTGGGCATCATCAAATCGGAAATTTCGTAACATGATCGTATAAAACTCAAACTTAAAACACTGAGTAAAAGGTTGTTTGATTTTTAGATCGCATCTAAGGTCCTGTTCCGATTTAACACGTTCAATTTACAATTCTGATCGTGAAGGCGCCGAGTTGGAAACTAGTAAAGGAATGCTAGCTAGTTGCTAGCCGTTCCCTCCCGTGTTCTCACGAGTCGCCGCTTGTTGGACTGTCTCCAAACGACACGGATTTTAATCGCAACACCGTCATTGCTGATTTATCTGCCGATGTGCGCCTTGCTTAGATTTCCCGTTGCTCATGAACTCCTGGTACACTGTAGATCTTACCCACTTACCTAGTGGATGGTATATGCTTTGATACGACTTAATAAATGGCTGTTTAATTTTACTGTTATTGTGCTTATGACCTTTTGTGAAGATTGCTTTCATGACTTATGATATAACCACGTCCCCACGTGGTTTCATTATGATGTTTGGTTTCTTCTAGGAAGCTTCAACTAGATAACTCAAATCCATAAACTTTTTACATTTGAACTCATTGTGTTTTTTTTTTATTTGGTAACAGTGCCTCAGTTGTTAAAATATGCTGGTCGATTTTGGATAACCTGCATGAGTATTCGCTGCAGTCAAAGTGGTCATTGGATGACAGTTGATGCATACGAAGAGTTCCGTACCAAAAAACGTCGAAAAAACATTTTTTAGTAGGGGCCCCGTTTAATTTTTTTTCTATTTTTATTATTTCTTGACAAAGCGGCAACTGCAGAAATTCTATGTCAAATGTCGTCTACCTATTACGGATCATTGGATCATTAGATACAAGCCGCTGACAGACGGACAGACGGACGGACGGACAGCGAAGGCTTGGTAATAGGTTCCCGTTGGTTACCCTTCGGGTTCCGAACCCTAATAATGATTGCAATCAATACAATTCTGATCTTGTGGCTATGATTGTTGCAGGTTTTCTTGCAATCGACCAGCTGGTTGATCACTTATTCCCTCTCTAGTGGAGTATGAACTTTCAGTAAATTTCCAAGTAGTCCTAGATATTGTAGTGCCAGTAAATACTGCAGTCGTTCGGTTCTCACGTGCCGTTTCTCGAGTCGCGAGCGCTGCGGCCACGCCTCTACAAGGCCTATCATGTCCGACTGTCAGTTGGTCTAACCATTGCACTTATAGTGACAATATTGCAACGATTATCGTGATAAATTAGTTTATTAAGTTATTTAATGACTTGCTGATGTCCGTGGCTTCGCCTTCGTGGATTTATTTTTTTAAATTACGCCGGAACAAAGTGACAAAAATCTCGTTGATCCATAGCTATGCTGCGGCCTGATTGAAGGACTTTATTTATTCGATGACAAGACAGTCCTTGACTACGACGATCTCACCTGATGATAAGTGATAATGCGGACTAACTTAGAAGGGCAGTATATATTCAACCCATGGCGAACTGGCATAGCAGACTAACTTAGTATGGCAGTGTACATTCAACCCATACCCCTAAACTGTTTCTATACCGCTTAACCAAATCGCTTGGCGGCACATCTTTGACGGTGGGGTGATAACTAGCCACGGCCAAAGCCTCCTATCAGACCAGACCAGAGACAATTCAGAAATTATAAATTCCCACTTTGCCCCCGCCCTGAATTGAACCCAAGACCTCCCAGTTATAAGACCATAGCGCTCACCACGCAACAGGGTGGTTGTCAAAAACTAACAAAACCACGAACTGAACTGTTAATTTCGTTTTACTGTAGAATTTGTGTGTTTTAAAGGTTTTAAGTGTAGAAATTAGAGCTGATTACTTACTAAGTACTTGAGATGATTCCTTTGAGATTTTAAACTGTACCAGTTGACATTTTCACCTGAACAGCGCATTTCGCAAATCCCGCGATCAAGATGTTTAAGTCCCCATTACACGTTGTTAAAAGCCCGCGGGTGTGTTCCTTAATCCATCAAATTACAAGCCGGCCATCATCTTAATATCCCCCGCCCCCCAGCCTTTCAATAACCAGTACCGCATTGATAGAGCGTAATTATAGTACCGCGTGCGCTTGCTTGCTCCAAGCGAATTTGTACGGTAATACGGTGTCGAGTTGGTATTGTGGGATTGCTTTGATATCTTCGTTGTGGGGTCGTGTTTGTCTTTCTTACTTTATCTCTTTTGAAATCTGTAATTTTTCAGCTTAGATGTGTTTTTTCGTGTATTATCCCAATTTTTCAGCTTAGACGTGTTTTTTCGTCACTATTGTCCTAATTTAAAGTAAGATTGAATAGGTAATTGACAGCTTAAGGCAAATGTGTTCAACTTTCTATGACCGTTTTCTCTGCCTTACTTCGGATCGTAGAAAATTTTATGAAATAAATTTAGATATTTTTCGTCCGAGTCAAGAATCGAAGGATGTCATCATCCAGAACGTTCCAGTCTAGTGGTTAGCATATAAGTTCGATTTTTCAAACCCCTATTTTATCCCTTTCCGGATAGAATTTTCATAATAGTTATCTATATCTCAGCCCAATCCGTCCAATGATTTGAGCCGCGTGTTGATAGATCAGTCAGTTAGTCAGTCAGTCAGTCAGTTAGTTACCTTTTCTTTTTATGTATTCAATAATATTTAATCGATAAGGTACTAAAGTATCATGTAGCTGTAGCTGTACTAAAATGGATTTTGTTCAATAAACATGACAAGTCCACGCGATGTTTGTATGATATTCCACAAAATCATGAATACAGGTGCATTTTAATGACGTTGATTTGCATACAAAGTTACTTTTGAGGATTTCAATGTAAATGTGAATTATGCAAATCGATCCGATTACCGATATCCTTCTATTTACTTCTGAATAACGTTGCTTTGGAAGGAAACATGTCGTATACTTCACTGAAATAGGGGTTTAGAGGTCCTGGATCTAATTAACCTTTTTTAAACCTTTTCTAATTAGTAACCTGTTTAGTAAAATTTTAGTCAGGATTTCAAGTTAATTGTTATTTTGCAATTCGGATCTAGTGGTCTTGGATTAGTTCTAGATCCGATAAGGAACAAAGTCCCCAACAAATCTCGATGGATTGCGTGCACAGAAATATATCTAGATAATATATAATATAACTTTATAATATAACTTTATTTATTTAAAAAAGAAAACACACAACAAAGAGTAATAATAATAACATAAATCATAGAACATAACATTTTGCTCAAATTGCTCTGAACCCCCAAACTAGGATGACCCGTGTCTTGGGGGTCAGTCTCTTCCCAATTGTACAGGAAACAATCCATCATATTAATCATATTATCATGTTCATGGTAGATTTGTACATTGGAAAAGTTACATAGCATATTGTGAAATATCTGTTTTTTGTTGTGTGTGTGTGTGTGTGTGTGTGTGTGTGTGTGTGTGTGTGTATGTGTATTTGTGTGTGTATGTGTGTGTGTGTGTGTGTGTGTGTATTGGGGTGGGTGTATGTGATGTGATGTGCCTATGAAGTGTATGTGTTATGCATTGTTTTGGTGATTGTTTGGGCTTGAGATAGAACAGAAAAGGAGGCGAGGCACGCGCGTTGCAAAAGGTTTCGGATAAAATAAAAATAAAGTGCTACGAGTATATTACACTATTCCTCAATAATATTAAAATGAAAGCTAAGGACCGCTGGGTATGTGGCACAAGACCGCGCCCTGTGAAAGAGACCTATTTCCAGCAGTGAACGTCTAGGTATCGATTGAGGCGATGACGACGGTTTCGTCCAAAGGTTGACTAAGACTGAAGTTTATAGACGGAACTCTTACCTACTCTGCTCAGACTCAAGACAGAGTTAAAACGAGACACATTTTTGTCAGAGCATTACACCTTAGACCACATCATCACTTTCCATCAGGTGTGGTAGTGTGCGTGTGCCTATAATGTATTAAAGAAAAAAGTTTTTGAAATCTTATTTTTTTTTTTTTTTTTTTTTTTTTTAATAATGACAAGGTAGCCCTTGACTGCGATCTCACCTGATGGTAAGTGACGATGCAGTCTAAGATGGTAGCGGGCTAACTTGGAAGGGATATAGCAGTGTAAACTCAACCCATACCCCTAATCGGTTTCTACACGCCACCGTGCCGGAACGCTAAATCGCTTGGCGGCACGACTTTGACGGTAGGGTGGTAACTAGCCACGGGCAAAGCCTCCCACCAGACATTTTATACCACCACCAGATATTTGGTTTTCTTTCTCAGTAGGTAACTTTGACTGCAATTACAATAGACCACGGTATCGGATTTCAATCTACAAACGTTCAGGTTTCAATCCTTCCTTTTACCGTTAAGTTTTTGGGTGAGGAATGGTACCTACCCTCATTTCTCTCAGTTCAAAGTTCGTATAACATCGTTCTAGCGACATATCAGCCGGCCACTTAGTTATCGCCCTGAGCCCTACAAATCGTCTGGCTCTAGGTAAATGTCCTATGAAATTGCATCGTGAGTCCCGCTCGGACCATAAACAATGCGAAATGCGACGCGTTTATGATCCAATAATAGCGTTAAGACAATATTATCAGCCCCATTCGCTGATATTATAACCGGGGTGAATAGATCTTCGTGTGGGAATACTGTCAAAGATGGAATCTTGATACAAATATATACATGCCCGCGGCTTTGCTCACATTAAGTTCGGTTTTTCAAAACCCTATTTCACACCCTTAAGGGTTGAATTTTCAAAAATCCTTTCTTAGCGGATGCCTACGCCATAATACTCGTAGCTATCTGTATGCCTATATCAGTCCGATTGTCCAGTGGTTTGAGTTGTGCGTTGATAGATCAGCCAGTCACCTTTTCTTTTTATTTATACGCACTAATGTTCGGGTGAACTTATATTAAAAGTTGTTTAATTCAATAATAGGGATAAAAGTTTAAACACTACAATCCGACTACGAAAAATTGGATGTAATATCCTTCATACTGATTTTGAAATTAAATGTAGCCTATGTCATCCGGACCATAATAACGAATCCATTGAGTCAGTAGTTTAGGCGCTAGGTGGAACATACGTAAATACAGACATCAATACGTTACTAGACTAACATAAAATGCTAAAATCATAACCCTTCCTTTAGGCTTAGCCGTAGTCAGGTAAAAAGAAGGACAGAATAAGTTAACATTTCCTGTTGTATTTTGTCTGGAATAGCTTCTATGCACCCTCAGGAACCTAAATATCAGTTTAACAATGTCAAAAGCCGACAAATGAACTTGACCAATATTTAAGCTGTCAGGGTCGACACGCACGGTATATCGTTTACACCCGGAGGCAAAACTCTGACAATTTCGTAAACGAGACAATAATGTCTGTTATTTCGAACAATACATCTGCACCTACTTCCAATTGCCTAGAAGTTAACAGGAGAGTAATTTGAGATGATTTGATGCTTCCAAGAAAAATGTTCAACCCATAACTAGCTCGATAAAGGGGACCAGGTCTCCTCTTCAATGAGAAGGGTTTAGGCCATAGTCCACATAATTTAATAGGGGAATCCGTCTATCTTGTTAAAAATAAAACTTATGGCGAGATTCCCCGAGTCTCGTTACAGTGTCCCTAATGGTCTCAACAGATAAACATCCCCGACATTAGCATTCAGATATTCAGTTACACGGCGTCAGTATAAAACTATAATTCCCCGGCACCACCGCGCTCGTATATTCGCCACTGGGTATCTTATTACTGAATATCTTCTGCAATACTGCCACTATTTATTAGATTGAGTCGTGAGACCGTGCGCGGTAGCCGGGATAAAATAAATAAATATACGAATATTCTAGTGTCCAATCAGCGATTCTCAAACTTCGCAAGCCCAGAGATTTTTTTTGGGTATCGGTCTAAAGTCACTAACATTTTCAACTAATGACGTATAAATACGCCTTCCCGAGGAGAGCTGGGCTCCTTCTCCTGGAGAGCTAAAATCTGTTTTCCTTACTGGTATAGTCCAGTGCCCAGTCACTGACAGTCACTATCACCTATCAAGACTCTGATTTGTCTGCCAAAGTTGGAAAGTAAATTCTATAATTGCCTTATCGGTTACTTTTAATTATTTTCGTATTTTACTACTAGCTGTGTACTTACTTCATCCAAAGAGGATCTTTGCCTACAACAGTGGAATCAGCCATGAGGCTATAGCCATGCTCATCCGAGCTTTTTCAGATCTATACACGATTCGTCCAACTAGGATTAGGTATCTAACAGAGCATTATTTTATTGTACGATCCAAATATCCTCTTCCCTTTCTCAAGCTCTTTTAGCCATTGACCTCATTGTGCTATGTTGTTGCAATAAAACTGCTTTGTAATATTTTTTTATTCATTTCTCAATATTATTCTTAAACATGTATAACGACTAACGACGATTACGTATTCATAGCCCAATATTGGACTGTAGTCTACAATTTGGCAAACACTGTTCTAATACAAGCAAATAAAGTAACGGTGTTTGCTTACGGAAAGGCTTTATGCAGGTTGCGACTGCAAATGATTGCTTTGTATTGGTATTTGAAGAATTTTCTTTTATCTAACTTTCAGACATATTTTTGTATGTGTGAATATTACCTATGTGGTACCTAGGTTTCAATTTTTAATCAAATGGCATGTCTTCATATTTTACATTTCCTTCTAGACCATAATACCTACCAACTAATTTTTAATTACGGAGATTTTACAGAGCTTAAAAAAAAGTTCCTTGATTTCTGAACTGCGCAAGACTCTTGAGTTAAAAGTTTGTGTCTGCTCACATAACAGAAGTTAAAACAATAAACTATCATTATGTGTATAAGTATAAAATAAGAAAATGGAGAAGACTATGAAAAAAGAATGTACAGAATTTCTCAAATGTACATGAAGTAAACTGATCATTTTTCTTTCATCTGTTCTTTTCCATAGTGCTTCATTACTCTAAAGTTACACCACTATCATTAGTGAAACATTAGGAAGGGTATAAAGAAAACTATCCGCTTGAAATCGGAGGCTTAATATAGGGTTATAATAGGGATAAGAAATACACATTAGATCAGACGCCACATCATCAATAACAGTTTATTGGCGATACATTCACGATTGATTAAATTGCAACGCAACCGGTCCCAGCCCGGCATTATCATAAGTGATGCCCGGCTTATTGCTCTATTGCGCAATCGCTGTTCATACTTTATAGCTGTCGATACTATGTATTTCGATGCTACGAATAATAAAAAGCTCCGAATGTGCAACAAGTGTCTAGATCTTTAAGAATTTTATGTAAAAATCGCATCGTATGTTTCTCTGTTAAACTTATATCTATCATGTTGGCTTTCCATGACAGATGCATTAGCTGTTGTTTCGGTATAAACTAGGCTTCTTTCTGTTCAACTATATTTCTCTATACGCTATTACTTTAAAGTCCCAAAGAAGACCTGTAAAATCCGAGCGACTCACGAAATTATTCCTTCTCATCGTTGCCCTTTCTTTATGTTTCGTAATTTCATAACTATACATTTAGATGGTTTGCCTTGCAGTTCGGCTATTGTACTTATTTAACAACTATTTCCACACAGATTTAGATACAAGGATAATTTTGACTCCATTTTTTTAAACAAAGTTAGCGTTAAGAGTTTCTTATTTGTATTTCGGTTGTTTGGTGGTTTTAAAAAGTTAGCTTGCTTTAACATTTACGCAATGTTTTGGTTTGTTATGAGTTTGTCTATTAGAAAACTCAACTGAGCAATAAATAAGCCTTCCCAGCCTCGTAAACAGCAAACCTCTGATATTGCATTTGCTGCCATACACTGTGCTTATAAAATACTTTATGATCATAACAAATATTGTCTCTTTATGTCGAGATGTGCAATCCATGCCAAGCCTTCATGTTTCACCATTTGTGCTTATGACTCTATAGCAGTTAATATTTCCTAATCTATAAATAATTTAATGTCAGTGCCGATAAAATTGCTTCCTCCATAGCGGATTTATTAACAGCTTCTGCCTACGGCTCTATCCTTGTCAGTTATAATATACGCTTTAAATATGTACCTACGTAATAGATTTCGAAAGATATCTATGTATTATTTTAAAATCTTTTCGAAATGGACTATGAGGTAATTACTTTTGGAACATTTTTAAATTCGTGCTTTATTATGTTCATAGTTTAGTAAGTGATACCTAATTTGTGTGTGTAATATTTCTTCTTTTTTTTTATTAATTCTAATGCCGAATTCGACAAAATCTGTCACTAACAGAAAAGCAAAGTCAAGCAAAATTCTTAAAAATTTTAAAAACTAAAGTTTTGATAAACGCGTGAATTTTATTAAATGTAAATCATCCTCCAATTTCCCACCCTTAAAGGATCCTTAAATCTTCTTCAATTTTAAACGCGACCAGAATCATTAAAATTGGTTAACAATCTGTGAAATTACCGCGAAGCGTACGACTACAAAAAAATCTTTTTTTTGTCAACTGGAGATTCTCGTCCGTTTTTAAAGTCAGTAAAAATATAAAAAAGCCGTTACACAAACAGTCTTTTTAACGTTTAATGAACAGCTTGTTTAACATAATAAAAGCATAAGAAGAATTTTCGTTATTAGCACGGTACGTTATAGTACAAGTGTAAAGGTTTATAGATGTCAATAATAGTTTTAATGCACTAGTGTCATTGTTGGTGCAGCATTAGCATAGAGATTAGTTGTAAATTGCTTCCTCTTGATGCCTCGCTGTTATAAATTGTTTAATTATGCTGATGAGACGGTGTATTATCGCTCTGTGTTAACGTTTTCATGCGTCAAATTATTTTCACTCGCACGCAGTGTAACTTTAATAAATTACAGTTCATAATTTTTTATTTAGTTTATAGCTATTTCTATTATTATTAACTTAGTTACTATTAAACCTTCGACTTCGGCTGAAGGTTGTGGTGTTAGACCACATGGTCTATTTAAAGATTCATTTATAGACCACGGGATTTTTTTTACTATTGTTTGTTTGTTACAGATCTGGAACCAATCTTTTACACGATGCTATTACATGTAAGTTAGATTTTTTGTATCCGTATAGTATTCGTATCCGTGTCCGTGGATGAATATTCATTCATAAAAGTATATTCATTCGAATGAATGAATATACTTTTATGAATGAAATTGTACACCACACATAATATAAGAATAGACACAATAAGCTTAATAAATAGTATACAATTTGGCGGCTTTATCGCTACATAGCGATCTCTTCCAAGCAACCAATGGTGTTAAAGGACATAGCTACAGATACTAGAGCTATATATACATTTTAAGTAAATGAACTGCAGTCCGCAAGCTGAGGTTACACCACGCGGCCTGCATGAAGCGTATGTGGTTATTATAATGGTGTGTGAAATTACAGCCGGTCGTTTGTCAAGGAGGCAGGATCGGACGCTGGCCAGTGATTAATTTCATTACGCCGCTCTTAATCAAATGCGAGGGAGCCACGCTCGTTCCTCGGCCTTTATTAGGTGCTACATTGAAAATAATCAATTTATGGACGCCCATAATGACCCTTACATTGCACACTTTAACGACTTCTTAGCGCTGTGGTGTTTCTTAAAAAAATAATCCAGATATTATGTAGTAAAGATTGTCAATAATTTAATCACTCGTTGCGTTGCGATTGTATTCTGTTTTAGTTACTAATAGATCAACACTTTACTTCCCACGAAGTGAAAATGAACTAAGGTACTCACCAAAAATAAATCAATTTATGGACTCACATAATGACCATTATATTACATACTTTAATGACCTCTCAGCGCGGTGGTGATTTTTAAAAATTTAATCCAGATATATGTAGTATCGGCACCTATAACCAATTGATCAACACTTCATACCTGGAATTTTTGATTGGATAGATTATTATATTACCGGCTGTTAGTTGGCTACTAGCAAGCGATTAGTTAGTGCTTTCGGATATTATAAGAGTGTTGGGAAATTATTCTTGTATTTACAAATCCAGTTTAGCGTTAGGATGATGCCCGTTTTCACCAACATTCCCGAAGTTTTGGGACTACCTGAGCCTTAGACCTAAGCTAAATTAGGTAACCCTTACTGACACCTTCGTTTTCGCTAACCTTTAGGAAACACCTAAAGCTGAAATGATACTAGGTGTGGGGTTGCATTCCGGGGCTATCTACATGAGGCGACACATACATGGAGGATGATATAGGTATGGTTGGTGAAAACGAGCATGAATCTAGTTACCACAAAATGTTCACAATCATGGAGGATCTGCTTATAATCTAATCCGCAGAAGCAAATCCAGCACATAATTGGTGAGCATAGATCATAAGCGCGCTGAATAGCGAGATTGGCGTAATGACACCTGCCCCGGGCGGCGGCTAACTTACGACCACATTACCACTGACACATGTCACTTTATTACACGCAATACGTCAGCACGACACGAATTATGAACAAACAAACAAATTTTTTTTATATTAACAAATGGAAGAGGTTGCTTCAGCAATAAGGTCACCTTTGTGTGCTATAATAATTAAATATAATATAGCGCCCTAGATCACATCTGAAGAACTAACTAAAACTGATAAGCGCACTAAAAATGCAAAAAATAGGTAGTTTTCCTGCATATGGTAATAGTGAAAATTAAAAAAAACGCGATTGTAGCGCCTTAGAAAACTAACTAAAAGTGAAACTTGAAATAAAAGTAAAAAAAAAAACAAAATGCTAACAAAAAACGCCTTTAGCATCTCCGTTTCGTCGTAATCCAGGATGAAAATGAAAAAAAAAATGAAAAGTTTTTATTTATCAAAAATTAGATAGACACTATTATCTGTAGATCCCACACTAAGAAGCCTTTATCGTGGGGTAAAGGATATAGGAAAGTTTCAAAAAGTCGCTAGACATTGTTAGTGAAGCGTATACGCATTATATTCGCATATTATGTCTCCAGTTGCTATAAAGGGACAGGATAATGTTGCTTGTAAATAAATCCTATAGACCCGGTAACAAATGAACACTGAACAGGCCAAGAGAGAGAGATATTGCTAAAACGTTTTAAAATATCGTGCACATTGTTACATGTAACGTGAGATTGTTATAAATTGCTGTTATTTTTTGCGATCATAAAAGAAATAGATGCTCGTAATAATTGGTCAATCTCTCAAACATCCCTAGAGCGTGGGTTAGAAAAAAGAAAATTCATTGCAAATGAATATTTATTATGTATCCAATAGAATAGTTAATTATTATTTAACGTAGGTACACACAGCGACTTCGTGATTGCTCTGTGCGTGGAGTAAATTTTTTTAAAATCCCACGTGAACTGTGGGTATAAAAACAATCCTATATCACTGTATAGGTCTTACGAGTAATTATATCCATGCTAAAAATCAAGTTGATCTTTTGCTCTATTTCTGCGTTATTGAAGGATAAATCGATAAACCAACTAAGCCATTTATGTATATTGAGATGTTAACAATAGCTGCAGCTGCTACGTGATTAAAGAAACAACCAACAATACAACACAATTAAAGAAACGACCATAAACAAAAATGCTTTCGCAAATATAATAGTCGGTGAAGTTTAATTATAACAAGTGGAGTTAGAAAAATAGAGTTATTCGTATCTCATAAAAATCTATTTGAGTAAAATGCCCTACTAATACACTATTTGATGGATGCTTTGAGTGTATAAATAAATAACAAATTATCCACTGAAATACTGCTGGCAGCTGTAACCAGTAGCGGCTAAAATCAATTAGTTATACTTACTTATAAGAAGCTACGACCATTCTGGCCAGTTGTAAGAAGATTAGTGAAGTATTAGGGGAGATCATTAATAATTATTGGCATTTCGGACCCGAAACAGTCAAGTTTATCGAAGGCCCAAGGCGCGGCAATTATTCACGAGGTGTTAACAAGTAATTTCATAAACTCGGGTAATTAATTTGCTCAATTTACAATGTTCCATGATGTTATAATTACCTAAGCTCGTAATGAGTTTCTCTTAACAGGAGTTCTATGAATTTATATTGAATAATTAAATGTTGCTCTTTTTATCTAAGAATATACGTAAAGTATTTACGAAATATATATAGAACACATTTATTAGGTATTGTTTGTGTGTGTGTTTATATTAATAGATAGAATGCAGTATAATAGTTCACTGACCGCTAATATAACATGTCAAATAAATATTTTTAACCGCATTGATATTTTATTTGATATAAATATTGAAAAGCATAATTTTAACAATCAATAAGAATACATAATAATTCGACAATAATGAAACAGAAATAATATTGTGCAAAAACATTTTATAGAAAACGACAAACATGAATCAAATCACGAATGACATTAAAAGTAGTTACCTATTTTACGTAGAATTCTATACGACACACGAAACAATAACCTTAAATCGAATCTTATAAATAAATCTTTCATAATCTTAATAGCATCTGCGATACGAATTTGTACAGAGTATCTAGAAATAGTATTCAATTAAACGGGTTAGCAAGCTTTTATTGGAGTAAAATCAATAGCATGCAAGTAATAGATTAGACTGGAAGCGACCAAAATACCTTCAGCTTCAAGTCTTTCAATCAAATGTTTTAGAGGGCTTTGGCAGACGTGCATGTTAATGTTCGCATGATCGTTAAATACGTTCATACTTTTGGCGTTGTTTCAACATTTAAAGATCTATCTATCTGATCAAGCAAAATATATCTGTGTACCTAATAGCCATAGACTAGCTAATACGGGTTTAACAGAGTAACGATTCAAAAAGCAGATATCTTCTGCGTCAACCAAGACAATAGGAGTCTCTCAGGGATCTTTTTCAGGTCCCTTTGCGTTCCTAATTTATATGAATGACTTTTCATACGAATTCCATGCCAAGGATAAACGCATAAGTGTGAATAATATTTACCTCGATATAATTCGCTGGAAACATTAGAATTTGCTAAAGTATGGATGGTTTTATAGTCTGTGGTAAAATATTAATACGGTTTATAATATCGGCCTCAGCAGATAAAAGGTTAGATATAGGAGGTGTGTCCAACGGGCGGAGTCGAATCGAACCCAAGTTCGAAAGCAACAAATAAACAATATTCGATTGCCTGCATCTGGGATAGAAGAAATAAATATCCGAGCAACCGAACATAAATTATTTGTAAAGCAAATGTTTGCTTAAGCCTTCAAGCTATATAAACAAATCCTGTTATTAATGTCTAGCGTGGAAAGGTAAAGCCCATTGTTTCCTTCGGTGTGATAATGCGGGTAATAAAATTGTATGCTTTAACACAAGAAATTCTGTTGTATTAGAGATATGGTTTTATGAAAACTTCATTCTATTTGGATAACAATGTAGTCAAAAATTTCATGATTTTATAAACGCACTCAAGAAATTAATAGATAACCTCGGACTTATGATTTGAAAATCGAAAACCGTACATTTTATAATCTAATTCTTTACCAAAATATTACATCATAAATTAAATATGAATTTTCTAAATTCCAATAGGAGTAACATTTAAAAACGAAATTATGGTTCATAACTCAACCAAGTGACACTATCGATTTTTTATTTCTTAGTATCTTTATTATAATGTGAAATGTATATTTTATTTTATGATTCTAAACGCAAGACTAATTCTGTTTATCTTTTCTAGACTAAACCGCTAAACCGATTTAAACAGGCAAGGAGACCAGCTTATATCCTAAGGAAGCTTATAAACTGCTTTTTATCTTGGTCAATCAGAGATAGAAAATACCGCGGGATTTAAAAAAATCTGTATCCACGTGGACAATGTTGCAAGCTTTAGCTTGTTATTTATGTCAGAATAATTATTCTACCCAATGAAGCTATGTTTCTTTAGTAAAGATAACTTATACTAGCAAAAAACATTCGTAATATCATGGGAAAACACACCTTAACCTTTTCAATGTACGAAGTGGTTGAAAATTTAATTCCACAGTTGAATAAAGCGAATAAATCATACCATATCACTCCACACAATCGTCATGGTAAACAATAAAACAGCTATACGGAAACCGGGGACCCGAACAAAACAGCTCACCTCTTAAACACACAAAGGTCTCGCAAAGCACAAGCTTGCATCGGGAAAGAAGCTCACAAATGTCACGACTCTGCAACCTCTCAATTTCTAAAACAAAACCACGTCAAACGATTATCCTTTCCCCTGCTACCGTTACATGCAATGGCCGCTACTCATGATTTGTCTGTTTACACTCGTTTAGAGAGATTTGAAAATATTCTATGGAAGGTCGAACCTTGAACCTTAATAGAGGACGCTCAGGTGATCACAAAATATAAAATTTAACCACCTTGTGTTTAAACAGTTTCAGAGATATTTCATGTCAAAGATTTGTTTATCATTAGGTTAGGACAAAAAATAAAATCAATTAGTAAAATCTTACTTACTCGTTTAACTGGCGATTCTATGATAAAAAGTCCTTGTTTATTTTTTATTTACATATCTTGTATGTATGGATATCTATAACCTATTTAAGATTTCAGAATCACTTTTTCAAAATTTAAGCATCTGATTTAAGTAATTCATGTAGATCAACTTGTGGCTCTTGTGAGCTCTTATGATAAATAATAATAATCACAAACACTAATGCCAGTGCAGAAACTAGATATTCTTGAGAAAAGCTGGCAAGAACTACTTAATTATGCTCTTTTAAAAATGTTAAAATACGAGTACGTTAGGTACAATTGCAAAGCCGATGCAACATTGTCAGTAAGTAACTCATACGCCATTTCTTTTTATTTTGTCATTTGCCAAAAACAAGCGAAATAATAGCGAAGCTATTTCATCTAACGTTGACATTTGGCTATACTAAACTAATTATATAAGATCCGCTGCTATGATTTCGCAGAGCTAAAGTTCTTTATACAGTATATATGTATCGTGAAATTGCAATTTAACGTGGCGACATTTTCATTAATTAGGACATTCTACAAACTATATCTAGTAAAATACCTATAAAACTATATTCATTAGAGCCAGTGTAAATAAAATTAGCAAATGTAATAATTTGGATCCAGTTTTGAAAGCAAATGGTAAGAGTCATGGCACAGGCGCAAGAAATAGTAACCATAAAGACATGTTCGATTTAAAATTCAGTAGGGTCATATGTTCAACAATGAAACACAAAAAATTCAAAGTCTCATGCACCTTTTGTTTTTACAGATAGAAGTCTAATTTTTTACAGGTGTGTAGGTAATTTAGTTCGGCATCGAATTTCATTTACAATTTTTTTAATTAATATGTAATCAATCGGCAAAAAATTATAAACTAAAAAATGGGAAATGTTTCATTGTGTCCACAGTGGTGGTACACAATGAAACACCACAAATTCAACAATGAAACATTAATAGTATTGTCTCGACTTTTGTGTAATTTATGGAGTAGGTGAATAAAAAAAAATGCTTGAGTTAATAATCACAAAAGGATTTATTTTTAATTAACTTTAATCAGGTTACCAGTACTATTACTGGTATTATAAAAAATTTAATGTTAATAAGATTAATTTGTGAATTTGTAGCCACAAAAATTATTAATTTGCCCGGAAAGTACATGATATTATGTATGTACAATTATACGGTACACAATAAAATAAAATGATACACATTGAAATAGTGTTTCACTGTGTTACTGTGCAACTGTTTCATTGTGAACTACCTAAGGTTTTTTTTACTAATCTCAATTTTTTACCCACTAAATTGTAACACTTTAAGATATAATTTATTGCACATTAATCTACGAAATATGTGTAATGCTAATTAATCATGAAATTTATGAAATTTTCAACCATGCTTTAGTAAAAAATCTATAAAGAATGCTAAAAATACCTTACTTTTTGTCGAAAAAAACCAAAAGTGCTCCGCAAACACATCTTCTCGCACGCGGCGTCGATGCAAATTGGGCTAGGGCGGGGGGTTCACGAGAGTGTCCTAACGCAATATAATGCACGAAATAGCAACGCAGAATTTTAGAAATATCACAGTGTTTTATTGTGTACCACTGTTTCATTGTTGGACATCTGACCCTACAGCAAAAAATAGGTCTTCGCTTCGGTAAGCGTAGCGTATTATGCAGACGTGCCTCACGATTCCGAGAATACTGTTGTAGGATACATCCAACGTTAAGATAGTACTTGAATGTCATGATATTGAGATGTCAATGGGAAATGTCAAAGATGTCAAAACGGACAGTTGTTGTGGCACAGTTAAAGCATAAAGATAGTAGAAGCTAATACTATGTTTATGAGTAAAATCTTTTAAGGATCTTTATGAAAACAATCCCTGTTCCTTAGTAAGTTAAGGGGTTTACCTACATCAGTAATTTTGCCGTAAAACATCTGGATTTTATACTACGCGCCTACTTGAAGTTGTTGAAAATCGAGCGAGGTAAACAAGCCCTTATGTAATATAAACTATTTAAATAATATTTCAGTTGAAGAGCTTAAAACATTAGAGCATTTTCTTCATTCACAATTTTTAAAAAAGTGGGATACTCTAGATATAGAAGAAAACTTTTGGTTAGGTTTTTAAAGACTACAGACCTTTTTAGGTAGACGAAAGGTGATGACTTAGTGGTTATGTCTTCGGGGTTTGCAGAATTCCAATCTGAGGCAAGTACCTACCTCTTTTTCGGAGCTATGTGCATTTTAAAGCCGTGATAGTCTCGTAGTTAGGTATAGGTTTCCACGATATTTTTCTTCCCCGTTAAAGCAAATGATATTTATTTGCATAATCCCGAAAAGTTAGAACTGCGTGCCTGGGCTGGCACCCCTGACCCCCTGAAGAGGAGGTCTTCACTACTATATGCCTATCTTGTTTTTTTTTTTATTGGATGACAAGATAGTCCTTAAACTGCAATCTCACTGATGATGGTAAGTGACGATGCAGTCTAAGATGGTAGCGGGCTAACTTGGAAGGAGTGGCAGTGTAAATTCAACTCATACTCCTAATCTGTAATTCAACACGCCATCATACCGGAACGCTTAATCGCCTGGCGGCACGTCTTTGCCGGTAGGGTAACTAGCTATGGCCAAAGCCTCCCACCAGACCAGACCAGAGACAATTTAAAATTCCCAAAATTGCCCCCGGCGGGAATCGAACCTGAGACCTCTCAGTTATAAAACTACAGCGCTGACCACTGCGCCAGCCTGCTGCTTCGTTACGAATGTCGAAACGTTATTCTAAATTCAGGAGCTTTAACGGCATAGCTTTTCTGCGAAGCGACGAAATATTGCAGGGATACCGCGTCTGGAGATTGGTTGCCTTCTATAGCGGTTTTCATTTATTCCTCGAACGGCAGGGTTCGCGGTAAACAATCAAGCGGGATCTATCCCTCGAGCGGGCCAATCAGCGGAAACAAATGACTGCCATTTGTCTACGCCGGCCATTGATTGATGGAAAAAAAGGGATGGTGAGCGATCCTATATTAGATACTTTGGAATAGATATTTTTGCAATCGGGTATTTGACTAAAATAAAGGTTTTCAATATTATAATACCTATATATAATAAGATTTGAAAAATCGAACTTAACGTGAGCGAAGCCGCGGGAAAAAGCTAGGCATACTATACAACTATTTAAATTTCTGGAGTCTACTAAATATCCAATAATTTATCTTATTTCAATACAAATTCAATTTACCAAGTAGATTTACATAAAACATGGGTTCAGTAAACAGAATAGTATTCAACTTTATCAACTTAATGCCGATTAATGCCAGATAGATGGCGGTGCTATTAATCCTTTAGCTACTATTGATAGGAAATCTATGGCACAATAGTGTGAATAATATCCGATTAACATACATTAGAGAAAGGGTGGTCGAGTAACAGTAGCACTTTTGGATACGTATATTGATACTGATATATATAACAAAGACTGATAGACATGTTCTAGAAGTAACGCAGTCATTGTTCTGATTCGGATAAAAGACTTGCTAGTTCAAACACACAACATAATATATATAACACATACCTACTTAACGTACAATTTAAATGTATGTATTTATATGTATGCATATATAGTATATAATATACATATTGTTTGGTCAAAGTCAGGTTATTGAAACCGAAAATACAGTGATCTTTTTCCACTTCTGTTTCAACGACGCGACGTCTTTTTTTTTTTTGAGTTACCAACTCAACTCGAACGCAGTTCGAACTATGATTAGAAACAGTTATCAAAAACCTGCTATTAAATAAAATAAAAACATAAAAGAAGAACAGATATAAGTTGGAAAAAAAAATAAGACATTACCTTACTCACTTTCAAGAGAAGCTGGAAAAAAATTCTTTCTTAGAGATAAGCTTCCACTTCTTCTAATATTTTCTTGTAACTGTTTTTATGTAAAAAAATAATGAAAATAAATAAAATAAGAGCAATTAAACCACAACCGTGTTATTAATAATGATAAAAGGAGCGCAGAACTTACATCAAACAAAGCCTTAAAAGCGCTTCTTGACTTCTTGACAAACGATCGAATGTAATTTCACACGTCATTATAACGCTTGTTACATACAGTATCCTATTAGGAGTTGGTGATTAATAAAGCTGTAGCGCCTCGCGTCGAGTAATACAGTAAGTAATACTGCTGAAAACTACACAAATTTTAATAAAAAACAAAGATTTATTAATTGTTAACATTTGTTTGTGACCTATTAAATCTGAACCATATGTAAATGACACAAGAGGTATGTAGGTATTTACATAACTTAACTAGTCTTATCTAGTAGTTAACTGGAGACCTGAAAAAAAAGGAAAAAAACCTAAATTTCCAAAGAGTAAAGATTTCAGCTAGTATTAATTATTATTTAAGATATATTTCCGAAGAAGCTTTCTGTAACTACTATTATAATTATTCTGGTAAATTTTATTATTATTTTGCGTCATTATCAGTTTTTTATTGATTTTGAATATTCTCTTCAAGCCTCTAACTCAAGTTACTACAAATATTTTATACTACACCTGCTCGGAAAGTACGTTCTGATTTGTGTCAAATCGCAAAAGAGTGAGAAAGATAATACGTCATTACGTGGAAACAAATCTGCGGGCTGTCAAAATGTATGAAATTTCATTACTTACCTGCTTAAGCGGGCTGAAAACTGTATGAAAATCCATTACTAACGTGCTTTTTTTTTTAATTGTTGGTCAAGTCAGTTCACTGCTTTTTTTTTTTAAATTTTTGGTCAAGTCATATCAGTAATAACTTGAAAAACAATGAAATCTATTTCGACCTTTTTCGACAACAAATAGACTTATTATTTTCAAAGTAGTAGGTAAATATCTAATAAATAACGAACTAAAAATATAAAAATAGTAAAGTAACTAATTAATAACTAAATAATAATCTATTTAAGTAAATATAATAATTTCATTTCTTTGTTTAGGTCTACTTATCTATGGTCTAAGGTTATTTACACATTCAAATTGTTGTTAAAAAAACAAATTGTTGCTGGCCGCTTGCATTTTCTTTAGTGAGTACATTATTTGAAAAATAAAAAAAAAAATGCGCAATTCGCTTTCTTTTGTTTTATCTAAATTTTCAATTTATAAAATTTAGCGACAGTGAAAATATTTTGATGACGCCGCCAGACTGCCGCCAGAATTAAAAACTATTAATTTGCCGAAAAAAATATCACCCTAAGTTTTAATAATTGTATGAATCTATAATATAAAAATGAATCGCAAAATGTGTTGGTAAGCGCATAACTCAACAACGCCTGGACCAATTTGGCCAAATCTTTTTTTTAAATGTTCGTTGAAGTTCAAGGATGGTTTTTACGGCGAGAAAAATTAGAATTATTGCTTGAAAAACCCTAAAAATAGCCCTTTTCTTTTTCCCATACAAATGATTTGAAACTAAAACGTAGTCAATTTGAGCTTTATTGCTATGGTATAAAGTTCATATTAAATTACAAGCACTCACTGTTGTCTAAGCAATGTAGGTGTGTTCCTAACGTCAAAGATCATATCTATCAAAACAATGTGCGTGTGTGCGTTGGAGCACAGAATACATAGTTGGAGGAGTTTAATGTCGCGTTCCGAAACTCGCGTTTCTTTTGTATTAGTTTCGGCACGCGAGATAAAATGCATCAGTTTCCACGTCATTACATCAGTCAAACAAAAAGCGAAGCATCGGTGAAAAAACGGGGAAAATTATCCATATTTAAAATCTTTTAAAAACTTCTTAATCGCGATCATAATAATAGAAATTGACGCGGACGAAGTCGCGGGCGTCCGCTAGTTTCAATATAAATTTCAATTAAATAATGTGTCTATTATTTTCCTCGTAGGTGTAGTATAAAGCACTATGTATCACTCGGGAGAAAGTGCGATTCCTAACTCGGGTGTATCGCGGCCCTCGGCTGCGCCTCGTGCCTCAAATGACACCCTCGTATGTAATCGGTCACTTTCACCCCTTGTAGAACAATGTACTATTTGTTGCTCAATCTCAAGAATTCCCATTTCGTGGATATAACGGGAGATAAAACCTAATCAGCCTTCATAACTGGAATTATATTGAATTTAACGATTATAATAAACTCCAACCGGTGCTATTACGGAATCACTAGATTTCGCAATTATGCACTTAAATTCACCCATAGGGCTATGCCTCACTGTAGAGTTTCGTACGCTAGTCCACTTATAGTCCTAAGTTTATCGACATATCGCGTATTATGCCGTTACTACGACATTTTTTAACCCCCGACCACAATATATAATCAGAAAAAAAAGTTATATTTTTGACGTGTGTGTTTGCTTGAAAGCTTGGTGTACTGTTACTTCGGATTATTTCTAGGGCATGTTAACCTTGAGCTGATACTGCACCAAATAGCCTGCGGGATATCAACTCCAACTGCTCAGCAACTTAAGTACATATAATGTGTTTGGGCTCATTAAAATGGTCTCAATGAGTAGGCATCTGATACCGACAGCCCTCTATGCAGAGCATGCATGCAGAGGGCGACGAGACAACACGCACTGCCTAAATGCAGGGGTGTATCTGACCAAAGTCAACAATACATTGGCTCTCCAGCAACACTTCCTTCGTTCCTCGCCGACCTGGGTAGCCTGCTCGGGTTCTGAAGTGAGCTCGGCTGGCTGGAGTGATCCGGCGGGGAGCTGTACCAGCGGAATTACGCAAAACGGGCGGAGACAATTCCTAGGAGGATGAAGTTAAATAACTGATGATAGAGAATCGAAGAGAAGGATCTGATGATGGAGCAGAAAACTGGGTAACAGGATATCAGGTCACAGATTCACATGTCGAGGGTATTTTAAATTTTTGATTCACACATTATTTTCATGAAGATTGGGTTGCAATAACTATAACTTTTTGTCGAGCGATAAGCCTTTATTGTGGTATCTCATTAACCATCTTTACAGTGTGATAGCTTGGCTTTATGGGATAGATCATAAGAGAGTACCAGGCGGTATTTATCATAGTGTACTTGAAGGAAACAAGATCGTCGCTAGCCGGCTAGGCGCGGCTCTACGATAAATCTGCCGCACTTAACTCGCAACCGGTAAATAACTATGGGATTTCCGCGTGCGAGGCGATGCGCCCGAGCATAAATCTATGCCCGTATTGTGATATTGTGTTGCCATTATGGAACCCCGGGAAGGCTGGACGTCACATAAATACGTGAGGTCCGCGCTGTCGACTCGGCGTCTGCTTGTTTTACTAGTGTGTGGACTACTCGTAAACTGATCCGATAGTGTAAACAAAACGCTTTTTGCATTTACCACTTACCTGCCTACTATTCTTTTACGTCACTCTTCGATATTGTGGCTTTTTAGGGTTCCGTACCCAAAGGGTTAAGCAATGGGACCCTATTACTAAGCCTCCGCAGTCCGTCTGTATCTCATGATCCGTAATAGATAGAAAACTTAACTGAGAATTCGTAATAGATACTTGAAACGTGTTTTTTTTGGTACGGAATCCTTTGTATACGAGTCCGAGTTGCATTTGATCGGTTATTTTCGTTAGTGTTCAATTGCCGAATATAATTCGGCTAGGCAGCTTTCGAAAATTTTACCGTGATGTCTTCTCATCCAAATTCTCTCAGTGCTTCAGATTAAAGTGTAATTTAAGATAAATTAAGAGAGATTAAAGCGAAATTAGGCGGTGCACATGGCTTGAAGAACCTATGGTTAGTAGGTAATGGATTAGCGATTCTGCACCCAAAGACAGAGTATGTGAATCCCCACACATACAATTATTTTCAGTTGCAGTTTGGAATCGGGAATTTGGCGGTGGTTAGCTATGCTTGCGTGCTATTCTTTCATAAGTGTGAAAACTTGTACCTGATTAGTTATAGGTATTTTTTTCTCTATCAGTTAATGTTTATCTACTTTCTTATAACAAGCTGTAAGTTTCCTTGGAACGACCAATTTCACTAACGTCGAGTACCTAACGTTTAAACCAGAATAAATAAATACGTTCTGATACATTTTCAATGTAATAGTCGGACTGTCATATCATCCCCCTGATTCTGTAACTCAGTGCTTATTAAAAATGAAAGCCTATATTTTTTACTGACATACCTACCTATATTTTTTATCCATTGAAGGTTTACTATGTATTAATAAAAGACATTTTAAACCTTCAATGGATAAAAAATGCCTATCGTCGGTAATTGGTACTGAGTTACAGAATCAGCCCCCTGACCCTCGGTTAAACGTAACTCAGCGATGTTGAAATTAGCACTTCGGGAAATAGATACAAAAGACCTGAAATTTTATTTTGTGTTAAATCTTTTGTTCCTTGTGCGCGATGAGCTGATTAACGTCCCAGCATTTCCATCTTTGTACATCCTAATAGGCCTCGCGGATCGCGATAGCAGGGGCGACGTACACGTGTTGCGGAATTACCATCATTATCGATCATCTCGAGCGGCCTAACGACTCGCAATAGGCGCGCTTTGGACGTGAATTTTATCCGTAGATTCTGTGCGAAATCTTTGCTGTTAGGCGACGGTAATTGTGCTTTGTTTGTCTTTTTAACCAACTTCAAAACAAAAAAAATTACTCAAATTATTTCGAATTTCATAGCTACTAATTTCTAGCATTTTTAAGCGACTTCCAAAAAAGAAGGAGGTTCTCAATTCGTCGGAATCTTTTTTTATGTATGTTCTCCGATTAATCCACGACACCTGGCACCGATTTGGAAAATTCTTCTTTTGTTTGAAAGGGTATACTTCCAGGTGTTCCCATGGTCCTCAGGTCAAGATTTGTGATGGGATTCTGGAGAAATCAAGGGGAACTCGTCTTTGAACATACTTGATATACTTTGTAGTGGTGTTTGAACTAGTTTGAAGTCGATTTTTCTATCGATTGTATTCACTATCCAATAATATAATATAATAGATTTATAAATACATATCAAAAATTCCGAGGCCGGCGGGATTCGAACCCACGTCTCTCTGGGAATCGCGCCCGAGTGTGTTACCGCTACACCACGGCCGAACTTTAAGTGTAGGTTAACACTTCAATAAAAAATTAAAAATAATATAATAGTAGATATTAAATATGTATTTGCACGCCAATATGGCAAAACATGTTTGGATCATCAAAATAATTATTTGAATCTACCTACCTATTTATAACCCACGTTTAAAGCAAAAATAAATGAATTATTATTATTATCCTTGTGCAAAACAACCATCTGTTTTTATTACGCACAAGGACAAAAAGTCCCCCTTTTAATCTTCTAATTGTTTTAAAGAAATCCCAACGTCCAAACAGGCCGAAACTATAAAAGTATATCACTATAGCAATAAAAGAGGTGAATCTGCGATTGTCAGCTCGTTGTGGTGGAATTATTGAGAGCACTTCGTTATGTCGGTGCGTTGCGAATTTTATTTAGTGGCCGTGAAATTGGACGCCCTGAATGTTTTGTTCATAATGTTCAACAATAATTTGTATTGAAACGCACAGCTATAATAACATTTATACTTATAGTGTAAGAGTTGGTGGCAATTTCGCATAATAACAATTTTTTTTACTTCTGTTTTTTTTTTTATAAAGAACTAGCTGATGCCCGTGACTTCGTCCGCGTGAATTTCGTTTTTAAAATCCCGCGGGAACTCTTTAATTTTCCAGGATAAAAAGTAGCTTATGTCACTCTCCAGTAGGGCTAACATGCGCGCCACGAGAAAGTTTTGTCTACACGTTTACTCGTAGTCTCTATGTGAATCTCTACAGAGATTTACGAGTAAAGTGTAGACAAAATTTTCTCGTGGCGCGCATGTTAGCCACACAGGTCCCGAACTAATTTTTGCCTTTTCTACAACACAGTCATATCCATTTTTAACCGACTTCCAAAAAGGAGAAGGTTATCAATTCGGCCGGTATCTTTTTATTTCATACTTAATACCTAATTCAGTTAACATCGTTTAGTGATAGAAATAACGTTTCTTCATCAGTCAATTTTGTTAGTACCGCTAGTTGATGAAAGACTGATGGACAACATATTTGTCATGCATTCGATAGATTATATCTGTCAGTCACAGCAGCGACTGTCAAAACTGGCAAAAAATTGTCGACGAACTGCAGCAGACTTAATATTAACTTCTCGTTTAAAAATTTCTAGCTCCGGCTTCCACACTATAAAAGCGCACGCCTTGCGTTTCCCAGGCCATATTCCCGATCGCATTTCGCAATAATCTCCTCTTTAAAGTGGGAACAGTATCTAACTACGACACTATGCTTTTATCCTTATCGCGTCGGATTTGATTATCTCCGCTTAAAGGTAACGAAATATTTGAAAATATAGCCACATTTTATATGTAGTGCTGCTCACGTACCTATTGTGTACAGCGCTTCGGTCAAGCACTTGTGTGATATTTTCTATGGGCTCTCGAATCGATTAATTTTATCGATTTATTAACGCTTTATGAGCTTTGTCTGTAAGTTGTAAATTCATATCAAAAATATATGTATAAGCAATTGGCATAACTCTTCACCCACTTCTAGTGATCAATTAGAAGTAGAAGGTGTCTCATTACTAAAATTAGTACATAGCATCAGTTTCAATGATGATTATGAAAAATATTGTAGGACACAATCCAGAAATGGGGATTTAAAACTCTAAACTAATCACGCCTTAAGAGATCTGATCTCTTAAAACGCTGAAACCCTACCTAAAGCCGTCTCCAACCGCCCCTATAACGGCCCCTGTCCTCACATCTAATCTATTTAACCGCAACACGTCAGACAAACCACCATCCGAACGTGAGGGTAACGCTAATCTAACTCTCTACTGATTAGAGATGACGAGCGACAACTAACTTCAGACGACTGACTCGACACAGAATGACGAATGAATCAATACACGCTGTACGCTTCCCTTTTATGGACCGAACGAGTGGGGAGGGAACAATGACACCAATGCTACGAAACTACCGTCATGAAACGTTACAAGACTTCCGTCACTAAATGGCGCTTTAAACAATAATCATTCTAATCCTACTTTCCTACAAATAATTATACTTAATATTAATCAGTTGGCCAGTGTTGCTGACAGTCGGCCATCCAAATCGAGTCGTTCGACCTCGGGCGACTGACAACAAGGTACGGCAGCTTAAAAACACTGTATTATAAGTTCTTAGCTCCACGAATAATACAAATTCTATATCAATTATAATATTAACGCAACATATATATGCAAAACTATGGGTCCTGTAACCTGAAAATAAAACATTATTATTATACACATAATTAATTCTAATATTAATCTTGTAACCTGAAAATAAAACATTACTATTATTATTTAAGGACCAGGGTTGTCCAGAACCTAACAGGACCAGGGTTGTCATGAAATCTTTCATTTAAGGACCAGGGTTGTCCAGTACCTAACAGGACCAGGGTTGTCCCGAAATTAGTGGACCAGGGTTGTCCAAAGCATAACAGGACCAGGGTTGTCCCGAAATTAGTGGACCAGGGTTGTCCAGTATGTTAACAGGACCAGGGTTGTCCTTTATATTTCATCAGCTCAGCTGCTCATCTTCTCGCGTGCAAAACCACGCGCATACAACTCTGAGCAATTGTAAGCAATAAAAACATTAAAAACGTCCCATGTGCTGCTTTCAAAGAAAGCAACACAACTCTCAGGACACCATTCAACTCCAAAACATTTTCCTCGCTCAAAAGTAACGAGCTCCATGAGCATGTAATAGTTTTAGCAAAATATCAAAACCAAAAGATTCAATAGCAAGCTTACGACTATTTTTAACACTGTTACTAAAGTAAGGCATACCTTATAGTGGCCATACATTCTACTCTTCAGTTCAGTGTGGTACGAATCAGTCGGATCAGTAGTTCAATTCTATAGACGACTCAGTTTAACCATAAGGTCAAGAAACTAGAAGAGTCAAGTAAAAATAAACAAGTGATATCTGTCTACGATGTACTTTACATCGCTTGCCACGTAATCGTGGTTGTATACCAAAATCCCAAAAATTAACAAACTGTTTAATGTCAGTCAGTCAAATCAAATTTGCTTAGTCAAAACATCGATCAAAGTATGATAGCTTGGTCTAACCTGACTTTAACTAATGATTCAATGATTCAAATAAGAAAAGTAAATTTCTTTAAAGTCGACAACTAATATTTAAATAAGATTCTTTTCAATTATGTAAGTCAGTGCAAGTACATCTCGTAATATGCGCATGTGCGGAATTATCACTAATTTCATTGATAGCCACAGCATCCCTTAATTATACGCGTAGGTTATCTTTATTCACCAATTAATAAATTAACTGAGACGAATAAACTATCACCGGTACATTTTTATGTGACAAATTTTCTATTTAACAAATAAGTAACACCAGCAAATTAAACAAACTACCCGTTTAAGTTTTATCAAAAATCTAAATAACTGAATACCATCGAAGGCACTACCCAAAATTACTACTCACTTTTGTAGAAATTAGAAATGGAACCAAAAGTTGTTTGATATTTGTTACTGCGTGAGCACTTGTCAAAACTAGTTCTATTCAACAACTTTGAAATCATCAGTAAAATTGATCGAAACACTAACAACCATATATGTACGAGATAAACACGAGCCACTTAACCAATTTTGTTTTGATTCATGTTTAACTATTTCACGAATTTAATTTCACTTTCATTTGCACAACGTAATATTAATATCACGCAAAGTTACTATGATTTGCAAAACAACCTTTGATAAATAGGACTCTGCTACCTATACTCGGAATGAAGTCACTCTACTTCATCTGGCTACCAGTTTTCATAACCGTTCAATTTACGATTAAAAATAAACAATTATTGTCAAAAACATATTGGAAACGTCAGCAAACTATACGAAACATTATTAGAGATCAATAAGATAACCACAAGCCACATTATCAAATTTGTTTTACTGAAGAAGTAACTGAACGACAGTAACTACACACGTCTCGAATTTAATTTTCTACCTTCGTTACGAAAATATAATTTTTTTCAACACGATCTTTAATAAACAAACTCTGCAATCTATACTTCAATTACCCACACTATATTTCATGAGAATACCCGGTTTGATAATTGCTCATTGTACGATAAATTTAAATCACAATGCGTCACATATTACGAAATGCACCAATGTAAACAAGGATAACTCTATTTAATTATCTCTTCCAAAGATAATTGGACAAAGAATGATAAACAAGGAACATTACAAAGAATCACTACACTGAAATTCATAAACTGTTGAATAATCTCACAGATCTCGCAATGGCTGTACTTTCTGAATTCTTTTAAGCGCATCTACATACGAGATCGCACATTAACTAGTTTTCACGAAACCACAATATTTTAAGCTATTCGACCAAACAGGAATCTCATTTTTTCCATTTAACTTAACTCGTAAAGTCAACACTGATTCTTTGTTAACCTTCGCATAAAAGAGGTTAGAAAAAGGTTTCTAGCTAACGTAACTATAGCGGGCATGAATTTGCCATGATTTTACTCAAATGGTCAAAAATATATTGGAAACTTCTTACCGACACGTAGGCTTGTACTTAGCAAAGCACATCTCATGTGCAACTGGCACGCCGTGGCAGGCGTCGCAACAAGCAACGATGTGCTCGGCAGGCGCCAACCGGTGACACGCAGAGAAGCCGCGTTCACCGCTGCGACCCGCTACAGCGCGCTCGGCAGCGCGCAGACGGGTGAGGCGCGCACAAGCGCGTCATCGGCGCAGCGACACGTTCTGACGTGCTCGCCAGCGCGCAGACAGGTGAGGCGCGCAGAAGTGCGTCATCAGCGCAGCGACACGTTCCGACGCGCTCGCCAGCGCGCAGACAGGTGAGGTGCGCAGAAGCGGCCTCAGCAGCGCAGCGACGCGCACCAACACGCTCGCCAGCGCGCCGACGCGAAACCAGGCACCGTGGCAGACAGCAACGCAGCACACATTACTGAAGCCGCTGCTGCTTGGCACCGCGTTTGCACAAAGTACCTTTATGCAACTACCTGCAAACTATAGCACAAATTGGCACACACTCGTTTACCTAAACGAGTCAACGACTCGTTTCAACAAGAACACTGTATTCCTGCTCAATGTCAAAACCGAACATCAAAAGGGAAGTGTTTTCCTTTTTCCAAATCTCCCAAAACCACAGATGGGAATCGAACAGTAAAAGTTATTCGCTCGAACGTGAAGACAAAAACTAACGGCTGTGTGTGAGGTTATCAAGGCTAGTAGTGAGCATAGGTCTATCCCACTTCTGAACTGTAGGACACAATCCAGAAATGGGGATTTAAAACTCTAAACTAATCACGCCTTAAGAGATCTGATCTCTTAAAACGCTGAAACCCTACCTAAAGCCGTCTCCAACCGCCCCTATAACGGCCCCTGTCCTCACATCTAATCTATTTAACCGCAACACGTCAGACAAACCACCATCCGAACGTGAGGGTAACGCTAATCTAACTCTCTACTGATTAGAGATGACGAGCGACAACTAACTTCAGACGACTGACTCGACACAGAATGACGAATGAATCAATACACGCTGTACGCTTCCCTTTTATGGACCGAACGAGTGGGGAGGGAACAATGACACCAATGCTACGAAACTACCGTCATGAAACGTTACAAGACTTCCGTCACTAAATGGCGCTTTAAACAATAATCATTCTAATCCTACTTTCCTACAAATAATTATACTTAATATTAATCAGTTGGCCAGTGTTGCTGACAATATGTTCCAAGCCAAGTGGTCATAAGAATCCGAAATGGAAACATTTGTGTTCATTTTACTTATCTATATTTTGAATCCTTTACTAAAGCGTCTTGCTTTTCCCATGAGCTTTTATTCGTGTATGGTTTTTTAAATAATCCCGGGGGTACCCTTTGTTCTCCTGAGGTAAAAGTCTTCAACTAAAGCAAAAAATGAAGCCAATCCGTTCCTTCGCTGCTGCATGATCGAAGAACAAACACGGAAGTCCGATTTCCGATCGGATAAAGAGAGTGAGGGAATAGAGTGCACCTGTGTTTGCGCACACACTATTACACTATAATAGCTCCGAAGCTGATTGATAATCTCTGTGAAAATCATTAAATCATCAAAATACATTAATACAGCAATTGTGTTTTAAATCGTAAGCTGAAGGTATAAAATAAGATTTTAGATTTCTGCATTCGAAAGCGCTGCAGTTCTACATAGTACGGGAAGTCTGTGTCGACTGTCGATGTAGGTTCTCAATAAGTTACTTTACACACGGCAGCTTGTTATGTAGCATCTACACGGCTCCCTGCAACCCGCTGCCGAGTTTGCCGCAACCCGTTCACATGCGCTAAAACTACGCTCTTCTCTTTAAGAGCTTATAGTATGCCAGCTGGAATCCAAATTTTGCCCCCGCCTCACTGCCCAGCGTGCAGCCGCCCGCACCGCGTAGTTGCAGCTATCTCACTCGCACGAGTTCATCACGCGGCAGGGGTCACGCGCCGTACGATAGGGTATATGATACATTTAACGAACCTCTAGTACATAGGTATGGAAATAAAATGAAACTAATATTATTATATATTATTAATAACTAAAACTTAGAATTAGACTTAGACTAAGTATAAGTCTAACACTAAGACTAAGTTTAAGTCAAAGACTAAGTCTAAGCAAAGACTAAGACTAGGTCTAAGTCTAAGTCTTTCACTAAGACTATGACTTAGTCTTAGACTTAGTCTTAGACTTAGACTTAGTCTTAGACTTAGTCTTAGACTTAGTCTTAGACTGAGTCTTAGACTTAGATTTACAATTAATCTTAGACTTAGAATTAGACTTAGATTTAGACTAAGTCTAAGTTTAAATCTAAGTCTAAGTCTCACACTAAGGCTAAGTCTAAGTCTTAGTGTTAGACATAGATATATACTTAGTCTAAGACTCAGTCTTAGACCATAGTCTTAGACTCAGTCTTAGACTCAGTCGTAGACTCAGTCTTAGACTCAGTCTAAGACTCAGTCTTAGACTCAGTCTTAGACTCAGTCTTAGACTCAGTCTTAGACTCAGTCTTAGACTCAGTCTTAGACTCAGTCTTAGACTCAGTCTTAGACTCAGTCTTAGACTCAGTCTTAGACTCAGTCTTAGACTCAGTCTTAGACTCAGTCTTAGACTCAGTCTTAGACTCAGTCTTAGACTCAGTCTTAGACTCAGTCTTAGACTCAGTCTTAGACTCAGTCTTAGACTCAGTCTTAGACTCAGTCTTAGACTCAGTCTTAGACTCAGTCTTAGACTTAGACTCAGTCTTAGACTTAGACTTAGTCTTAGACTTAGGAAGCCTAAGGAAGACCTTTAGGAAGCTATATATTTGCATTCTGTAACAAAATAGGCTATAACTAGTCTTTTGTTTATACTACTAAAATAATGTGACCGTGGCTACTAACTGGGAAAACTACCTTAATATTTAGTGATGGTAGGTGTATGAAACTATGTACCTATTCCACAGCAAGAGCCAAAAAAGTTATTATTGTAGTAATCAATTCATGTTTTTAGCATTTTCTATTCTCCAATTCCGTCTTATTTTTCTTATTCCGCTTATTTCGCATTTCATTATACTTATAATTTCTTAGATAATATACGTATTCTGGTAGGTATGCGTGAGAACAAGCGACGCGGGTTCCCCGTTCGAATGCCGGAGCGTGAATGAATTCATGCGGTGGACACGAGTCGCCCGTCGGCCCACACGCAATATTTTTCAGAATTTCATTTCTAATAACGAAAAAATTATTTAATTTTAAATAGTACATATAGGACACTTATTGTACTAAGTTGAGTATATATTTTAAGTTTTATTAGTATAGGTAAAGTATTCATTGACTACTGCGATTTATTTGTAAAATTCAGAGGGAAATTTGTGTATTTTTTCTATCGAGAAAATTTTTAGCAATCGTGTTTTCACAACATACAAAATTCAGTCTATATCGTCAACTTTACTATATATTTCTTTCAATATTATTGATTCAATATTTTTATTGATATGGACGATCAAACGTGGCACGCTGGCATACTGTAGGCTCTTAAGTTAGCTGGTTTTAACTAAATAAATAAATGAAACTAATTCGAATTTGAAGTATATGTACTTGTAAGTTTACCATGAACACTAAAGATACAATTTCACCAAACTTATTCTTTAGAATAACAATACCAATATTGGACAATACCTAGTAGGAATTACTCGCGAGTAGCGTGTATTTTAAAGATTAAGCATGATAAAACGTTTTGCTCTTAAGCATAGAATACTGACATGACGCGTATAGAATAAAAATTCATTGTATTTTAAAGTGGTTGATTTGCAACTGTTAATAACTTGACCTATCTAATCCAAAATCGTCGAATAGATTGCAATCTCAAAATGTAGATTCATGTTTGTTATGCTTTAACTACTACATATCTTCAAAATTTGGATTGGATACATTGTCAATATAGTGAATTCTATAAATCCTTTGAAATTAGCCATGCCTCTGGACAAAATATGGAATATCATTAGGAACGCCACGCCCGGCCCGTGAGAACCGGGATCCAGTGCCAATACCAACATTGCATAAGGTGAAATGACATTTACCACCATTGCCCCGGTAACATTCACTTAATTACATCGTAAACTGTGTTTGGACGCCCATTAGACCGAGTTCTCTATTTAGATAGTGCTTACCTTATTGTCCTTCTATATTTACGACCAACATTTTATAGTTTTGAATGTAAAACGACGCGTAGACTGACTTCTTCGAATTTAAATATTTATGCAACTTTATGGAGCTAAAGACTTATTTCATAATTCATTATTGTCAAAAAAACATTTTGTATTTTTCTTTCTGAAACTATGGCATGAGTGTCTCATGACATAGTTCAAATTCAAAAAATTATGCAAGGGGTGCCTCTGGTGCTCCAAATGTTTATGGGCGGCGGTGATTATTTAACATCCGGAGACCCGCCTGCTTGTTTGCTCGCTATTTATATTAAAAAATAGATTACCAAATATTTGGCATGAAAACAGAATTAAACATCTTCAAGATGGCATCATTTTTTTGTAAAACATCTGAAAAACATTTGTTGTAAAATTTGACAACTCTTGTTGTTTTAAAATCAAGTCTAAGAAATTGGAAAAATCAATTGCAAGTCTTCAGTTCTGTTCTTCATAAACCTTATCTAATTCAACTATGTTATTGGAAGTAAAAATATATTAGGTAAGTCCTAATCGTGTGAAAAGAATCTTAAACAAATACCGGCGTAAGTGAAAAAGCTGAGCTTATTGTCAAATATCCACCACCAAGTCCCTACCAGCATTGCTCAAGTGCGAAACGATATTTTGTACCGAGTTGACCACTGACAATTCTAATTATACATCGTAAATACTTTTCTGTAGCCATTACTGGAACACAGCGCTGTTACGCTTAATTCTATAAGACGTTTATTAGAAGACTCTTGAGACTTATGGCGTCCGCGTCTGTATAAATCGAAAGGAATGATATGGCGCTACGTGATTCAATGCGTTTGTTTCATATCGTTTGTTAGTTTCTAGCCAGTAGTCAGAGGCCAAGATCCTC
The DNA here is from genome assembly GCA_038048805.1 of Hipparchia sbordonii. Lineage (NCBI taxonomy): Eukaryota > Metazoa > Arthropoda > Insecta > Lepidoptera > Nymphalidae > Hipparchia > Hipparchia sbordonii. The sequence continues at coordinate 3,645,790 of JBBIWI010000007.1, forward strand.
TTTGGATCATCGAGAAGACGAAGTAAAGTAACTTTACTTGAAAAGTTATGCTAGGACCTCAGTTTGTTAAAGTAGTTAGTCTCTAAGATAAGTGTCAAGTATATTTCCAAAGAGGCGCTTAGTAATAAAGCATGCAGTGTGATAAAACTTAAAGATAAGAGGAACTTTGTTATTAAACAACGTCTGTTTGCTGTTATAATTAATGGGTCTGTAAAATTTTATAGCCTCAGGCATTATCAATCAATGATAAAATATTGATGTGTTAAAATTTTAATATTTTATATTTCAAGTAGGTATCCACTTACATTGTTTTGTGTTTTAAATATTATGAATTATTTATCTATTTTATTTATATGTATATTTAAATAAATAAAAAAATTATGTTTTGATTAAGATAATATAATATAAATTGTCATTGTTTTGAGTAAAAACTAAAAACGTGTTATGCTTTCGTTTATTGATATCATATCTTACATGATATTATTATGTTATGCTTGAAATAATTTGTTTCTTTCCGATACAACAGTATAGAATTAAAACAAGTATTAGTAACAACTATACTTGTTTTAATTCTATTATTATTATATTCATATCACAAATGTACATTAGTTAGAGAATATTGTGATCTCTATGTGACGCATTCAGTTTAATTCTTATAAATGCATACGCATTTTTTTTTTGTTATTAAGATTGGAGAGCTTTCGAATGCTTTCTTTTGGATAATTTATTGTCTAATTTCATAATTTTGTTAGTTCGATTCTTTTACGTTCTTTCTTTTTCGTTTAGACATCACAACTGGATAAACAGTGGCGTCGATATTGCAATGCCTAATCTAATTGTCTAGACTATAAAAATAGTATTAGGTACTTTATTAACGGTTTAGCTGTCAGTTTTATTATTTTTGTCGTCCTCTTATAATAAAAGTAGTCTTCTTCGTTCAGATACGAGACGTGAGATACTCTTAAACAAGAAGTAACACAACCACACAAAAGAAATATGTATTTACAATGGGCACGATTATTCCGACAAAAACATTACCTAGCTCTGCTCAGAAATTCCCTGCACGTACATTTTACAAATACAATGAAATTATATAAGCGTACGGAGTTATGGGCGCTTATTCTGGGTCTTCCATCGTTCCCGCGACTTTCACACAAGATTTGTTCCGATAAAAACCTATTGGTGTCAGCTGCCCAGATTGCAGTGTACCTGAAAGCGCATGTACTGCACCTATCTCCCAGACACGGGCCATGGGCTAAGCAAACACTATGGGTGACGGGCCAAGTTATAAGTGTATGGTTTTCCTTATTTTACTGACTCGACACGACACCGCACAAATCTCTGGTTGGACAAGTTGAATGGAAGATACAAGATTTCTTTTCAAGATAAGGCAAGGACTCAGCCTTGCTCTCTTTACGATGGGGATGAAAGTGGTCTTGCTTCTATTACCTCTACGTTTATATACATCAGAAATAAAAATTGAAATAATAACTGACCACCCGGATACTCGGTTTAGAAATCTATGCCTTTGGTAGCTTTTTTTACTGCAAATCGCAGAGACCTCTTGTGATTTTGGGTATGGGTAGTTCAAATTCAACGTTATTTATTTCATGTAAGCCAATAATTGTCGTTGTAATGGCAAGTCAAGAATACCACAGGTTCGGAATTCAGATTCTGCTGAGAAGGGATTATTTTATTTTTTTAAAGAGCAACTTCCGAGTTTCTCGCTGGTTCTTCTCGTTTGGAACGGCATTCCGAACCAGTGGTAGATTCATTTGACGATTCGAAAGCACTTTGTAAAAGTTTATTTGAATAAAAAATTATTTTATTCTATTCTAAGAAGATCCAGCACGAACCTCATCAATTACAGCTCTTGAGTCCGTTGTCAGATCGCGAGTTTTCAAGAAACAGTAGTTTTTACCGAAGTTGCCTGCTTTCGCTTATGCCTTATACCGATCCCATGTTACCTTTCACCGTGGAGAGATATTGTCCGTGCAGCCGCGATCCCTCCGCCTCATTACCATATACTGGGCCCGTGACAGCATCGCAATTAACTATCTGTTTATTGTTGTTGAATTATAAACGACCGCGACGTCCAGCGATATCACTCCTGTGCTGCGAAAGGATTTTGTGAAAACCTGTGTTTAAGTACCCTCAACTGCCTTGTTGGCCTATGGTTTACATGTTCGACTGCGGATGACGAGTTCCCAGACTCGATTCCCGGGTCAGCTAAAAAATTTATCGGGTTTTTTAAAATTCTCTGGGTAGTAGGCCGGAGCTTAAAATTTGGCGGCGTGTCAGTTGTCACCGTCTTGCCTCGAAGAACACGTTAAGTCGTAGGTTCTGCGCTAGAACTCTCTCCAGTCGTGTAGGATTTCCGTCCCATCGGACTATGAGAGTAAAGGAATAGAGAATGCACCTGTGTTCGCGCACACACTTGTGTTGAAGTTTCGAAGTATCCAAATGTTTCATAATGGGCACTATTTTTTTTTTCTTTTTAACAAAGAATATTAGCCAAGTTGTTGAACTTGACTTATATTCTCCTCTCCCCTCCCCTCCAAATAAGCGGAAAACTTGTGTTATGAGTAAGTACGACAATAGTGCAATGGATGTGGATCGAACCTACGACCTTTTAGTTTTAAGTCCACACCTTTAACCGTTGGACTATTGAGGCTTAAAACTATTACTGCTAAATGAATATGTGCCATCGCGTGACCACTTCCGTGCCGCAAATTCAAATAGAAAGTTAATTTGTACCTAGTTGTTTTTGGCGAGGATTTATTGTAGCGTGTGTTGCCGTCATTATAGGCTGGGCTGTTACTGGTGTATTTGCAATTAACTATCGGTTTATTATTGTCAAGACGCAATAAACTTCTATGGTACGCTACCTTAGACTAGTATAACAGGCCTTAGAAGGTAAACCTGACGGTGAGGTATTTGTGTACATACGTTATGTACAAGTAACAACTGCTTTACCGAAAGCTACCGATTTCGGCTTCGTCTCCTCAATTGTCGATATATTTTCGGATGAAAGCTTGTGAAAGCGTTCGTGCCCGTCGTATCATCTATAGTCTATAGACTACAGATTTAACAGCATTCAAAAATCTTCATATAAACTTATATCTTCTTGTATCTGGGTCCCAGCTGAAAATCAGAGCCTTATACTATTTGTGAATTCGCTCTTACACTTATGAGGGGCTTATTTTGACTTGCAAATCCTTTTATAATTGTAGCATATTCAACATTGTGGGCTTCTGCATATATAATCGTTTCTTCCTTTCTTTCTTAAACAGTGCCGTAACTGACTGACAAAAACCAAACAGTCCAAACTGCTGGAAATAGAGATTTGGAATTTGGAGTAAATATTTATTGAGCTCTCTTGGAATTTTTTGAAATTCAAGAACAGATAGTCTGGATGTGACAAAGTGATGAACAAGTCACCAACAATGTGCTACGTGGAGATGGGTGCCGGAACATTTTTGTTGCCACATTTTAAAAACATGCGTCGTTGGTAGTAGGGGAAAAAGAAAAGGAAGTCTGTAAAGGGGTGGTTAAGTTTTAATAAAGAAGCATATTTTTAAACCCAATTCCACGCGGACGAAGTCGCAGGCATCAGCTATGTCGTAATACAAACATGTGCTCTCTATACCAAGATTGTCTCCAAGATAATAAAGAGCATCAGACACCTTTACGTGAACATTTTAATTGTTTAAATTACATGAGGCATTTATTATGTTCGAACGCTATTGTTCAGTATTTATAAATCGATTCGATGAGCTGATAACAATCGTTCAACCTTTCACGATGTTTACACACAACCTTTCATACGTTCTGTAGGAAAACGGTGAATTTGCTGCGGTATCATCTAATCAGAGACATCAAAACATCGAAGAAGTAACAGAGAGTACACATCAAAAAACTCTGAATTTTAAAAATGGATATAAACATAGTCTTGACTCGAAAAATGGAATGAGTAAATATATAAATCTGCGATTTTTCCTATAAACATAATTCACTCAAAAATTAACCGCTTACCAACGGAGAAAGCATACCCGTGACCGTCGCTACAACCCCTTAAAGCAATCGTGACGAGAATTGACTCCTAGACAACCCAATATAACATTCTAAAACATGGACAATCAACATAAAATATGGTTGAGCTTTTTTCCTTTTATCTTTACTTCTTATTTTACACCGATTTTATAACGTTCTTTTATTGGTTATATTTCATTGGTAATTGGTAACAAATAAAAAATTAAATTAAATCTAAATAATAACTACATATTTATAAATTATATACTTCTTATTAAAATAAACAAATATCCCAAGTAAAAATTTCGAGGCCCTGTTGTAACGTCAAATACCTAATTCGAAATCTTTATGAAAACGTCCCGAAATGTTGCTCTATAAACTGTGAATCTCTACGTACGTAAATAATTCCAAATGCCATTTGATAAACATGTTGAAAATGTCACTGCTGTAAATGTAACAATGTTTGTCCCAATGCACTGCAAAGGTCACTGTTCTTAATGAATATGGAGAGCCTTTGGCGTAGCAAGAGCGTAGCCCGCCACTTTGTTGCGAGGAGTCGTTCAGTGGAAGTGGGGGCTAATATTATGCGATCTAGACTTAGTATAGACTTCCACTGCTGGATATATAGGTCTCTTGCGTGAACTTCCACAGGACTCGATCTTGCGCCGCCTGAATCCAGCGATTCATTGGGACTCGTTTTTTTTTTTCTTTTTTTGATAGATAGATAGATAGATTATTTATTCACCAAAATGCAGGTACAATGAAATGTAATATGGAAAATCGAGCCTTATACATTTGACCAGGTCTGATGTGTGAATATTATTAGTTTAATCTTGTCAGTCCACCTTGTGGGGGTCTGTCAACACTGCGCTTCCCGATGCAGGGGTCCTTCCAAGTTAGACCGCTTTAATCCTAAACTACATTGTCACTTACCCCCAGCCCAGCCCAGCCAGGTCGACATATAAAAAAAGTGTTCGTACGAAGTTCCTCAAGGTAAATTTCACACTGCAGATTGCACGGCCCACATAAATAGCAAGTGACTGCTTAATTAACTCATAACTCATACAAATTCACACTCGGCGGACCATCGCTCTGAGCGGAAAAAACGTGAAGATAAATAACCGCGCATCGGCATTTGTATCGAGGGACGAAGTAGGGTCGCCAGATTAGGCAAAAAACCGTACAAAAAATAACAAGTACAAAAAAAAACGGCCAAGTACGAGTTGGACTCGCACATGGAGGCTTCCGTACCTCCCATCGTAGCAGCGATTGCAAAAACGCCGAAAAATTTGTATGGAAACGTTTTTTGTATGGGACCCCTACGACGCTTTATTTTCTATTTTATTTTATTTTTATTATTTGTTATTATAGCGGTTATAGATATACACATTCTGTGAAAGTGTCTACTTATTACGGTTCATGAGATACAGCCCGCTGACAGACAGACGGATAGATGGACAGCGGAGGCTTAGTAATAGGGTCCCGTCAGCACCCTTTAGGTACGGTACCCTAAAGAGGAAACAGATAAGGTGACAATCTGTCAGACCTTCTAGTGGCGGGTTAATTAAACACCTGTTTTTTGCACTTAAATCAATAGACGATCGATGATCATTAATTTACTGAAGTGTGTGTGGATTGTTTATGTATTTTGTTGTAATAGTATCTATATACATAATTTTTCTGTCAGTGTACAAAACTTTGTGGCGAAATTTGTCAAGTATAGTTATGAAGCACTTTGGTCAAAAATATAATGAGATTTTTACAATAATTAAAAATATTAGAATGTGCGAGAGGGAGGGATGCAAAAGGTAAAATGGCTCTTAATCAGAATAATTAACAGAACATTTTATACGATACCAGCCAAAAGTAAAATCTTCAGTTGAAAACTCCAAATAAATCGACAGCCCTGCGTATGATAATGAAGAAGGCACTACGATTTATTTTGAACACGAGTTCGACATATCGCATGAATAATATCGATTTCAAAACTTATTTGAAATAATGAACTGAGTTATTCCGTCTGTCATGTTCATGTATGCAGTATTATGAACACTTTTTTTTTGTTTTTCACTCTCGAATAGGCAATTGGAATTCGCGGTGAGATTGCATTTTTTACAAGGGTTCCGTACCCAAAGGGGTAAAAAATAAATAAAGCTCAAAATTAAAGAGGGTCTCCATACAATAAACTTTTGTTTTTGTTTTTGCTTAATTTTAATGTCCAATAGCTGGTTAAATCTTGTACGATCGATGGAACGGAGCTCATTACCGACTCGCACTTAGCCGGTTTTATCTAAATATATAAAAGGCAAAGGTGGCTGACTGACTGACTGACTGACTGACTGATCTATCAACGCACAGCTCTAACCACTGGACCGATCGAGCTGAAATTTGGCATACAGGTAGCTGTTAGGACGTAGACATCCGCTAAGAAAGGATTTTGGAAAATTTCAACCCCAAGAGGGTTAAATAGGGGGTTAAAAAATCGAAGCTAACGTGAGCGAAGCCGCGGGTTAAAGCTAGTGTGCAATATGTTTTTTCTATTCGTTCGTTCTTCATCTAAAATTTAGTCTGATATCGATTTATCTCTTCATTATTATCTATTCATTGCCTTACAGCAAAAAAAAATAGTGAAATGATATTTGTTTTCTAAATAACACTAAAAACGTTCTGGTATAACCACAGAATACATAATACAAAAAATCTCTGTCAACTGTTTGTCAACACAACACACAAAACATCTATAAAAAGAAAGTTTGTGGGTGCAGTTAAAAGATAAGATACCTACTATCAATCGCGTAGCTCGACACTCGAGACTGCTTGCCCGGTTTTTGTTACTACTTAGATAAGTATTCACATAACGCATCAAGATAACGTACAGATTCTGGTACAGATAAAAGTAGTTCTCAGATAATGATTAGTCTGTCATTAAGACGGTTTTTGGTGTTCCATTGCGAAATGGGTACGCAACATCATTAAGCGAAAGTGGGTTGTGTTTTTTTTGGTAATGAAGCCTTGAATTTTTGTGGAGTTAGGGTCTTTTAAATATATTATATCATACAAAAAATCATAATATTGATCGTATGTTATTTTACCTCGAAATCGGACATCCCTTCTTTATGATACTAATCGAAACTTTAAGCTTTTTTTAATGCTAGAGTAGAACTCGCAGAAGTTAGTTCAGTTTCACCTTTGCCTTTTATATATTATTTAGATGTGCACAAAGATAGCTTATCTCTAAGGGACAGAGTAATTTTAGAATTAAGTTTATTGTTTTATAATAAAATTAGGTATAAAAAAAATCTTACATCTTGACTTTGCTTAAAAGTATTTTAAGTTATCGTACCTACCAATAAATGAAATGAACTAATCCAGTTTATTGAAAAGATCTTTTATATGTACATAGAATTGTTTTGGTGTCAATTGTTACACATTGAGAAATTAGTAGGTATGGTTAAAAAACTGTTTTTGTAAGAGTGGAAACCTGTGTCCAGTATTGGGCCGGCAATGACTTGAGATTATAAATTGAGTGATTGATATGAACATTCAAAGAGTCAAGACAATGCAGATTTATCTTACTTTTTGCCTGCGATAACTTAAACTTTGATGTTGCTTACGACATTTTTCAGATCATCCCACGTTATAACGTGAACTTTTAAATAAAAGAAAAAATCTGCAACGGATTATGTTGCAAATAACAAGTCATCACTGTCTATAAAAGTTTCTTAGATGATAATCGCCATGAAATCGATATTACCATTGAACAAACAATTAACGCCTCGTGAATGACAAAATTTCTTTCGCGCGTGACAGTGAGGCGTGTACGAATGCAAAGTTGCGATACATCATCGTTTCTGATACACCTGCGACGCCCCGCCTACTTTTCCCCTCGTCCCTCGCCTCTAGAGGCCCGTCTTTCGCTTAGCCATCATCAAGACACCAACCAGCAAAGCAACCATTCCATGTTCAGACGTCACAGCGAGCGGTTGTTATCACCGCTAACGGTTAAAGTTCCGTGATTTTTCAAGTTTGAACTGAGTGCCGTGTTGGACATTGCGTGATTGTACGTTGTAATATCGTGTTTTCTTTTAGGGAAGATTTAGATTTGAACGTCATATTGTAAGTTGGATGTTTCTTAAATATATTCATTGGAGTTTAAAGCTGCTTTTAACTATTAATTATGATAATCGAGTCTCGAAGTAGAGTAACTTTTTGCATGATTAGTATCTAGTTACTGAGGTTTATGTTTCAACATCATATAGATATGATAAGATGAATATTTGTATTCTTAGATATGTTCATTAGAATTAAAAGCTGCTTTACTTATAATAATCATTGAGTCTCGAAGTAAATTTTTTTTTTTGTCTCATCACTGAATGATCATTATTCGGCCTTTCATCCATAAACGAATTAATTGATTAACGCAAACTCTCTATTGACAAGTTTGCTTCCTCAAAGATGTAAGAATAAGTAATTTTACATCAGGTCTGCTTGTAAATTGTATTTATACCTTCTTGTTATTATGCATTTATGTTGTAAAATAAATCGCTATCATTTAACGGTTTATTCCAATAATCAATCTTAACCTTTATCACTTCGGAGAAGATAACCGGTCTATTTATAAATTAATGTCTGTCACTTCGATACAAAGTTCTCAATAAGAAGTAGGTATCTACTCTGTAATTTAATGGAAGATTCTCGCGTCTACAACAATAAAAAAGCCAACCTCACATCAGATACTTCCTTCATTACTTGATAAGCAATTATAATATCCTTGTTGTTTAGTACATACAACTACAAAAATAATACTTTAACAAGTGTTTTTAAATCATAACTTGTAGACATTTAGGATAATTTTGGAACTAAACTTGTCCTAGTTTTATTTGTTGTATAGAACATCCTTGAATGATGCATTTTCCAAATCATTGAATGTAATAGCTGCCAAAACTTCAGAAGATTGAATTTCAACATCTTGTGAATTGATTTTATTGATTGCACCCTTACTTTTCATGTTAAATCACACTGTTATAGAATGTGACATTTACCATTTAGTATTCTTGTAATTTTAAAATTTTAGTTACAGTATTCACAAATCCTTACTTACTAATTTTATAAATGCGAAATTGTGTTTGTTTGTTAGTTTGTCCTTCAACCACGCACCAGCAGATCAACGTTATATTTTGCATGGATATAGTTGAGTACTTAGTAACATAAGCTACCTTTTATCCTGAAAAAAAAAAAAAACAGAATTCGAGCAGGATTTTAAAACCTAGTTAGTAAATAAATGAATTATAAATAACTTAATTCTCCTAAAAATATGAACTGGATCATTACAAAAACTAGTTTGTAAGATATTCAAGTCTAGCGAACAATCGATCGGATTTTTTATGTCTACATTGTTCACTAATTGGGCAATTTAGATTCTCTGGGAAGCGACAGCGACACTCTGGTATTAAATATTTATTTCGTCATAAAAACTAATAACATAAATACTGTGACTTGTTGATGTAATAGTCAAGATCCGATAAGACAATTTTTCCTCAAACATCATTTTAGATTTTAGCACTCATATTCACAGATTTGCTTCAAATCTGTATCAATATCTTTTTGTCATGTCTAAATTATTTCTTCTCAAGTAGATAGTTTTATAGAAGAACAAACACAATTCTTTTTAATAAAGAATATAAGCCAAGCTGAATTTGACTTATACTCTCCTCTCCCCCCCAAATAAGCGAAAAGATTGTGCTAGGAGCGGGTACGATAATAGTGCAACGGGTGAGGTTCGAACCTGCGACCTTCTAGTTTTCAGTCTATCACCTCTAACTTTGAGGAAATATTAATATATTTCTTCTTTAGCTCAATAACTGTGGCAAACACAATCTTTTTCCGTCCATAACTTTCTTACAACCTGTTGCTTTCTCGGAGGAGGCGCCAATATACCTAATCTTTGCACATGCGCAAAAACTCATTTTTTTGTCAACAAAAAATTAACTAATACGCTTTGGTATTTGTTATATAACAAAATCTGAACTTCGCGTGTGAATTTTACTACATCATACATTATGTAAGATAAACTATAATTTTGGTAAAAGTTTAATGCCTTCCAAAACGCAATTAGGGTCTACGAATACTACACACACACACTACACTTTCGTTTCTATGTTTATAGGTTTAGAAGATTCCGTTTATGCTCTTAATACTTATCTAATTTATTATTACTTAATTAAAACTAGAAACTTATTAAAACAGAATAAAAAAAACAATTGCGATAAGACTTAATTATTCTAAGTTATCTTTATATAAAGAAGTTAAGAAAATAGTTACAAACAAATTGTTATTAAATTACGTGATAAGGACGCCACGCGTATAAACAATGTTGGGTTTTACTGGCCTTACATCTGTGTAACCAGTTTAATTAATAAGGAAAATATAAGTTAGACGTTACTCTAATAAATTGACTTTTATGATTTCACCTAATCAAAGTAGTTATACCAATTGCCTCATAATCATAAATCTAAAGTACTATTGTAAGCTGCACATTTCACTAGAGAAAGAAGCTAGGAGTTAGATCCATATTATAAAAACTGCGGTTTTGACATACATTAAAGGAACATTTTTGAAGAAATAAATATACGTTGGGGTCCAAAGGTATTCGTGGGGCGACCGCACCCGTACTGAGCAGACTCCTTGCTAATTAGAAAAATGATCTCAAGCTAGTCGTTGAGACCCTCTGGACATAAGAGACACAAGATCGTGTTTTATGGCGATCCTTTCGGTTTATATGTATTAACGAAAATTTTTACGTATTCTAATACAAAAATTGGTTTCTCAATACAGAAAAAAATTTTAACTAGACTGCGTTTTAGAAGAGAAGGCTCTTTGTCAAGATTGCAATTGCGTTGGTTTTCTAAAACTAGAGTCTTAGAACATAAAGAACCAACGCAATTGCAATTGAGATATTAAAAGATAGAAGGTAACCTACTCTGTGAATACAACATTGTTTATTATAATCAGTAATGCATTTCAAATCAAACATTTTTGTATTGTACTTTCTACGGTTATGCAATTGCTATGTATTGAATGAATAATAATAATTTGTGTGTCTATACTGCAAGTTACGTTTCGTTCGTATATCGTTATTCGATAGCACATGACAATACTCCTAAGTCTTATCCGATATTTTGACAGTTTTTGTATTGAAAGTTTGCCAAAATATCAAAATGCTCGGAATAAGACTTCCTTTACTTTGGTTAAATCGGCCCTAAAAACAATTTTTATTCCTCAAACCCTGTCACTGTAAAGTCTTTTTTTTTTTTCAGTATTTATTACTTGTTTTAAAACAAAGTAAGCACGTCGTGGATGTTAATTTGTCTACAAAAGGTATTGTCAAAGTCCAAGACATTCATGTTTAGGCAATCACATTCTGTATGCAAATGTTGGCGTTGTTTGCATGTCTTTGAGTCCTTAAACCTTCTAATAGCTTAGACGTGACTACATATGTTTAAATCTCGACCGTTTATCTCAGATTCACTCACTTCACAAAACGTTAATATATTCCCAATACAACTTTTTCTTTTGCACTACGAGAAAAGTATTTTAAAAACGTTTTATAAATATACTTTACAGCTTACTTAGTAAGTTTTTGAAGTGTTAAAGTAAAAAAAAAAAACTATAATGATTCCTTGTCCCCGTAAACTTTTACAATTTCACTTTTAGCTTCTGTTTGTTATTTTGGGTTAAAAAGAAAAACAACATAAGCTTCAAATATTACGTCATTAAGTTAAGATCTTTTTAGTAGGTAAATTCATTAAAAACTTTTTAAGGGAATCTTGATTTAAATAATCATCTTACGTCTTATGTTAGCGGTTTAATTAATTTAAGAGAGACCGGCGTAACCATAACCAAGCGACGGGATGTCTTCAATTACAATTAATGCATCTCTTCCAATTCGCACTGGCATGAATGTATGTTTTTGTGCGTGTATGTATGACTAATATCCGGTCAGAGACATCTGCTGCGAGTGATCGCTTGATGTCATCCTTGATCGTTGTATCTTTATTACGTTTATCATTTATTGTAACATTTATCGTCTCTTTATAGGCGGTAGGGTATATAAATTTAGTATTTTGTAACTTTGTTGGTCCATAACGTCCAAACAAGGTCTTTACTTACAGTTTACCTATAAGTTCTAACTATTTAGTTAATCATGGCGCTTTGTGCTTGATTGGCTTGACTGCATGTTCTGTTTCCTTTCTATGAAGTAATCTAGTAGTATATGAATCGAAACACCATTGTTTAATTGTAGTTAAAATGACAAGTTGTCAAAAAATCCATCTAGATTTCACAACTGAACTCTACAAAATGCTAAAATATTTCTCAGAGGAATAAACTTATAATGTTTAATTTTGTTGTTTTGTAAAAATACTCAAGTGACCATAAAGCATAAAGTAACTGATGCGAGTACAAAATATTGTTGAAGATCTGTTTGAGATGTAGTCGATTGCGTGTAGCATAAAAACTAGTTTTTATTAAACACACAAACCATGAACGAAACGGTTATGATCATTTATCAAGATTTAATTCGGAAATATTTGGAATTTTTTACGATAAGTTCTGCCTTATGATATTGATGATACTTTAGATGGTAGTGAAGAAAGGCGTTCGGAACTTAATTTGAATATACTGAATGGTAGCTTGTATGTTCAATATGGATTCTCCGTTATAATTACTTATTCCAGTATATTGATTTCAAGTCACGGCACCTTGTATAAAATTAATATCGTAACCACTCATTGCCTAGTCTATTTTATTCGGCCATTTATCTTCCATTTGTATTTGGATTATTTAAATATTATTTTCGAAATGAAATATTAATTATTGTGGCAATGTGTAATATGTATTAATTTTATTCGATAATATATTTAGAAAAAAAAGTATCTTGTGTGAGAAATGGATTATGTAAATTCGGATTCTTGTGGTATAAGGTATGACATTTAATATAATATTCAGTAGTTTAAGTAGTTTTCTGGTTCATTTATATTTACTTGATTGTATTATTATGTAATTGCTCTTGCTATCGTTTTATTTCCGAAAATCATACTTTTCTTAAAAGTACCATTTTTTCACATACAAATAATTTTGTCAGTTAGATTAAAGCTTTTTAAAAATCCTGTAGGAACTTTGATTCCGATTTCAATTTGGGATCTTTTCTTAAAGCCGAATTCACCCACGTCGAGTAACGTTTAACCGAAGAATAAATTAGGCGTTTGACAGGTTTTGTACTGAAAATCTGACGAAATGTCAAAATGCTCGGATAAGACTTATTTCACGTTGATGAAATCGGCCCTTAGAGTATTTGAATGTAATACTCTAATAATATGTCATTTGTATTAGATTTCGTCAAGATCTTTTGAACTGATGTTATACCTTGAAAGTGTTCTTATTTTTTACGTAGCTAACCTTCAGTTCTGGGACAACAAGTGGCATAGATCTCTTGTATAATCTTCAACCTGTCTGAGAAATTCATAAAAATCTTTTCTAAATCTTATCTTGTTAATTCTACAAATCTTTACGTAGAAATCATGGAAAAAATCAGTATTATATTTTAAAACATTTAAAAAATTGAATGTTTAAAACGAATCCAATTTATCGGTGGGCTGAGTGACGCGTGGCTGTTTATGAGGTTGTTCGTTTGACGGGAGACGGACTGAGCGTAGTTCCTTATTACTGTCGTTATTTTCTGGATTTATTGGCCACGAAGTAACGGTCTCACCCTTATTGGCCCTTCAGTGGCTGACGTCTTCTGTAATATATTATGGCTGTGACACAGTTCGTGTTACTTGATTTTAGTCATTTTTTTCATTTTCGTTTACGAAATTTTTGTTTAGGTATTTACTGATATGTAATCATTGACGTATAACCTATTGTTAGTTTGTTTTTACCACAGAACTATCTGAATTCTGGTGTATACTACTTTCGCATGGATTTAGTAAAATAATCCCTCAAACTAACTTTTCAACCCCTGTATTTCAAAAACCTCCTGAGTTCATTCTAAATTCACCGGTCCATGTTGCTGCGGTACAGGTTGTTTTTGAACGGTATTTACATAGAAACATCTACCATAACAATTTTAATTAACATGCTCATTATTATTAACAGTGAAGTTTACACTAATATTTTTACTATCTGCAGGGCAAGTTACATCCACTTTAATTGCTTTATATTTTATCTTTAAGTAATACTACTTCGGAAAATCCAAAAGCACTTCAGGATTTATCTAATCAATGCTTTGCCTTATACTAAAAATCCTATCAGAACTAGCCTTGTGATCACGATAATGTGAATCATCTGTTTTCATTTTAAGTGGTAATTATTTTAAGGACCGTATAATTCAATTATGTGTGTGTAAGCTTGTATGATATTTTGAATTGTATAACATTGTCTTCCGTGTACTTAATGATACACACACTACATAAACACCTAGCGTCGCGTACACGTATGGTTTGGTTTGAACTATTCGTTGGTCTGCACAAATTAAATCAAATACGAATATATCAATCGTTGATGTGAACGTAATGTAATATATTTATCATAAGCAAGACTTTGAATACGATAAATGCAGTCCCATTATTTATGTCATCGATGGAACGAAGATTTATGTGTCCGCAATAGTTTTAATTTATTAGCTGCAACAAATGCTTGCGCTAAACGCCCCTACCTATCTACCTACTTTCTAATGTCTCAAAGATATTTTTACCATCGCAGACATGTTTTAAGTTGACTCTGTTCCACAAGAATCTGCAGGAGCCGTCAGAAGCTGCACGCGATTAATTTTTTTTAATAAATATAAATGTTAAAAATTCAAAATTTCGGAACCTGCGAGATTCAAAGTGCTTTTGGGAATTGCGCCCTGAGTTTGTATACCAGAGTACCCCTCGAGGCCGAAAGTTATAGTGTTAGTACAGTTAGTAGTTAATACAGTTACTATCGATTTTCAAATGCCCCTATTAACGAGATCTCATTATCTGAGATGCTGCATCGGGAGTGTCGAAGTATTGCTGATGTCGATAGCAAAATCGACGAACTGTGTTTCATAGACTTCTACAGTGCGAGTGTTGGTACCAATGTCATTTGAATTTTCAGTACTGAACAATGCTCTGCTTGTCATCTCTTGTTCCTTTTGCGGCCTTTGCGGCGCTTGCGGCTGTGTGCGATCTCTCTTAATAAACAAATGACACACATTTGCAGAGACATGTATAGATAGAAGTGGTTATTCATTAAATTAATGTCCTAATAGATAAATGTTGAAAATGTGCAAAAGCCAATATGTTTTACTCATTTTCATTGATGTTAACAATTCAACATACGTACATTTTAGGTAGAATTTTTGGAAGATATGGGAGTTACGGATTACCAGACTTCACACGCATTGTCCTCACGATGTTTCCTTCACCCTTAATCTTAATGATTTTACTCCAAACCACAGTCAACCTGTCATGTTCTGTGATGCAAAAATAAAAATATCACTTGCTTTAACTTCATGTATGATGATTGTTTCAGTAAAGGTAAAAAGAGCCTCTTGAGACGTACCTGTTGCCTAAGGCCTTTATCACACCGCCATTGTGAAACTAAAAAACTAAACGCTGAGGTGACTTTTCCGTTGTATGACAAGCAATTTCAATGATATACGAGTACACTAAGACGGCAGTAACACATACGCGTATGGTTTCGCTGAATTTATTTTGCTGCGGTGATCCGATGTTTAGATATCTCTATTTAGATGAAACCGCAGCTAATTCACTATTTTCCAGCAGAACGTATGAAAGGTTGCATGTAAGCATCGTAAAAGGTTGGACTATTGTTATCAGCTCATCGAATCGATTTATAAATACTGAACAATAGCGTCCGAACATAATAAATGTCTCGTGTAAGTTAAACAATTAAAATGTTCACGTAAAGGTGTATGATGCGGCTATTATCTAAGAGACAATCTTGGTGTAGAAAGCTTACGTTTATAATACAGCAAGCTGATGCCCGTGATTTCATCCGCAATAAAATGTTATCATAAATTCAACACAAAAAAATTTGCGTTAGTCATCATAAACAGTTAACACCTGTGATGAACATTTGGCTTTCATTAATCACAATATTTTACCGCTATTCATCAATGTTTTCTGATTGTAAATGATTATCTCAAATAATATTAGTGGAGGTATTGATTGCCCATCATAAATTAGATGCGTCGCCCAACTTGATGTTTGGGAAATTTCTATTAGGTATCTTCTCTATTTTATTTGTTATTATCCTAAATGCCTGGTAATCTTTAATAAATAATCCATTATACTCATATTTCTTACACACACAAGTTGTGGTTTCAATTCCTTACAAATCGTTGTTGTCACTGTCTCAATCTGTGGTATTTTTTATTACAGAATGACATAGGTCTCTTGTACCTACTCGTTTCACGATCTTTTGTCACTTCTATCCAGCAGCGTTATGTGACTCGATTGCTAGTTGAGACATCGGTCTATCATATATGCATTTTCCACTGCAAGCAACATTCCAGCAACTTGGGTCTTGAAACTCAATTCAATTTGTTCTACGAGCTATATGCTCATTGCCATTCCAGTATCTCAGCTCGATAAGCTCTAGGTTCGTAACGGATAATCATTTCTGTTTTGATTAAGTGAAGCAATAGCTCTCTTCTCTGTAAGATCGTCTAATATTTCATTGATCGATGATAATTTGTGCTTATATTTTTGTACACAAATCTCTTGTCTTAAAACAAGGCAGTTCTAAACATAGTGCCATTCTTTTCTTATTTTTTATTGAAAAGAATGCCACTAACTTTATATTTTGTTGTTGTTTATGTTTTGTTATTTTAGAGAGTACTATTATGTAGCTGATTATTTCCAAGCATTTTCGATAAAGCATTTTCGCAAACTGCTCGCACAATATGCCAGTTGATCACATCGGTATTGTTTAACTTTTGTATCAGACGTACACGTTACACTTGTACCAGTGAATATGTACTAACTAGCGGTGGCGGTGTTATTTATGATGACCGATTCCATCGACCCGGACTTGTCAATCACATGGTTCAAACTGACATACCGCGTGAAGATAGACCATAGAACATGGCTAAATTGCAATCAGTTTTTAGTCTTCCGACAAGGAGAATAAGGAGTTGAATTGTATAGCAGCAATTTAGTGTTGGTTGCATTGAGTTACACCATGGAGCAGCGGACTTTATAGAGCAGGTTTCAAATTAGTGCCAACTACCAGCATTTAGACCGAGTAGCCATATTCAGTGATTGATTGTGGCATGAGCGGTCGCTTATATTCACAGCTGCAATTTAAGCATTGCATTATCGTAGAAAAGCTTGGGATTTTTAGGAACTATTATACTGCCCTCGTAATTGAAAACACAGTAACTTAAAGGTAACTTCTATTTAACTTACTGTGTTTTCAATTACGAGGGCAGTATAACCTTTAGAGTAGCTATAGAGTATAGAGAAAGCCATTGTGCGCTCAGCCACAATGATTGCGAAGAAGTAAGTTAATAGAATTAATAGTCCATTTCGCAGTACATTGTTGCTCTACTATGATGACAACTCTTCGTTGATGCAAGTTAGCCACGGTCATCGATCATTCATAGGCGCGTAACGAACCTTTATTCGAGAATAGAAGATACGCTCGCGACGGTTTTTACACCCTCCTGCGCTCTTATTGATGGATCACGAATTCGTATTAGCTTATCGTATTCAAATATACATCTTGATCAACGTCTGTCTTTCATACAAAGGTTCAGAGATTCTCTACTCTCAAAAGTCTAAGGCATGTATT
Source organism: Hipparchia sbordonii (assembly GCA_038048805.1). NCBI lineage: Eukaryota > Metazoa > Arthropoda > Insecta > Lepidoptera > Nymphalidae > Hipparchia > Hipparchia sbordonii. The sequence continues at coordinate 3,663,664 of JBBIWI010000007.1, forward strand.
GTGCCGTTCTATTTTGAGCACGTGTTAATGTTACTCATCCAAAGATATTGGCTCCTATAAATGGTCATTGTTGTTCATCCTTTTCAAGAGTATCAATGGTAGAAACTTGAAAGGCTCACGTCGCTATCAGATCGGCATAATTGAATGGCTAATGTTCCAAAGACTCCCCACGGTAAATACAGTGTGACTTGTAGCGGTCGGAAGAAATCACCCTAACGATCGTCAGATGGTATCTCAACATTGACATTTCAATACAACGTTGATCAATCGGTGGCTGATGCACGAAAGGCAGGCGCATTTACCGAATAGGCGAAACATTGGGACAAATCTACTATATTTGGATTGAGACATTGTGAGCGCTTTCGGGAACATATTTACCTTAACATTTTCTTATCACAGGGGTGATGGTTCTTGTAAATAACGTTTAATATGTGAAAGTAACAATTCATTAATTGCATTGGTTTTTTTTACCGCATCATATTAATTATTTTCATCTCTCGTTTTTCTTGAACAGAGCAAACTCCGGCTTTGTTGCTGTATTCATTCTGTAGAAATTAGATTCGAAATTTTGGACCAGTGTGCTTTCATTGGCTATAAAAAGGGCTTATCAGAAAATGTATATAAAAATAATGAAAGAAAAGTTTTCCTGTCCTATCCTAGTTTCCAATGATTAATCCCGCGAAAATACGCAGGGATTTAAGGATCACAAAAAATACACTTTAGTTTAGAGCAAGCTGATTTTATTAGGTTAGTGTTTCCACTACATACAATATATTCTATTCTATTTAACACATACATTTAGGTACTATTGAAAGCTTTGCTATAATCGTAAGGAATTGAGGAATCCAAATGTGGATGAGAACAGATCTCATCAATCTTACATAATCGCAGGTCGATAGAACGTGGTATTTTACAAAAACGGTCATAATACAACACTAGAAATGACTGTGATTTGGAAGTGAACCGTCGATACTCAGACATCGGCGCAATCGTTCTCAATTACTCAATAACACGAGCACTGTTGGTTCTATTAAAGCTTGCTTGTATTATACTCGTATTATTGTTCTTGGAACAATATGCCTCCTTACATACATAATTTAAAATATCGTGACTTTCACTAAATGGACGTAATTACTAGCAATGTATTTATTCCTTTCAATTTCAACTTTGATAATAATAATTATTATTTCAATAGATGGTATGTTATATTATTAAACTTTCAGGAACACCCAAGTCATTTGAATAAGTTTAAAATATCAATGTGGTCCTGTCGAATAAATGTATATTTAGAAATCAAATATCATGTTGATTTAATAAATACCTTATTGTGCAGATTATAAAATATATTTTTCTTCATATAAGTGTGTCTATTAGCTAAAAAATAATGCTGTCTAGACATTGCTATCACTCATTAAAATTGGGTATAGATTCGTTGCGGTTTTTTTTCCTTTTCTGTTCACTTCTCGGAACTGATATAACGAGATTACCAACATGTGTTATGTTTGTCGATTCTCCGTCCTTTATTACTTTCCTTATTAAACACGCGTAATGAAGTTTTAATATCGTTTTTTTGTATAACTTCTACTTTCAACATTTTGAAGTCCTCATTAATTTACTGCAGTGATAAAGTTGAGTGTTCTAAAATTCGAGATAACATATTATGGATATGGATATTATACATGGAGTGCCTCATTCCACTTATGATTTTACTTATCCTTTTGATAACTGAGCGATAACAGATACCAGAAATGAGGATGTTCATCATTTTTTATCATCTACTGAACTGCCTTTCGTAGAATTTGTAACGTCAACAGTAGAGATAAATAAATAACGTTCAACATTTTAACGACCTCTCTTGTGTATACTGAATACTGTCTTATGTAGCTCAGAAGTGATTTGATTTGATACTTCTGCATCATACATTTAGGATCGATAACCTCTACGGCATAGAGATAATTAATCTATGTATTGCATATTAAAAGTGTGCTACTAAAAATGGTAATAAAGCATGGATTTGATTCGTTCCAGCAATGCGTAAGGGTCTTAAATTATATAATCGCTAATAAATTGTTATTTGATTTTTATTATCCAACGTCTATGCGGTTCCTAAATATACACAATAATAACAGGAGAGACAGACTGGGTGACAGAATGATACTAACTGCCACACTCAGAGATATTTATTAAATTATGTTAAATAAGTCATTAACTAATTGTCATTAAATCTCTAAACGAGCTTAGATGACTCTGAAAATAAACTTTTCAAATCTATATTAAGGAGATCCTTAAGCAATGATTAGCAACTCTGCGGCAATAAATCTTCAACGGGCTGTCAATTTACTAATGCAGCGTTACACTGACTCTGAGAGTGAAGTTTTTAAAATTAAATCTATACTAAAGATCTAGAAGTAAGGATAAGCGATTCTTGAGTGCGGCACTTAGTTAAATTAACTTTTCAACCTATATAAACTAAATAATAATGATGCACGATTTCACTAAACTATCTGAGTATGGGTGTGGAAATTAATTTCATCGCTTGGCCAGCGTTTATGAGTAGTGTGTAATTATCGGAGCATCGATTCTGTTCGCCCCGTAATGAAGATATCTTCTAGTCTTCTTTATTGCAATTATTAACTTGTGAAATAATTACACAGGCCTGCGAAATTTAACTTTTTTTTTCCCCTTTCAATAATTATGTTATTTTTTTAAATATTCAGGCATGGTAAACTAAAATACATCTTTGATTTTTTTCTAGCACGTCGAGATTTTTTTTTATTGATGACATCAGATGACATGCATATTTTAGGTTATTTTAACAAACTTCATGAAAAAAACAAAAATTAACGAATTTAAAATTTAAAAAACCGACAGTATTATTTAAAAATAGCGCTAAAGAGACTAAATAAATCAAAAAGAGTTATTATTTCTTTTTCTACTTCCTCCAAAACTCCTATTTCATCTTTTTCTCTTACGCTTTCTATCAGGTTTATTTCTCTTCAATATCTGGCAGTAGTCTGCCATCATGTTTGGGTTCCACCTTCCTTGGTATCTGCTCTGAATGACCTTAATATCTTAGTAGAAGCTTTCACCTTTTTCTTTACTTACAGCCCCAAGATTCTTAGGAAAGGGGTCAATTTGAGAATGCAGAAAATGTAACTTTATACTCATATTGCAACCCACTTTATGAAAGTTGCTGAGTAAAATACTCACTATATTGTCATAATTTGGGCTTTTACTGTTTTCTAAAAAAATTTACTACATCTTTAAGTGAATTCCAAACGTTATCTTTGATTTTATTCAAGATTTTTTCAAAGGTAGCGTCTTGCATGAGCTTCCCTATTTCAGACCCAAGAAAAATACCTTCTTTGACCTTGGAATCCGATAAATGCTTAAAAACACAAAGGTAATTAGCACAGGTACCATCTTTAACTAGTGCGTTTAAAAATGGCTTTATAATACCTAAGTTAATATGAAGTGGAGGTAGCAGAATTAAATCACAAAACTATCGTAGCATCCCATTTACCTATGTATGTTTGTTACTCAATCACGTCGCAACGACTGAATCGATTTGGCTGAAATTTGGCACAGAGATAGATAATAGTCTGGAATAACACATAGGCTACTTTTTATTCTGGGAAATAAGAGAGTTCCCGCGGGAATAAAAAACCTTAATCCACGCGAACGAAGTCGCGGGAATCATCTAGTAGTTGATACATATGTATTGTAATATGATTTCAATCACGACAAACAATGACTTATGAGGGTAGCTGAATATTTAAATGTCATCAATGCTACAAGCATGCACTATTATTAAAGAAATTGGAAGTTAACGCTAGTAATGCGCGGTAATACTAAGAAAAATGAAAATTCATTTTCTCAGAAAACTTACGTGATGGAATTTTTTTATTATTTTTTTCGTAGCTTAGTCACTAATACCTACCCAAATTGCTAATTAGTTTTTAAAGGGGAAAACCATCGCAGGCCTGTGTTATTTATTAAGGAAGGCCTTTACTGGATTGTATGTTTTATATCGGCATCGATGTAAAGTTCTATATATTTAATAAAACCTTAAAGTTTCTCTAGTAGAGTGAGCAACAGTACATGCTATTCTAGAAAACCCAACAAATTTTGCCAACGATCAAGTGGATTTTATTGAGAATCCTGTCAAAACTGATCAATCGTCTATTCCAATTAAACAGGGCTATATTGAGATCCAAAGTTTAGAAAATTTTCTTGTCCAAAGTTTTAGGTATCGTAAATCGTAATGTATGTTTCGATGAATGGTGGAACGGGTGGGGATGCCTTTCTTTGGTTGTTGGATAATATCTGGTAATTTGAGATTTATCGGGTAACTATTTGGAAGTCACAAAATTAAAGGAAAGAACAATCTATCTATCGTATCTACCTTCCAACAAACCATCTATGGTAAACGCAGTCCAGAATTTTGAACTCAGAGTGTACTCTCTTATCTTTTGTCCTTAAGTTTTTGACAACACAGTAACAGACTAAAAAGCTCGTGCGGCCGTGCCGCCATAGCAACCTGTTGGTTCAGTCTATGGGTTCAGTTCCGTATAGGCCATTCACCGCGGGACAGCGGACGTGCATAAATAATCAAGCGATCACTTTTATCGTAATACCAGCGATTCTTGATCTCGTATCGTCTAAGCCAAGCCTCGAGATATTATAACAATGTTATATTCGTTTATTGTAAGTTATGATATAGTTTTATGAGTGTTCATATAAGTGAGAGGCTTTTGATTCCTGGTAGGGGCAATTTGGGAATTTAAAATTTCCTTTTTGTCTACTGCTTTTATATAATTATTTTTGTCGAAATTGCAAAGAATCCATATTTTGCTATTATTTCGTATATCATATAAATCTACTTATTTACAAAATATATTTTCGTGGCAGAAACACTTTACTTTAAAATTTAATTTCTTTGTTTCAGATAATATATTTTCAATTTGCTCCTATGCGAATGTATAAGAACTACATAACATAAATGTAAGTATTTCACATATTTCTATATTAGCGGTCGCTATTAGTCTTGCGTTTATTGCTGTTAACTCATTTATTGTTGGTTGCTTAGATGAGTAATTTATTGCAGGATTTATTTACGCTTACGAATGTTTTTTGCAGACTTATCTATCTATCGATTTTGGTCTTGTCTTATAAAGCCTAAAAAGTTTTCTGTTGAACTTACTTATGTGCACATTCTGAGAAAACAGGGTAGAGAGCCTTGAGTAAGTTATAAAACGAACAATGACTTGCCCAGCTGTGGGAAATTCATTGGCTGTCAAATAACTATATTTAGGTAATAATTTTATTTTTCTTTTATCCATAATTGGTCGAGACAGCTCATTGTAGTTCATGTTTTAGTCTATTGTCTATAATGTAATGAGAGCCGTCTCATTACTTATTGCGAAATTTTCTACTGCAAAATACTGATATATTAAACCGTGCTTTGATTGTATCTCGTCTGATAGGAGGGCTTATCTTGATAGCTCTATCACGCTCACTCAATGTGCTCTGGGGTACATTGGAAAGGGACAGTTGCAGTTCCTGGTCGGACGTTATACCTACTTGGATTTATGGGTCAGCCAAGTTAGCCCTAATGTGACGAACTTGATCGTCGAAATCTTATGATAATAATACTAACTGATCAAGTGCATGTCACAATGTGCATAAGATGAGTTCCGTAGGTACATCGTAGTCATGCAAGTTAAAGAAAATTGTTCGTGAGCCTTTATCACTGCTACTTTTACTTGGAGTAGGTACCTAAACACTCGTCTCACGGTAACTCCTATAGAACCTCAAACTAAGCCTCAATAGCCGATTGAAGGTGCGGACTGAAAACTGAAAGGTCGTGTAATGAAAATCACCTTTTCAGCAATGACACGATTTTATTCACTTTATAATCACCTCTTTCAGCAGTAACACAACTTTAATTATTATTTAAATTTTAATTTTAAATCACTCATGAAATACTTTCGGATACAATCTCTCCGTTTCAATCCTCAACTAGAACTAACTTAAAAACTAGCGGAGGCTCGAACATCAAGATTTCCGTTCTTATTCGTTCCAATCTTTTGTAGTCAAATGAGATCCTCTTTTGATAATATGTGATTTGACTCAAACGATAAATTATCTAAGTCAAATCAAACACTCTTCATTTTAAAATCAAAACAAAATCTTAACAGAATTTAGAAATCATGACAGTCGCAAGTTCTTCTTCAAGTGTGTTGCCGTATCCACTCCTAGCACAAGCTTTTCGCTTATTTGGAGGGAAGAGGAGAATATAAGTGGAGAATATAAGTCAAGTTCAGCTTGGCTAATATTCTTTTAAAAAAAAAAAACAGTCACAGAATTTAGAAGTTTAGGTTAAATTAAAATTACTAATTAGTCAATTAAGTTAGGCTAGATTGTAATTGTACTGAGCACCACTTTGGTGCTCAGAATGAACAAAAAAAAAAAAAAAACAGACGGGACTTCTTACATAATTTCTTATCTAAAAAAAAAATATATAGGAACCGGGCATAAACGGGACGTCCGGACAAAAGTTGAACATCTGACAACACTAGCTGCGACGCACATTGCATGCGCGCGCGCACTTAGTAATTATTCACGCGTCGCTATCTTAGTACACGCTGTGATTTGTGTTTTCTGTAATAACACTAATAACATAGAAGGGATAGTTAGTATAATAGGATATAATATTATTTATGTTACTCTTGGTTTTGTAATCAGGACGTTCTGGAAAATATTTTCTATACCTACCGTTTAGCGATAATACCGATTGTGCACGCTAAAAGCCTCGATAGCCCATCGGTTAAAGGTGCGGGCTGAAAACTTAAAAAGTCGCAGATTCAGTCCCCACCCTTATCCGTTGCAATATTATCATACCTGTACCCACTCCAAAAACTTCCGCTTTTTTGGATGATTAATTATTATAGTCAAATTCAGCTAGGCTGAATTTTATTCTTTGAAAAAAAAAATGCAACCCAATTTATTGGTCTCAATCTGCCCGAGCTAAATGTCAACAATGTCTAGCTGCTAATAACGGGTGGGCAATCCCACGCGTGCACACGACAGTTGAATCTCAGTAGGATTAGATAAACCAGATCGGTATTTGATTGTTGACTCTATGTAACCTTAAATAGAGTTTAAATTCGACTGGACATTGACGGTAGTCGTTTTATCTTTTGGTAATTCCGCTACCTACGCGTAACACATAAAGAGTCTTTGTAGTATGTATGAGCCTAGACATATTGTCGTCTGCTTATCATGTAGGTAGATGCAGCTTGTACAAGTGACTAAGCTTGCAAATATGTTAAGCTCTAATCGCTATCAAGTTTAAATGGAAATGAAAGACGTTATTATTATTTATCAATAATAGGTTTAGGTACAGGTTCAATAATAGGATAGGTTTGTAGCAGCGGCCATCTTGGACTGATTTTCATCAAACGTAGCTAAGAACTCTCCCGACTAATTCGCCTTTCAAACAAAAAAAACAAAATCAAAATCGGTTCAGCCGTTCGGGAGCTACGATACCACAGACATACACAGACACACGCGCACGCGCGCGCACACACGCACACACACACACACACACACACACACACACACACACACACACACACACACACATACACGCACGCACGCACACACACGTCAAACTTATAATACCCCGTCGTTTTTGCGTAAAATTATTGATTTTTTGCATAGATAAAGTGAAAACCTGGAAAGTGACATGGGCTACTTTTTATCCCGGAAGATCAAAGAATTCCCTCGAGACTTTTTAAACTTGAGGTCTAAAACACCCCACTATTGTACTTGCAGTCTCTCAATACAAAACACAGAGCTAACAGATTCAAATAGATACAATATGTTGTGTTGGTTGTGTTGAATCGCCGACACCACGAGTCACGATCTTTAATTTTAAACCATTTATGAGAAAGGCACCCATAGAAATAACATACGTCTCAACTCCGCGCTGAAATTCTATTTGTGCGATTCAAATGCACGTCAGTTGCTATCACATCCCGTCACGGGAGACTATGTAATGGATTTTACGTGAAATTGATTTAGGAATCCCTATTTAGATATGGCCTGCATAAGGTCGCGACTTTGATGTCGGTTTATATGAAAGAATTATGAAATGCTTCTCTGTTATATCATAGAAATAGCTTTCGCTCGCGAAGTAGTTCGCGTAGTATTTATTCGGCTTTTGAAAATCCCCCGGAAACCTTTTGCTTTTCCGGCATAAAAATTAGGCATTAGGTACTTTATATTACTGTCTAGGGGCATTATTCCTTTTTTAGCTGAGGCACCTTCGTCCGCGTGGATTTAGTTATTAAAATCCTGCGGGAACTCTTTGATTTTCCGGGATAATGATGGCATCTGCCTAAATCATTGTATTATGAAAGCAGTATATAAATAAAACGTTCATTTGCTTAGGTCAAAAGCATTTCTTTAAAACGGGAGGACTGTCCCATATCAAAACTCAAAGAAGAAAAAGTTTTAGATATTATGATAGGAACCTTAGAAACTTAAAAGTCCTTCGTCAAGTTCGAATTCACCCTGAAATGGAATGTATGTATTAATTATAACAAACACGTACAGTTTAATTACTATAATTAGCAAGTGGTTTTTAATATAGTTCTTGAGTAGCGTATTATTATATCAATTTTAATATTCAGTCATAGTAATCTATTCTAGAATATATTGAATTGGAACTTTCACTTTTAATATTATTTACGATTATATCTGTTTCAAGCAAGTTTCAAGATATTAATGTAGCGCGTTGCCTGCGTTTCCTTATTGAGCTCTATTTGATCAGCCGGCTTCTTTATAGCTTTCAACTCTTCTATTAAAATATTCATATTCGCAAACCGATCCTGTTTAATAATAGCAAATGCTCTTAGTTGATTAGCTAAGCTTAGTTGATCATCATCGTCGTTGAAAGCAGTGATAGCCTAGTGATTTGGACTGCGGTCTGCTATTCGGAGGGTCGCAGGTTCGACCCTGGGCACGCATCTCTGACTTTTCGGAGTTGTACGCGTTTAAGCAATTAGCTGTTACAATAAGGCCGCCTTTGCTTACGTAGTTTTAAGATGTAATCAATTTTGTTTCTTTCTTGTGTGCAATAAAGTTTTTATCAACGGTGAAGAAAAATATGGTAAGGAAACCTACACCTGTGAGAGTTCTCCATAATGTTCTCAAAGGTGTGTAAAGTCCACCACGCGTTCGCTATAACACTTCTGTGAGAGGAGACCTGCACTCAGTAGTGAGACTTTAATGTAGCGTCATGATGATGAGCACCCCATTAACGTCATGACGTAACGTGATCATTATCGTCGTTTTAACCCATCGCTGCCCACTACTGGGCACGGGTCTTCTCTGAGAATGAGAAGGGTTTAGTCCACCAAGCTAGATAACTGTGGATTTTCAGACTTTTAGAATATTATAGAGAACTCTCAGGCATGCAGATTCCCTCAGAATGTTCTTCTTCACCGTTAAAACGTTAAATTAATTACTTAAAAACGCAAATAAATCTTATCGCTAGAAAAGGAGGCTGGAGTCCTAACCACTAGGATTTATTGCTGCAAGACTCGTAAATATAGTAAACATGAGTAAACCATGGTACGTATACGTACAGTTTGAAATATGCGCCATCAAACTAGCGTTTGTGTCGTAGAAGTTATTAATTGAAATATTTAAATATAACCACATACATAATCATATTTTCCGACATGATGACAGGAGTTACTTTAGGTACAGCTATATTATAGTGAAAATAATATTGTATTTAGCAGGCAGCAGCTACACTGTCATAAATAAACATTCTCACGTCACGATCGAATCAAATATGACTTTAAAAATACGGTCAGAACAATTTAAAAGCGCCATATAATAGCATTATACAGTCTTTTAATTTTTAATCCTAATTTGATTTCGATCACTGTCTCATTTGAATAATTTCTACATTGGCATTTCCTATGATATTTATACGTTCTGTAGAATATAATTTGTTATAAAAGAATTCCACATGCTAATGTTTATCAATATTAGAATAGAGACAGTAGAACGTGAATACCGGTTCTACTTCGAGCTTTTATAAGATTATATTTATGGGATCTGTATAATCTATAATTTCTGATTTGGTTGATCACTCATTTAAATAGCTTTGATTTGGGTACGTCATAAAAATCAACTTTAAAAATAAATAAACATAGCTAAAATCTGTTATCTTCTTTATCATAATAATATCTTTGGGTTGCTGCTATTGAGTTGAATATTAAGAAAGTTTTTTTACTTGTAAGTATCTTTGAATTTACCGGTCGAATTGATAACCTCCTCCTTTTTGGAAGTCGGTTAAAAAAGCTAAAAGCTTTTTTTAAAATTTGTTGCTTATCAACATTTGACGTATCTACCCGTCCTGAACTCGTCCCGTGACTAGAGATTGGTATAATTTAAGTACCTAATAGGTGTAATAGCCTTTATATATTTGCCTCTATAAAAGCAGCGTCGTCGTTATCTTCAACTTTGTTTACCACAAGTTTTGAACATAACATGATGGCTCTACCAAATCTTTCGGCTACTTTGACAATATATTGGCAAAGACCTTAAAATAGAACAGTTACAAACTTGTCTCATTTCCTATGTATTAAAATATTTAATATTTTAAGTTTTATCTATGTTTAGATTTGTAAGGGTCCATCAGATATTCGAGACAGCTTTACATTAAACACTTCTTCAATTTGGCACATGTACATTCATTTGCATAGTTGGCACCGCAAAGCCATTAATGTAGTAAAAAGCTTATTTACTCTAGTATAATGCGCTTTTACTCGAAACACATAAATCACGTAACTGATAAATAATTTTAGACGAATAAGATTACTTCATTTTAGATTTCAATACATTACAATTTTTTCTAAAATAATCCTTTGTATGTTCTTTTATTGAGTACACACAGTATAAGATTACATTTAGGCCATACAGTAGAAAGTTATTTAAGGCCTATTTAACTATCGCCAAATTAACTTTACCTGACGAATTTTGACGTTTTGTCAGACTGCCAATAGAAATACATTTTTTCGAAATCTGCTCAATCTATTAACTTACATACAAGTTCATTTGTTTATAGACTTGTTGAATTGTTCATTTGGGTATGTTTTCATCAAATTATAATCTTGTATACCAAACAGAAATCGTAAATCTTTTATCCTAAATTGCATCATCGCTTTCCATCACGTGATTGTGATCAAGCATAAGTCTATTGTATAATAAAACAAAAAAGCTTTAACTTGTGTACCTACATATGCGGTTAGCGGTTGCAAAGTTAGCTTTCTTTAACTGCGTGTATTGAATTGTTGATTCGAAGCTGTGGACATACCTACACACATACGAGAGTAGATTACGACAATCCTTGTACAGCTTTTGAACAGACTTGCATAACAGCTGTCAGTCATCGTGTTTCGAGCACACAAAACATTTCAAGCTAAGTTTCTCAAAATAATCGCCCAACCCAACTTTTGTTAGACATATCTTAACTGAGTGTGCATCTAAAACGCTGACACCTATTTTATCAGATCAAAGTGTCACTGATCTTATCAAATAATTTCGTCGAAACTATTTTAATATTAGCTTTCGTAATTTAGAAATTACAAAAGTCGAGTGACTACCAAAATATTTATTATTCCTTCAATATCGTCCTACTGTATGTTGGTACTTTCCTCTCTATTAGTTCTCATTCCTGACGGTCATGGCTCCTAACATAAATAAAAAAAAAAAAAAATGGTAGAGGTTTTCTTCCATCCTTCCGTGTACGACTCAACTAAGGATTTAAATATGAATTCCTAGGTTATATAATTTATTATCAAATGTTAGTAATAATGTGGTCTCGAGTCTAATTTTTGACTTCCAAAGTACAATGCACTTATTGACTATGGTCAACAAACCTACACTTTTATTTTAATATAACTAGAGTTTGACTGCGATCTCACCTGATGGTAAATGAAGATGCAGCCTAAGCTGGTGCGCGCTTATCTAGAAGATATCTATTCCCTCTTGATTTAAAGTAACAGTTATAATTATTGGAAAAACGGAAGCCGGAACGAAGAAACAAAGCGCTTAGTGCGAGATAGTGGAATTTCAACCACGTAGCGATGTAGATTCATGCGATGCTTTGCCGTTCGGTGGTTGAAAGGTGATGATGGAACTAAATTGAATAGTTCTTGAGCACATGTGCATTTTTATAGGAATATTAATATATTTTCTTCTATTACCGGAAGGATCGTCTATAATTTTTCACATATATTACCGCATACTAATTTCGCATCGCTGTGCTTCCTGTGTAATAGAACATTTAGAAACCGTAAAATATTTATTTTCCTCATATTTAATGACATGCATTTATAGACCTAGTTCCCATAAAAGCCAAAGATCTCATCTATAACGATATTTATCGCGGTTTCACTTGTAATTTGCATCTGGTTAGGTTCATTACGTATATCTTAAGGAACGTTATTTATAGACTATTAACAGCATCGTTTTATCAAATATAGCATGGATCTTCGACTTTTACATCTAGGTAGGTTACTTTTTATAATAATTACTATATTTTTTGACATTTTCTTTATCATGATTTTTCTTTCTGGGTTGAGACTTGAGAGTAGGTACTTCTTGGAACAATAGCAATTAATACGTTTTATAAAATAATGTTGTTACTTATATACATTTTTAATGTTTAATTTTTGTATCTATTCGACGACAAAGCGGTTCTCTGCTCTAACATAGAAGGATCTACTGGCCTTTCTTTTAATTTCTCAAAAAGCTGAAGTCTTAACCACTAGATTATTATCACCGCTTTTATCATTGTATAGTTTAGTTTATGAATAAAATAAATTAGTCGATATAACTATATCTAAATCTAAATACACATAATGTTATTATAATAAGGTTTTATCAGTTATTCTATGACTCTTGTAAATACAAAATGGCGTCTAAACATTAGCGAGCTTTCTTCGAGTTTCCACAATTAGCACTATTCGTGTTAATGCGACTCTGATTGCAGATAACACTTACAGATGAGAACGCAGTCCCATTTATTCTCACTGCGAGATACTGTTAGAATTTATATAACTGTTTACAATCTGCACTTTCATTTATAGGTCTTGTTAATCAATAGTTTAAGATCCAAAGAAACTTCGGATAATTTTTGGAATAACGTAGTTGGATGAATTATTTCAATATGCAATTGTAAAATTATAAAACAATCATCCGGAAGCTTCCGGGCTTCACCGCTTTTATAACAGGTCGTAAGGGACTTAAAAAATCATACATGGGAGGATACATAGTATCGGAGGCAAGATCTAGCACGATCACCTCTTCAAAAGGACACACCAAACAAAATTAAAATAATACGACCAATGATAAATGTAACGTGTTTCAAAGACAACGATATTGTGAACAGTGGTAATGCTAATTCAATAGCGTAATACCCCGTATCTCTCGATGTAGCCCGCGGTCGATCCGAGAGATAGTCTGATAGTCTTCGATTGTGCCGATATGGTTTTGCTCGTGATTTATTTTGGCCGCTCCCATATAAGTACAGTGGATACAACAATGGATCGAGACTTGGGATTTACGACAGTCGATTTGGTAGCGATAAAAGTTTTAGCCGCGTTCGATAAAGTATTGCATGAGCATGAATGTATTCTTAGAACATTTGCGTGCTTAAGAGGTTTAAGGAGGAAACATTTTAAATACTAGCTATATTTACTGCTGCTGAATATTGAAAAATTTGATTTGTGTTGAGGGTAATACCACTTGTCTATACATTATCAGTATCAGGCTCTACAGAGATTAATTGGCTAATATCAACAATCTACTAGCAGACTTGTATTATTTTGTCGTAATGACTACTGGCCTCACTTGGTATCACTCGCGTATAATCTGGATCGCGATGAAGATCAAGATAGCGTGTGATCCTGTACGATTTGCTGGCCATCTCATGTATTATAACGGTCAGCCCATCACAGGCTAGAATCATGTGGTGCAATTTGTTCTAGGGCAGATTGTGATCTGAAGAGTCTATGCTATTTGTGATTTTGATCGCGGATTGCATTTCAGATTGACCGTGCAGGTACGGGCCTGATACGGTTTGGTAGGTTGTGTTAGAATAAATGGTATGCTAAACTTAAGGTACGTGTTGCGCTTTGAAATACACTAAAAAATTTAAAAGTTATAAGAATAGAATAGACTAGTGGTTCGCCCCGAACTGAGACCTCGCGATATCCCATAATTCCCAAAAGTTTTAATTAATTATTGTAATAATTAACTTTTAACATTAGACGCAATAAAAAAAATAATAGTTGACATAAAACTGTTTTACTGACACAGCGCCATCTATTAGCATTATTGTGAAGCTATTAGCATTTAAAATTAAATAAATTCGTTTCTTTATAACATTTATCTAATTTTAGTATTTGTTGTTCAAGTACAGGATATAACTGAATTTTCAACCAAGTTTCACGTTCTAATATTCAGTAATTCTGAAGTTATAGGGCTCTGAGAGACATTTGGACGTACACACTTCTCTGTCTAGTAGGCAAGCGCATTAGTTGACTCAGAGAACTCGCTTCGTTCGTTCAAATATTTTTTTATTCAAACCTTCGACAAAAAGGGAGCTAATTTTTTATTAGGTGTTTTTGTTCCTATTGCATTATTAATGAGTAATATTTTTTTTTGCAGGTTGGTCAACATCCTGAATGAGCGTCTATCCCACGGCCCCACCTTATAAACGTAAGACCGTTGTTCTATTAATTTTAACTTCGCTTCGTTTCTATCCTTTTTTCTACCACAGCAAACCACAGTGACTAATTGGTAGTTTAACGGGTTTTGTATTGGACAACTGTTAAATTTTAGTACAGTTTAAAATAAACTCATGTGATGCTTTGATCACAGATTGAAGATGTGATGTAAATGGTAACCAAATTAGAGTACCTACAGCTGTTGACTTTGAGTTGATATTTTTCTCTTTTTTATACGACTACCTGAAAAAAGGAGTATATTTACCCAATTACCCAAAGGTATTGTGTCACCCCATTATATTTGCTGATATCAATCCGACGCGTAGTTTGTCAAATGAAGCAAAACTACGTATCTATGTATAAGAACTCGTGTTTACTCTACGTCGTTATATTGATAAACTCAATACCGATGTCAGGATTTATTCAAAAATACCAGGCGCGAGACAAATAGAACCATTATTCAATTACCACTATATCTCGCGCCTGATATATCGGGTCGGGTCTGGTCGTTTGACCGCCGACCGCGGGCCACCCTCAATCAATTTAATAAGCTTAATACGGAATATATATCTTTGATGATAACGGTTATTGGAGCCAATATTTTGTATACTTTATAGTGTTAAAAGAATAGCCGTGCTTGAGATTAAAGCATAGTTCAGGATTCACAAATCTAATCATAAAA
This sequence comes from Hipparchia sbordonii, assembly GCA_038048805.1. NCBI lineage: Eukaryota > Metazoa > Arthropoda > Insecta > Lepidoptera > Nymphalidae > Hipparchia > Hipparchia sbordonii. The sequence goes on from JBBIWI010000007.1 coordinate 3,679,162, forward strand.
ATTCGATTTCATACATGATTCAAATAAAACCGATGGTGATCGGCCAGTGAACTGCTTGTGATTCCATAGATTTTGTTAAGATGCCCAGAGACGGTAGAACTCTGGTTATAATATGACTAGCTTTTGCCCCCGCGACTTCGTCCGCGTGGAATTAGATTTTGGGGTAGAATTTTCAAAAACTGTGACACACGTACATCTTTATTTTTAACTGAAATCTCAAATATCAACTTTGATGGAAACAGCTTAAAATGACGGAGTTTCATATAAACTTCCATTGCCTATTTAAACCCCTTAGGGGTGGAATTTCCAATAATCCTTTCTTAGTGTGCGCCTACGTCATAAAAGGAACCAACTGTAAAAATTTCAAGTTTCTAACTTCAGTAGTTTAGGCTGTGCGTTGATATCTCAGTCAGTCAGTCAGTCAGGACTTTGAATTTTATATATATAGATGTTGCTAGTGTTTGAAATCGTGAAGGCCTCTCGAGCTCAAAATTCCTCGGATTGGCTCTTTCTACAATTCTAAATATCTCTCTTTTACCTACTAATTTAAATATTCCATCATTACTTTCCATCTAAAGATGTATCTTTTGACGGTCTTTACTCTTTCCAAACTACTTCTTTTCCTTTTGACACATAATCAGGTCTTAGAATAGTACGGTCAAGAACACTGATGTATTTCTGTGGAGCGTGCCCATAATATATCCCCTGGGGGAATATTAGGGTATGAATTCGTGACATCCCGCCAGTGCTAGGCCCATTATGAAGCGCGGCCAATAGAACTGTCCGACCACTTATTAATGACTGCAAGACAATGATGCTAATGCTATTAAGTGGTCCAGGCGATCCGACAATGAACTTTAGTGTCAGTTCTATTGCAAATGGCCTTATGAGAATGACTGAAATAGCCGAATATTCAATTTTAAAGATCTTTTGCGTTTATTTCATCCAACCAATTTGACTCTCTGCTAATACGGTGTTCTAATTATGATTAGACTATCAAGTTTCCAGATGTTTTGCTACTTGGTTATACAGCTTTTATGTCGTCCAGCTGAGACTCTCTGCTGACCTTTCGGCTAGCTAGGTACCCTGCTTTGATTTCATTCAACGTGAATTGGTAAACATATATAGGACGTGCATAAGGACAGCTTATCTCTAAGGAAGAGATTTCTACCAGAAGCCCTCGGTTTCTTTAATTAATTTTGATGATTTACAAAAAGTAATTGTCATTATAATCTATCTACATAATTATAATTATTATTGTGGCGATAGGTAGCATAATGTAGTTAATTTTTCGCAACTACTAGGAGTATGTTATAGATGGATATCACGATTATAGCAGCATGGCGCTTATTACGTAATTGACGTCATATGAGAAATAATCCGTAGCCGGGTATTCCGAAACATAAATTTTATGTCGTTGACGCTTTGACGTATTTTCATAACGGAAATGCGCAATCTGTCCTCGTGCGCACGCGCAATTTTAAAAGTCCTACATCTTATGCTACATATTTATTTTTCTTTGGAAAGTTTATTCGGCGAATTTGCTGTCTATCTGTCTGAGCCTCATAATTCCTAACTTATAACTTTATAGTCTCGATATTGTTAATATGTTTCGATATTGAGTCATTGATTTTCCTTTTATTTAAGAGCGATCAAAAGCGTGGACATAACTCCCTCCAGCAATTTATGAAATGGAAACCTATGAACTGTGTACAACATAATATTTGAGCAACTGCCGAGTTTCTTGCTGGTTCTTCTCGTTTGGAACCTATTGGAACAGCATTCTGAATCAGTAGTAGATTAATTTGACAATTCAAAAGCACTTTGTAAGTTTGTGTGTTTGTATAAATAAAAAATATTTTTAACTGACTTCCAAAAGGAGGAGGTTCTCAATTCGTCGGAATCTTTTTTTTATGTATGTTCCTCGATTACTCGAAGACACCTGGACCGATTTGGAAAATTCTTTTTTTGTTTGAAAGGGTATACTTCCCAGGTGGTCCCATTGTCATCAGGTCAGGATCTGATGATGGGATCCTGGAGAAATGAGGGAACTCTTCAAATTTTATAGGCATAATTGATATACTTTGTAGTGGCGTTTTAAGTTGGTTTTGTAAAATGAATTTTTACGTTTATATTATTCTTCTAGTTTATTTTAGTCGCCCCGTGTGCCTACATGCCACATTTACGCTCTACGACTGACGTTACATTTAATCGGATTTGGCAGTTATTGAATAATAATAATTGGTGCAGTCCACGCGGATCGGGCGTCACGATGGAGATCGTATCTCGCGAGCGTGCCGCATCCATCAGGTACGGCCGGCCGCTATCTCTCCTCGCATCGCGTACCAACGATAACCATTGTCTTACCGGGCCGATTATATCGGCGAAATTTGTGCTCGCCGTTGAGCAACACACTACGGAGGAGACATAGAGGAGGCGCTAAAACTGCTGGCGATTCATACGCGTCACGCTACAGTTCTTTCTTGTTTTATAAATGTGAAAGTTTTTTGGATTGTTGGTTTGTACATCGATCACACAGCGACAGAGTACCCGATAAACGTGATTTTTATGGATATAGATGACAATTTGGACTTAGAGAGAGACATAGGCTGCCTTGTATCCCGGAAAAACAAAGGGCTTCCGCGGGATTTTAAATCCCAACCTCCACGTGGATGAAGTTGCGGGCAAAAACTTGTAGATGTAGTAATAGCAGCAGTAGACTAGTAGAAATATCCGTCCCAATGATGGACGATGCAAGGATTCAGCAAATAATATTTGAGTGATTTGAACACAATATGTATGTCAACTTCAGGCTATCGAGAATTGCCTCCGAGCAGGGCTTGACTGCATCGCCAGGCCACAACAAAAAAGTAAAAAACTACTCCGGCCAAACCTGTTTCCAGTGGAAAGAAACAATATTGAAATTGGCAGTATAGTGTTAAAAACTAACGTCAGATACCAATTCAATTTATAAGTATGCAATGTACGCATGGTTGAATGTTTACTGCTTTCTAAACTCTTCCACTTATCGCGAATGATTGATTACTCGAGGAGTTCTGTCTGAAGATCTTTATCACCTTTAAATGGAACCAACCCTTTCAAAAATAAAATGGTTTTGATATGACGGAGTTAACGATATACAAGAATAAGATTTAGTGTTTTGTTGACCTGTTGGTCCAATACTTTGGCAGAGGGGAGGAGCTTAGATAAGATAAGATAAAATAAGCCTTTATTGACAATTATAATTATAATTTTACATGTTTTAAACTTATATCTAATGCCTATGCTAGAAAGCAAGGGAGGAGCTTATGTAACTATAATAAGGAAGAGGGAAGGTACCCTTTCAAAACTAAAATGGTTTTGATTTGACGGAGTTAGCGATAGACACGAATAAGATTTAGTGGTTTCTTGACCTGTTGGTCCAATACTTTGGCAGAGGGGAAGAGCTAATGTAACTATAATAAGAAGAAGGGGAGGTTTCGAGGGGAGGTTTCCTGATACATTGTCACTTGATCCACTAGTTTGGCAGAGGGGAAAGTTAGAGTCTTCCTTAACTTTCCATCTCGTACGAAACGATAACCATTGTTTTACAGGGCGATTATATCGGCGAAATTTGTGCTCGCCTCCGCCGTTTGTCTCTCGCCGCAAATGAGACGGTAATGGGCGACGCGACGGCGCGCAAAAGGCGCATTTTATGCGCCGGCTGTTTATCTTTTGCCTAGTCATTAATATGCCGTGGGAAAGTCTGTAGATCAGCATTGATCAGGTATCGAAAGATTTGGCTATCGCTGTCGCTCGGGTACCCAAATCGAAATGATTCTGATAATACCCTATAACTAAACAGATAAAGAGTGTACTGAAATCTCACGACGATTCATCGCACTGATTTCGTTGCACTGTTTGTTCACAATTTGTATGAAAGAAAATGTTTGGAAAATCCATCAGACAAATCGGAAAGGATGGTATTTCTGTAAGTTTGGTACTGAAAATTTAAAACATTAATAAAAGCAATAAAACATTGGTAGTAATAATCCATTAAGCTATTGAGGCTTTAAATTCGATCCCACATTTGATCTCAAAGTCCGAAAAAAAGAAGATATTACCTAAACAACGGTTTTCAACTATCGACTCAATAAGTAGGGAATATACTGTATTACACCAGCCTGTCGAAAATCTGTTTCATACAGAAACAGGACGATTTGTAACCCAGTTGCAGCATCGTCGCACGCGCCGGCCGTCAATTAGGCCCAATTAGTGGGCAGCCGGCTTTGATCCCTACACCGCCGACCCGTGTATCATCGGACAAGTTATTAATGTGATAAGTTCACGACAAATTGTGTTATGTAGCCCTCTACTGCCTAACTTTTTTTTAGATTTATATGGATATACTGATATAATTTTTTTTATAGATACCCTAACCTAACTAAGGTAAAGTCAAAAGGAAGGGTTAAGATTTTAGCAGTCTATGTATGTACTCGTATGTATGTATGTAACTTTTTACGAATGTTTCACTGTAGCGTTTGAACTGATGAGTAAATTTTGATGAATGAGGTGTCAATTGATTCGTAATCATAGCCCGGGTGCCGTAGGCTACATTTTATATGAACAAAATCAATATGACGCATATTATATGCAACTTTTTGCTTGCTACTTAGGAACATGGTTAAATAAACGCCATTAGCATATCGGTAAAATTTCGCATAATTTATTTGATTCGCACTATCATCGAGCCATTAATACCGTTTCTAGGAAGAGACGATATTTATCTGACAACGAGCGACATAAAGTATAGACTTTATATTTCTTAATTGCTTATTGCACGATAGAGACAGTATCGGACCACTATTTCCAACATAATAAGCATTATCATAACAATAACAAGCGAACCCGCGGCACCGTCCATGGCGGTTTCGATAACCCACATAAGCTGTCTACAGACGAGTCAACATGTTGGACTCCAACCTAATGTGGAGTGGGATGTCAACATCTCTGAACTATTACTTCTAATAACCACTTTAAATAGTACTACTTTTAATAATATTAGTACTTAGAAAGATTAAGAAAACGAATTAAATATCACACGCTTCAACGGTGAAGTAAAACATGAACGCCTGAGAGTTCTCTATAATTTTCAAAGGGTGTGTGTAATCTGCCAATTCGCATTGGGTCAGCGTGGTGAACTATGGTCTATAAGCCTTTTCTGAGCGGAGACCTGCGCTCAGTAGTGATGCAATGGGTTTCTGATGATGATGATGATGAATATTTAGAAATATATCATCCATATAGCTTATGTATGATACACTATCAGATATAATTAGCATTATCATAACAAGAACAAGCGATGCAACACCGTGATACTTTAACACACATTTAGCTGTCTATCGTCGCTGAGATATTCCAACTAGTAAAAATATAATAGAACTAGCTCAGTCTCTCTCGACTCGATTAAACAAAATAGTTAAATAAATATTTAATGATAAACTAAAATAAAGAATGTCCAACCACCTTGCCACTTATTGGTAAGGTCCTTGGATTTTTTAAATTTAAGTTTGTGCAAAATGTGCCTGCTTATATTTTCCAGTTTAAAATAATAATTCAAATGCTTTTAAAAAAGTATAGTCCCATGATTGGCTAATTCTGGAGGACACAATCATTTAACTAAACTAAATTGGCTGGTCTTATTCTTGTGCAGTCTCTTTCAGAATATTCCTGCAGAAAAAGATAGCACCAGATCTGTCAATAATTTAGTTTAATTTAGAGATTGTGACTACAGAATTAGCCACAATTTCAGGCCGATCATTTTGATCACTCTCATAGGATAGAATAGAAAAGCTTTTTATTCAAATAAAACTTAATAAAATGCTCTTGAACTGTGAATCTGCCACACCAATACCACGTTATAGAATCTCAATCACTGTACACTGTATAGACGTGCGAACAAGTTGGTTGTCGCCTTGGCGTTGGAAGTTGCACTGTCGGTTATGATAACCTATAGGACGATAGGCGATTTCCGACCATACCTCAGTCGTTTCTTGCCACTAACCGCGTCAACTGCATGATGTGTGCTTTTTATTCATAAAACATTGAATAAAGTTTCTATTTTTTTGACTGTGTTATAAGTGTCTGTGCTAATAATATTGTTTACGCGTTGGAAGCCCGCGCATGCGTTGACGTCAGCGTTTGTAAAACAGGTGAATGCATTACAAGTTAATAATTCTACGATTATAAGTAATGTAATTAATTAAATTATTTACCCGCATCATTATTAAAGTAATAGTGTATTTGTCTATTTATTACTTACAAGTTTTTACCCGCGGCTTCACTCACGTTAAATTCGATTTTTCAAACCCCCTGTTTTACCTCCTCAGGGATGGAATTTTCAAAAATCCTTCAGACGATGACTTCGTCAAATGCCGGATTCGTCCAGTGATTTGAGCTGTGCGTTGATAGATCAGTCAGTCCTTCAGTTAATCAACTTGTCCTTTTATACTATATTCAGATTTTCAGCTAAACCGCTGAACCTAAAAATCATTTTTAATCATCGTTTCGGTTTTATGAGCGACTGAGCGTCCATAAAAACCTACTTTAACTCAAACTTAAATTCAGAATTTGTGTTTATATGCTACAAATGTAATCTCTTTTGTAGGTATGTAAACTTTTTTTAACCTAAAATCGGTGTATTTGTTTAATGAAATGTTGGTTATTAAACTGCCACTGGTTTCTATTTTAAAAAAACCCTTAAAAACTTGCATTCTGTCGCCGTTCCTGATCTGAATAGCCGTCCGAGAGATTCCTACTTTTAATAACACCTAAACAATTAAAAGTTGAACCTACCTACATTTTATGGATCTTTTATATTAAGTTAGTTCTCCGTCTAACTTGTTTTACAATAGGCACTTTGTATGGATGTACTTTTACCATTTCCTAAATCACCGAGGATTCATCTCGGAACATAAAAAATGAGCCGTCCTATCAGTCAATTGTTACGGTAATTTTATCAGAGTCAAATTGTCTACAAGATAAATTCCGCGTGTGATTGAATGGGATTTTTGTTGAGCTTGACCAAAGTTGTGGCTTTTACACTATACGATAATGTCAAGGCACGATATTTTTTTTTTTTTTTTTAAATATATAGACTAACGCTTGACTGCGATCTCGCCTGATGGTGAACGAAAATGCAGCCTAAGATGGTGCGCGCTTGCCCAGAAGATGCCTAATCACTCTTGATTTAAAGACACCCACATTATAGTTAGTTGGAAAAGTGGAAGCCAGAAGTGTATTCCAAATTTTTGCGGTGCGTATTAGGAACGAGGAAGCAAAGCGCTTGTTGCAGTTATTTCTTGTAGGCAACTTTCGATGGAATCGTGACTATTCTAAGTTTAAAAGTTGTACAAGTTTGCAGTAATCGCCGAATCTATTCTATACATATAATAAAATTGTAGAAAAGTGGTGTCTGTGCAATGGAAATATATAAAAAAAAAGTAGCAGGGGTTGTTATTATATCGATGCCGAACCCGAAATTGTAATTAATTTTTTTTTGTCTGTTTGTCTGTGTGTTTGTGCACGCTAATATCAGAAACGGCTTATTCGATTTAGATACGGTTTTCACTAATATATTGTAGTAAGCTTCACTTAACATTTAGTGTTTATTTCATGTCAATCGGTTCATAAATAAAAAAGTTATGTCAATTTAAAGAATCACGGCGAACATTTTTAACGTACAGAGTACGTACTACACGCCTCGCGCCTGAGCGTCCGTGGCTAAAAGCGCGCTGAGAGCCGCGCCCTGAAAAGTCACAATTCCACGCGAACGAAGTCGCGGGCACAGCTAGTTTTTTAATACGACATTCGATTTGCGTAAATTTTATGTCTGCAAGTCGTGATATTCTATCGGCACGTATGTCGGTCATTATCAATAACCCTTTTGTAATGGCATCTCAATCTTTAGGCAGGTTCAGGTACGATGCAAGTCATTAATCACCTCTTGTTTGTGCAAGGACGTGAGACGGCATTTAGGTTGTAACTCTTTTGAATGCATACTGGAGTGATCTTGAAGTGCCTCGCTTGCTTGACTTTGTATTTGTAATGTACCTATCGTAGATGTTCATTAATATCACTCATTTTTATCAATAGACTTTAATTATATTATTTTCTGATATAAATGTTTTTAAACTAATCAACATAATGAGCCATCTTTTACGACTTTGACGATCACTATCCGAAAAATTCTCAAATCTTCTTTTTACTAATATTATATGTATATGCGAAAGCGTGTTTGTTTGTTTTTCCACACAATCACGCCGCAACAAAACAACGGATTGCCGTCATTTTTGCATGGGTTTTTAATTTTATCCCGAAAAATCAAAAAGATTCCGCGGAAGTTTAATAACTAAATCCACTACCGAAGCCGCGGGCATCGACTAGTACTTGATAAATGTTCTAAATGATCATTGCTTGCTATTACTCACCGACCTAAAAAATTTATTTTGTTCTAAAATTATTTTAGGACGGGATTTATTTAAGAGGGTTGTTCTTTGAAAAACATAAAGATGAAGTTATAAGACAAGCTAAATAAAAAACACTAGGACCTGCGCAGCTTAATTTATGGATGAAACTAGACGCTACTGTGAAGAACAATAATAAATGAATAACTAAATAATAATTATTCAAAAAGCAATGTAAAAATGCTTCGATTGGCGTCGTACGGAGCGAACACAATAGTCACGTAATGTATTCAGAATGGCGGCGGGTCACTCGAGTGTCACCAGTGTATTTTCATGTATTTTACACCGATGGCGATGCCGGAGGGTACATTAACATATGCCACGCTTGCGGGCTGCATTCTAACAAAAAAACAAACCTTGTAATGCCACGAAAAATTACTTATTTAATCGTCAAAACAACAATACATTTTGGATTACTACATTTGCATACATTGCGGGTATTTGAAAATTTTTTTGTTATATTATATGTATCTAAAATAAAGGGTTTTAATATTATTGTAATTTTTCTTTTTTTAATATCTTAACTAGTCTCGAAAATATAGAGCTTTTAAGTTTCCTGTTAGAAAAAGAGTGCGCTATTGCAACATGACGTCACGATTCAGTAGCACCATACACTCTCTAAGCACTCTAGGTCACTAACCATTTTAGGCTACATCTTCACTTACGATTAGTGAAATCGCAGTTGTCAAGCGCTAGTCTATATACCTATTCAAAAAATATACCAGCTGATGTGATTGTAATCAAGTGCTAGTCTAAGTAAAGCTTGTCCTCCTTCTAGATTCAGCATGGTGGTGGTGCTGAACGGAGTCCTCGTGGACGAGTGCCCCACGTCCGTACGAGCGCTCCTGGCCGCCCACCCGGGGTACAGAGACGCCGCAGCGCAGCTGTTAGCCGCGGCCGCCAGGGTCGTCGGCCCCGCAGGCCTTCTGTACGTCGCACAGAGAGAACTTGCTGCTGTCGTACCTCATGACAGTAAGTATTACTACCTCGATTACGAGTAGCAGTAATAGTAACTGGCATAGGTGGGTATTCCTTAAGAAGCGGTAGATTGAATATATGAAGAGGGTCATGAGCTGATGATTTTAGTCTTCGTTTAACCACGACATAACAGCTCTCATTACAAGTCAAGACTCGTAATGAGAGGTGCAGGCAATTTCGGAAAGCAGATTCGTTTTGTCACCCATCACGTCACAGTTTTACGTCACCGTAATGAAGTAGTGACACCGTCATTTGTTTTTACGAACACTACCTGATTTTTCCTCTAGAATATATTTTAGCAAATGAAAGATTTTTTTTGGCAGGGGGCATTTTGAATGGGGAGATTGTGTTTTTCATGTAAAAGTAGACTGTAGTGGATAGAAACAAGCGTTGCTTTGCGAAATACCATGATACAATAAATTATTTTGCTCGTTTACTTCTGAGGATGCTCCGGTGTCGGCGTGATAGGTACGTGGAGTTTATTTCGGAGGGTTTGTGAGGTATTGCGTGTTGGTGTTGCGTTGTTTCTGTATTTATTGTACTAGAAGCCCGCGCCGACTTCGTCCGGGTTGAAAATTTAAATACACATTTGTTTTCACGGGACTGATCGCACAGAGCTTCTTATAGGAGATGATTGTAAATAAAATCACCGCAGGAACCAGAGGAATCTCCCGCGCCGAAAGCCCGAAACCCGCCGCCGCGCCGTGCACCGCCCCCGCGCCGGCCGACACATATTAATTTAATTTTCCGATAACTCCTATGATATTTATTTAAATTGTATAGTGTAAAGGGCAAATATGTTCTAAACTAAATACTTACGATAATAAACATATTTATTTAGATATAGATTGACATCGCATCGGTTAAAGAACCTTCGAAAATAATTCATTATTTTTAATCAAAATTTGAAAGATAGAAATGGTCACTGTAAGTTATTCTTAGAAGATAGATATATGCTATCGCGGACTTTTTTTTAGAACTTTTTAAGAGGAACAATTCACCCATACATCATTTTCATCCAATAACAGTATATGACCCAGCGCACGCCTTGAAAACGTTTAAGATTCAAAAAATTTTCCGACTTCCTTAACAAATTTGCACATAATATCTAGCCATAATACTTTATGTGCATAATATATAGCCTATAACCATCTGGAATAATGTACCTTTGAATTGGTAAAAGAATTTTTGAAATAGGTGCGGTGGTTCCAAAGTTTGCTCCGGACATACATACAAACTCACAAAATTCGCGCTCTCTCTTTATTATAATAGTAGTATAGATTACTGAAGAGCGACAGTGTTTGCGCTGGTAGCAAACCACTGGTGGCTTTTTACCATACAGATTTGTTCTTTTTTGGCGGATTATAGCAAAAGAATTTTGATTTCCTTGTGTAGGCAATAGGAAAACCAGTAGGAAGGAGTAATTAATTTTGGATTTAATTTTGTTTCAGAAAACGTCAGTATCATAGGATCTGATGACGCCACATCATGTATTATAGTCGTTGTTAGACATTCAGGTAATTTGTGATAAAGTTTATATATTTAATATTATTAATATGTTGAGGAAAAAACTTTAATAATGTGTAATCTACTTGATGATGCAGATAATTTATTGGATACAATTCGTCACTAGCCAACTTTCGCCTACTCAGAAACGAGATAAGCTTTTAGATACTGTCAATTACGAAATACGTTATCAATAAATCGATCGTTGAATTCATTGTAACTTAACTACAGCTGTGTTGTGTCACACATACATAATGACCAAAACAATTCAAACTTTTCTTTGACTTGATTGGACTTCTATGATCATTTAGAGGCAATCCTTCAAATCATTTTATAATTGACGTACAAAAACATCCCTAAACAAGAGCCAGTTCTTATAATTGGGTTCAGCTTACAGTTATTTTTTCTTGATTCGCGGGGAAAGAGACTGGAGGTAGAGGAATCTCCACGGGCATATCCATATCGGACATATGCCTTTATCTTATCATACCTATACACATACGGTAGCGGACAGAAAATGTTTACCACCTTAAGATTCATAATTTACATGCACACGTCTATTCCTGACAGTCGATATGCTTTCGATATTCTATGGCGTTATAGACCTTACTGCACGCAATGTGATATAGAATCTACTTTGAAAACTGATAAACATTTTCTGTCCGCGACCATACATACATAGATGCTAAAACCCTTCCATTTGGCTTTGCCGTGGTAAAATATATTTTATTCTTCCAGGGTCTGGAGCAGTATCGCTTGCACACTTAGATGGGTCGGGCACAGCAGAAGCGGCCGCCGCTATGGTGGCGCGGGTGCAGCAGCTAGCAGTGGGCTACCCCGAGGGTCGCCTGGAACTGCAGCTGGTTGGCGGGTTCACTGATCCCCACCGATACTCCGATGAACTGTTCGCTAATATCATGTGTGAGTATTTTAAAATATTCCATGCATTTGCCTTTAATAATCAATAGTTCGATGATCTCATGCTATTCTAGGAAGGAAAAATGCCTTTAATATGTGAAACTAGTGGCGTTTGCTTACGTCACCTGGGTCCAATAAGGAAACCTCTGTCCCGAAGATAGATTAAGTAATGACTTTAGAAGGAGAAGAAAGATGTGCTCTGATAATATTATGATGGCTACCACAGACTCAACGTAGTTTGGTGTTACAAGATTTAGTAGAATAATTAGTTAGTACATTTTGCAGATCTTTTTCTTAAAATACTTACCTATTGCAATGGTCCTAGGAAACAATAATACAATTGTATGATCTCTAAATTCTTATTCGCTAATTTTAATACTAACTGTGTTCATGTTAAAGGAACATAATTTGTAAAAGAGTACCTAAACTTTGTAATGTATCGCATTTCTGGAACTACAGATATGATATTTGTAAGATTTTCCAGCCTAAACCTTAGATAATGTATTAACTGTAACTATGCTATCGGACAGTGAACGTCTCGAAATACAAAAGCTAAGAAGGCCACCTGACTCATCTCTACCACTGATCTGTCACAGTGCCAAATAGGTGTTGTGAATTGGCGAAATGACATCCAGTCTATCGGCTAGCATTAAAATTGAAATCTTCTTAGATAAATTTATTAATTGGTACTGACATAAAGCTCCCGCAATGCTACAAGATGCCAAAAGTGGAGGAACATCGCACGGGAGGCGGTGCGACACAAAATTAAGGAGACCGACGACGACTAATGTCGCATCATCTTAGCGACCAAGACTACTCTGACAAGAGTGACCGATTGAGAAGAAGACATAAAGAGAAACTCACCATATAATATTAAAATATGTGAGCCGCTGCATGCAGGCGGTGTAAGACAGAGGCCTGTGGAAGTTCATGCAAGAGACCTTTATTTAAATGTGGACGTTTATCGGTTGGTGAAGAAGAAGATAACGAGTATATAAATTCAATAATTTTATTGAATCGGTGCGCATCTTGGGGGCATTTACTAAGACTGTGCGTTAATCTGTTATTTAGTCTGGATTTAAGCTTCCTGGTATGGAAACTAACATTTGAGAAAACGTCATAATTTGACTACAGTCAGACAGGTTAGGCCGTAAGGATTAGCTCGTGGTTAAGGTAAAGTTTCGCCACCAGTAAACTTTTGGTTGAACATGTTATGGTTCTTTAAATTCTTACCATTTGACCCCTCAGCCTTAGAAGCACGAATACTGACTGACGCCACCCATTTCGCTTGTTTTGTAGTGGACTGGACATCGAATTTCAAAACGCATTATCTGTACATCTCATTTTACAATAATTAAGTATGTATAAAATTTCGTTTTTGTGTAAACAAAGGCGTCACTAGTGCTGTTAAAACGACACTAGCAATCTTGGTACTTGCATATTTTTGTGAGTAGCTACTGTCTAGTGGCCGGTAGACACGCGTTTTGAGTAACGCAGTTCTCAAATCTCATACAAATAATGATACTAAGGTCAGACGGACGAGTATAACAGAACAGGTAGGTATTGTCAGGGTGCCAAATAGGTGTCGCACATATTAGCAGAGAGACGCGTGGGTGGGCATTGTTGTGTATTCCAATTAGTGAGTTAATATTTCGTCTTTTGCTTGTTTGGAGTCGTAATTGGTGACGTTCTTATTGCGTTCAATTGTTGCTCATTATATATTTCTCCTGCAGCTTCCTGAGACTTTTTCGAGCTATGTGCTTTTAAGCCTTGAACGATTCAAATAGGACTTGCCTTTACACAGATTTAGTACTGAATATATTCTGCCACTTTCTGCGGTGAGGTGGGGTAATCACGTACCGCACACATTTACTCACTTCCGCTCACTCTTGTAAATACTTAATGTCTCTATGAACACACACTAACTCAAAAGCTGTCACACTTCAAGCTGAACCGTACGTTTGTACATGTACTTCGGCAGAGGGGAATGCGTGCGCTTACCACGTCCTGGGCTAAATGGTCGAAGTTTTAAGCAGTTAAATATCACATGTTGGAACCGGCACACCTGAGAGTTCTTAGTAATTTCCTTAAAGGTGTGTGAAGCCTGCCAATTTGCATTGGGTCAGCGTGATGGAGTATGGCATATAACTCTTCTCTGAGAGAAGACCTGAGTAGTACCGTTGATGGGAAAAAATATTCTACCACTAGCTAATCCGCAATTTCTCTACCAATTTCAGTGTCATTCCATCGCCTAACAGAAGAAATAGACCTAACCCTCGCGTGCTGTTGTGAGTTGAACACAGCATTGGGCGGGGGGTCGCCTGCACCCCTAGTCACTGGAGTTGGTGTGGACATTCGCGCGGGGGATCTCTTCCCGGCGACGTTCCCCGACAAGGGGCCGGAACTGCCCCTACGTGGGGCTCGGAATATCACCGGTGGACCGAATTCTGGACAAGTACGTGACACTATTTCGCTTCCCACTGGCTAATAAATAAATGAATGATTGGTTCAAGTTGCCGGAATCATTGTAATGCACATTCATTACTTCTTACTTTTTGGAGTTCTGTGTATTTTCAGCAATAAATATCACTTGAATGAACGCTGAAGGAAAACGTCGTGAGGAAATCTGCATGCCTGAGCATTCTCCATAATGTTCTGAAAGGTAAAACGATCTGTGAAGTCCATCCGAACTTGGGCCTTAAGCCCAGTTTATTCTGAGAGAAGAGTGATGGATGGTACTAATTAAAATCAATTAATCAAGTTCCTATATTCTTGAGAGGTCTAATTAAACCTCATTCAATTTTTTCAGGTTCTGGATATTTATGACAACGGCGTAGGCATGCTGCGCATCGGGCCATTCACGTATGAACCGCTGAGAGGAGTGGACTTGTGGCTCGACCAGTCGGACGATTTCATCCTCCAACACCTCAGCACCACCCCTGCGGTTGAGGCGCCTCACTTTGTGCATCATGTATGTGGCCCGTTTTAATCCATAATCCTTACGAATATGACAAATGTGAAAGTGTGTTTGTTTGTTGGTTTGTCCTTCAATCATGCAGCAATGGAGCTACAAATCGATGTGGTTTTTGCATGGCAATAGTTAAGTACTGGCATAGGCTAGTTTTTATCCCGAAAAAGCGCGTGTTCCCACGGGTTCCTTAAAAGAAGCTCCATGCGGACACTTGACGACCTCCTTGGCTCAGTGGTGAGCGCTGTAGTCTTAAAACTGGGACGTTTCTGGTTTGATTCCCGGCGGGGGCAATTTGGGAACTTATATTTTCTGAATAATTGTCTCTGGTCTGGTCTGGTGGGAAGCTTTGGCCGTGGCTAGTTACCGTCCTACCGTCAACGACGTGCCGCCAAGCGATTTAGCGTTCCGGCATCATGGCGTGTAGAAAAACATTGGGTTTAATATACACTGCATTACCCCTTCCAAGTTAGTCTGCTACCATTTTAGACTGCATCGTCAATTACAATGAGGTGAGGTCGAAGTCAAGGACTATCTTTCAAATCAAATCAAATCAAAATTTATTTATTTCATGTAGGCTAACTTGTACCTCTTATTATGACACGTCATAAATCTACCACCGGTTCGGAATGCAGATTCTGCTGAGAAGAGCCGGCAAGAAACTCAGCAGTTGCTCTTTTCAAAAAAAATTTTTTTTACAATTGTTAACAAAATTTTTCATTGAATAACTCGGCTTAACATGAGCTTTCTTCGTTCCAGATTCGTGTGACTCTAAAGTTCATTCAACAGCACCCGTTCCCGGCCGTGACCGTGTTCCCGGACAACCGGCCGCACTACTACCGCCGCGACGAGCAGACCGGTTGCTGGGTGCCCGTGCGGTTCTAGGCATAGACAACACATTATGGCGACTGAACATGACATGGATGAAATTTAGACTTGATCGTGGTTTAATCACATAATTGTTATAAAATATTACGAGTACGTACCGCGGTAATTATTTTAGTTGGGATTGTTGATATTTCGATCGATATGCGTAATATTTTATAATAATTATGATATGGATGCCTTTGTGCACATGTTTGTAATCCAAGTGACAAATTGGTCAAAGTCGAGTTATCGTCAGTGAAGAACTCACATTGTGTAATTTTGGCGGTTTTTTTTAATGCATTCGATAAAGAATTGTGTCAAATGAAGGAAATATAGAGCCGTGTGTCGAATAAAAAATGAAAAACGAAAAAAAAAACTTAATTGATTTGATTACCTACAAAAGTCACACAATATCTTCATCGAATAGCATTAAAATGTTAAACCGGCCAAAATGGTTTACGAACTTCACTGACGCTATATGCATTTTCGCTCTCTTGGGATCATTTGTATAGGTTTTTGTTAAACATTCCACCATTTTAACTGCATTGTAATGTAACCTAGTGAAAATTTCAATGACCTACCTACTTGTGTGCACATGAGATTTGTATGTTGTTTGGCGCATTAACGTTAATACCTCGAAAGTTCACTAATGCACCAAAGTATCCATATAGACATTGAAAATGATACGGACATTCTACATTATACAGTAAAACCTCGGCAAAATTATTCCGGTTATCTTTATTGACATGAAATCATAATCCATTCATTTTTAGTAAAATGTATTATGTTGAGGATGAATCAAATAATATTTTGAATGGATATTAACACACTATAATAATATATCCCCATCGTCTTGGGCCCACAGTAATAAAATCCCATCTCTATTTTGATTTTCTTTTCAGCAAAGCATCACATCTTTAGATTATTTATAATTTATAATTATTATTATATTTCTCTTTATGATCTACAACGATCATAGATAACAAGCATTCCTATACTTATAGTGATGTTTATGTCATAATAATCGATAATATTCCGTAGAGTACAAATATGTCGCCTTACGTCGACGTATTATAATTATGACAAACTTTTTTTGACCAATTATTTTATGTACTTTTTAGATTTATCCTTTGGCTCAATACTACCACAATCAAGCCATAATTTACATTGAAAATTTTCTTGTAATAAGAATAATATTTTTTGCATTTCATTGTCCTGTAACTTTTTCTTCATATTACAAGATACTTAGCTATTTATCGCTGCTTTTGGGAAAGTCAAGTATAGATATAATATATATTTTTGGTCTAATTCTCTAATATGGGTTCTGTATGAAATGTAATACATAACCACTACAACTTCTCTTTCAATCCCACTTAATATCATAATTGTGAAAGTTTGGATGGATGGATTTTTGTTTGTTACTCAAGTACGCCGCAACGACTGAACCAATTTGGCTGAAATTTAGAACAAAGATAGATTATAGTCTGGAATAACACATAGGTTACTTTTTATCCCGGAAAATAGAGTTTCCGTGGGAATTAAAAAACCTCAATCCACGCGAAAGAAATCGCGGGCATCAGCTAGTAGTTTATAATTTTAATTTTTGTTTTATAATAGATTTTTTTTTGCAATAAATGGCTAAGCTTGAGTAAATGAACTTATTATATATTATGTTAAATTGTTATGCGAATGGTCAAAAAATTTCTGTTCCTTTATATGTTATCTGTTATGAATTGATAAACGTCATTCAGATTCTGCTAAGAAAAGTTGAGTAGAATATTGACTTATTTTGTAGATATGCATTACAAAGATATTGTGTATATTTTGACATAACTATTATAAAGATTTGTGTTATATTAAATTTGCCTTTTTTGTTTTAGAATAGATCTATCGCGTTATTTTGTTGTATTCCATGCATCTTTTTTTTGAAAAAAAAAAATTAAATATCGATATTTTAATGCAAAGTTACAGACTTCCCTATTGTAGTAATTGTCTATGCTACGCATTGAATGTCATTTAACATTTTTTCTTCAAGGATAATGTGAAGGTGAACCATATAGTTTTTATAGTTGGACTGTCCAGCCATCCAAAGCCTTAATAAGGTGATGTCGGGTGGCATATTGGGTAGGACAATGTTACTCTATTTTATATTTAAACTAGCCGTATGCAAAATTAGCCTATAACAAAGTTGTATGAATAAGTTACGCCTTCAAAAGAATGGCTGATGTTTTTTAGGCTCTTGTATGTGTGAAATGGACAGTATAATGTTAAGTTCATGTTGGGGAAATAGAAGATAAATTATTGTACATATGATAGTGATCGACTTAGAAACGTAATTAGATAATGGCGTTATTAGTTATTGTTTTATGTAATATATAATGAATAAAAATATTGAAAGTTTAATACTTTTTCATGTTTTATTTACCTTTTAACTGATTTTTCACATGTTCTTGGGTCTTCTTACATTACGTTATACAAGGAATCGTATGAAACCGTTCTCATTGCTGAGTGTGACACACATGTGTCTACACACTTTGATTTTTGGGAGTCGGAGGCACGGATGCGTGAAAAATATAGCCCTCCAAAATGCGCTGAGGATGGCCACCAAGGGGGTTTTAGTAGGTAAAAATCCTACATAACCCGACTTCTCCCGGAGGTCGGGTATTCTTACGAAGATTTCCCCCACGTTAACAAAAAAAAGGCATGGATGCGTGAAAAATATAGGTAGATATTTATTTTCTGAAAGTAGAATTGTGTACCTATGTCTAGTTCTATGCATACACAATAGGCCATGCGCGGTCAGTGTAGTTCATTTTTCCCATCTCACTAGTGCAGATTGCAGAGGTGCATGTTCAGCCACCGGAATCTAAAAATGATTACTACCACTGAGCATAATCTCATTAAGTATTGCTGTTATACTGCAGTCTCACGATCGCAATCACCTGTGAGTGGCGAATACTCGCACTCTCTTGCTACTGGCTAAAGTGCATTGTAGCAAAGCCATAAATTCAGCCCAAGAGAATGTAATCACTCCGTTCAGCCAACAAGGCAATCATCGCAAAAATGATTGATGCAACGTTTTCGCAATCGTGTATCCTCCGCTCAATGGTACACTCACACTTGGTGTTAGATCTTTTAGACATTTGTGTGCAACCAAGTAAGCATCAATATTTAATAAAAGAAAACATCGATACTATAATATCGATATTTTAAAAGATATTTTATGTGGAATGTGGAAGGCTTTCATGTTCTATTGTTTTTGACAAAGTGACAAATAACATATTTTTTAGCTATTCATCTGTGGTGCATTAGCTGTTAGTGTCAACATGGTGTCAACTGTCAGTGTCACAGATTAGAATTTGACAGCTGTCAGGTACTGTAGAAGAAAATTCTTAAATTCATTAAAATTCATTTTAATTTTTGTCTTTTTGCGTTTAGCATTTATTATTGAAGTTACTCCTTGTTTCCAAGTTTTTGTTCTACAAGTGGTAAACTGGTAAAATTTAGAGGGAAAATGGACAAACCAACTGTAACAGAACAACCTCCTCCATACTACGCGACAGTACAACCAGGTAAATCTTTTAATAATACGTCTCTACTTGTTATTGAAAACTTCTGAATCATTCGAGCATTTATTCGAGATAAGGTTTCATTCTATACAATTATAATATAAAATAAAAAACGATTATTATTTTTACGTAGGTGCAAGCAATCACGTATTCCTTATTTTCTTTACTTATTTCGTATGGATCTAAACCTAAACCCAATTAGTGATGTTCTTAATTACTGATTAGTAACTAAGTACGTACATAATTTGTGTATTCGTAACAAACTTTGGACTGTTAAGTAGTTGTTTACATTATAAGCTTAAATCAAAAAGTGAAATGTTTTTTGCATTCTTAACTATAATATGCATATTTTCATTGAAGTGTTTACCTATACTTTAACTATATATGCTCCAGATGTGTATTTCTATGACTGATGAAATCTGAGTATAATAGTTAAATATTATTTTACTATTGCACAACGGGCTTGTGCATGTCAAAAATCATGCAAAATATAAAGCAGTGATGAGTTTAGGTTGGAGAGCACTTGCTTAGAGAATATAATAATATACTCTTTCTTAAGGATTCTTATGACGCATGTGGCAGGAAACATGGTTGCCAAAAAGGTGTCTTATTGAATTATTATATTCAGAACAATCCTCACAGTTATTTTATGTCTTGCCCACAACTTGCTCTATGTGTTTGGTTTGATAATAATGTCATATCGTATCAAATTGATTTAGCTGTGAGTCATGACTCATGAATAGAGATATTGTATTGCATATTAATATTGCCATGTCACTAACAAAAAATATCAGACAATAGTTTGAGATAACATAGTATGTGTAATATTCATATGACATTTTTTTTATCATCTAATCATTTAAATTTGAGACTGAGGGAGCGTATTTTGTGGGTGTTTTCATTTTTGGATGATGTAAATACCTGAAACAGATCATCTCATCTGTTCCATTTTCATGGAATATTATGGTAAAGAATTGATTGATTGACCTATTGCCTATCAATCAGAGGTGATTGTATTATCTTAGGCATGCTATAAACTTATTAGGATCGACACATTCGATTTGACAGTATTTGCTGAACAACAAAGCCTAGCTGAAAGAATTAATTACATATAATTTGATTCCTCGCCGGGCTTTGCTGATTAATGGCGACCCAAATAAGCGTAGCACATCTTAGCTTTCCACACTGATACTTTTTGCCGCCAGAACCAATATTTGTGCGAATGAATTAATATACTTACAGTCTTATTCATAAAAATTTATAGAAGCTTTATTAGCTTGTTATAAGTAAAGTTCTCAAAAACATTATTCATAAACGTTCAATAGTGCTATAATGCTCTATAAGGACTCAATAAAGGTTCCATAACTTATAACAGGCTGAACCCTACTATAAACCGTGAATAAAATATAAATATGGCCGCCGTCTTGTCTTCAGATGACAGCTGATTTAAATAAATAAGATTAATTAATTATTTTAAATAAATAAGAAATAAATAAATAATCATTTAATTCAGAAAAAATCCATAGCATTACAATAATAATAATAATTTAAATTTCATTAGTATCTAAGTTAGTGTGTTAGTAATAAAATTTCCTATTTCTATGTTAGTATTGTTGGTTCAATCTCGTCATCATATCAAAGTATCATAATAACAGACTGATTACATTCTCTTGGATTATAATGCAAGCTCTGCAAGCTATAGCCGCCATTGAGTATGTCGAAAACCCTACACGTCGTCAGAAGCTGTACCAGAGGAGAAATAACCCGTTTTCTTTGCCGGAAATCGAGTTTAAACGGCGATGAAATTTCTTCCTGTTTCCATTTTAATTAATTAAATGAATCCAAACAAAACTCTGAACCTATCTATTCTCCAGACAGTCGACACTTTTTCCGGAAAACAAATGTCACACATGACATGTGTCACTTTTTGTGTGGAGCCCATGGGAGCCCAGTAGTATTTTTGCCATTTTGTCTATGAATTCATCAGAACGACAACATAATAAAGCGAAACTAGCCTATAGCGAGAATTTAGTTGTGAGAGATTTATTGAACCTTTATGAATAAAGAAAGTTATGAAACGTTTAATAGGCCTATTGAGCATTTTAGCTAATGAACGTTTTAAACCTATAATAAGGGATTTTTATGAATAAGACTGTTAGAAAATTAAGTATATACATTAAATATATTAAGTGTGTTCATAACATTACAAACAATGTTCCTTAGTCCATATTCCCTCATAGACGTTTTGAGCAGCAATAATAATATTCGGCTTTCTCGAATTTCAGGTCAACAGCAGCCACAGCCACAAGGGTATCCTCAACCACAAGCGCACCCTCAACCACAAGCGTACCCTCAACCGAACCCCCAACCGGCGCCGGGGGCTTTTCCACCCCCACCACCAGGTTACACCCCATATGGTACAACACCACAAGACCCAACAGCGGCGTTTGTCCCCAACTATGGGGCAACTCATACAAATATAATTATACCACCACCGATTATAGCGGTTGGTGCGTGCCCCGCTTGCCGAGTGGGTATCCTCGAAGATGATTTCACGTGTCTTGGTATTCTGTGTGCTATCCTTTTCTTCCCCATAGGAATTTTGTGCTGTCTCGCTCTCAAAAATAGGAGGTGCTCCAACTGTGGAGCCATGTTTGGATAGAACTGGCTTGATGTGCTTTTTTGGGGGCTCCATACTTGACCAAGCATTTAAGCAGTCTGGTTTAACCGTCCACGTTTTTTACGTTTTGTTGTATGGTATAAGAATGAAAATTAAAATATGGCACATTACAAAAGTCTATTAGTGTCGTTTATACTTTACTAAGAATAATGTAAAAAGAAAACACTATATTAATTTCATGTTACCCAAAACTAAACAACTAAAATTCAGTTGGTATAGTTCTTAGGAGGCATTTTAAAACAATCTAAACTTAAAAATGCATTTTAAAATGTACATAACATCACAATTCATAGTCTACGAAAGACATTTAGTAGAATGACATAAAAGCTAAAAATTAATTACTAATAATTGTGCAGATCTTAACAACAAAACTTTAGAACTGACACTGAAGAAGAGTGCTAAAAGATACCAACTATGTTTACTTATGTTGCTTATAATATCATTGAATTTCATGTTCCAAATTGAATAATTCACTAAAATTTGTTAGTCTTTGATATTTGAACTGTATGGAGCCTATTTTGGTGCCAATTACATTGTACAACAAACTAAACTTAAAAACCTTCTATGTTGAAAACATGGAAGGTTTAACTACTAAAATTTCAAAGCTGTCTGTCTGGACAAAATGACAGGCTTTTCATTTGAAAAGAATGATAATTTTCAGTTATAGTTTGGATGTTTTTGTATACAAAGAAAACTTTTGATTTTTTTTGTTCGTTAATTAGAAATCTACTACAAGATAAATCAATTAAAGTTGACATTGATTGATTTATTTAAAAAAATAGTGCCATAGATCCAATTATTAATTTACTTCCATCATAATTACTTGTATACTTGTAAAAAGTCCATATAATTTTTAACAAATAACAAGGGTGATAGGAAACTGGGTTTAGTCGGTAGACATCTGTCAGACTTTAGCGGCACCCAAAGACCGTCTATATGTCGTCCATTCATCAAGTGGTCTTCCAATGCTGTCTTTTCTGGTACAGAGTTGCCATTAAAGCATCTTGGAACCCCATTGTCCAATGGATTCTTCGACCATTGCCACTTTTTATTACAGAACTTAAATTCTTGTCTATCCTCCGTCAAAACCTAAATAACCAATTAAAGAATGTACTTATAATTTATTTTTGTAAAAGTCAGATACCTACAAGTTTTTATATTGTAAGCAATATATAGATGTAAAACTCGACTTTTTAAAGTATTTGTGTAACACACAGTACAAATATTTACATTATAATAATTGTAGTACAATTCATGCTTTTGTAAACTTGATTTAAAAATTAAAAATAAAAGAAAAACTCGAAATAAATCCAGGATTATAGTACTTTTTTTCTGCAAAACGTTCAGATCTTGCACGGAAATAAATTATTAAACTTTCTTTATTTAAAATAACATTTTTACCTGGTTTTATACCAGGACTTAAAAACTAAACTATTTTAGATTTTAAAATCCCATTATCTGAAAGATTGACTAATAAAATAGCCATGAGAGTTTAGTTTGGTGAAGTTACTGTCAATTAGAGCGAATGTATAAATTAATTGACTAAATTAAATGCTTGATACAAAAAAAAAATGGTACATTTTTGTACATTGCATATACCTTCTACATACATTTGTAGATAAATATTATATTAATATTATATTTGACTTTATGTCATGAATATTATTTTAAAAGCTCTTTTGTAACTCAAATGAGCTGTTAAATATGTAATTTTATCCTTAGGGTGAAATCATATCTTATCGTCTTGTAGTATAGATTCGTATTAATTTATCTATTGACAAAAGTATGAAATTATTGTGCAAATACTTGAAGATACGTACGTATCTAAAAGAAGACTTGATGTCAGTGACTTATCTTCATGATTAAAAATACTTAGTCATTACTCATTTTCAATAGATAAAATACGAATCAAAGCTAAGTTGGAGTGGAACGTCAAAAAAAAATTATATATTTTTTTTAAGTTTGGTACATAATTCATTAATAGAAAATATATTAGTATAACTATTAATTATATTATTATTACGTGGCTATTAAATGGGCTATATAAAATTGCAATTTTGCTGTAGGTATCTGCTTATTGGTGAATGTTTTTAAAAGGCCATAAGGTACATTAAGTCTACACTCGACACGATATCCAAGAGTTAGAAATTGCAAATTGCTGCAAAATATAGCCCGTTTATAAGCGATATTAGAGTTAGTAATTATTATAAGGATATTGGTGAAATCGGTTTCTTCTTTGTGATAATAATTATTATTTTCTGTTCATAATAATGAATTGTTAAGAAAAATACTTCGATTTAAAAAAAATAAACTGTACCAGTGTAGTGTCAATGATAATATAACATCATTGTGATGCAAAGAATGTGAGGGAGCAAGAGCCATTCACTGCACTGCTCTCACGTTTTATGACGTCGCGCATCGTTTGTATCCCTCAACCTTTGTTTAAACCGTACCATTGTTTAAATAACGTTGTTAATATTGATATTATTGATATAACATGTTCAGTTGCCATAACACTATTTAACAATAGGCACTTATTTTTTTTATTATAGGTGTTGTTTTCAATGACCATTTAGAAATTTCCCAAATTAAAACAAAATTTCATTATCCTTGCCTTTCCATAAACAACAGCTTTTTTTCTTTAATGTATGTCTGATTTAGTTTAGTTGATAGGATTAATTGAATAATACGATTCATTATTGTATCCATATAAATAGTTCTATTGTGTTCTTCCCATGAACTTCTCAGAGAATTAAAGAAAAACAATAAACAGAATGTGATAGAAAAATCAAAGCTTTATTATTAGGAAGATTGTTTCAAAATTTTGTTTTCAACTATTAAGTATGTTATTAAATTAGACAGAGTTCCTCACTAAGTCCAGACTTCGGAACCGACTTAGCACTTAGGACAATGGAAGTAGGTACTTTTTGTATGCAAACTTTTTTCCTAAGCTGAGGTAAAAGGTAAACAAATCACGAATAAAATCTCACACGAAAGCGTAAGGGCATCACATCCCATACACAACGTATAGGTGTTTTTTTTTTTTCTTTTTCTCTTGCGACGTAATTTGTTGATTGTTCGTGTTGCTTACGCTTTTGTAAGTTTATTGTCTGCGAGATTTTAGATATTCAAATTTTTTTTACCTTTTATCGTGAGTAAGAGAAAAAGCAGACTAGATCGGTCCCGGTGGTATTTAAACGGAATTTTTACTGAAAACTCGACCGATTTCAGTAGATATTAAGTATATTAAGTCCACTTAGTATGATCCACCCGACCCTTGTGGGAACTCTGCCTTAGAATTTTTTTCATTTACATATTATAAGAACTTATAATAATTACAATATATCGGTCGATCGTTATGTTTGTACCTAACATGTGGAGATCTAGTTACGATCTATAAATCGCACTCTCTCTCTGCTCAGACTTGAGGCTGAGTGAAAACGAGACTGCTTTATGTAAGGAAGTGGTTAGGGTCTCGTTTTAACTGTCTTGATTCTGATGAGAGAGAGAGAGTGCGATCTATAGATCTCAGCCTTAGATTAAGAGCGTTTTCACATTATCCGATCCGATAAAGGCACAAGGAAATACCTCGCGTAACTAGGTAGTCTAACTTTTCAAGATAAAAGTGATTGACATCGTATCGAATTAAGTGAAAACGAATTACATATAATAGTAAAGTAAGTGGCCAAATGCCTTTATAATATAAGGGAGATGATTATTATATTATATTCATATTATAATACCTAATTATTATTTCTCTAGGTATAAAACTTATTACTTAGAAATGTACCTATACAGTTGTGTATAATAACATCTATCTATCAGAAGTTACTATTACCTACATTTATACTGTAAATTTGTCAAATAAAGAATAAAACTCAAGTGTTTTATTTTATTCTTATATTACATATTGACATATTGATGTTTGAATAATAGGTAAACAAATCGCGGGCAAAAAGTGTGTGTGTGTACGTGCGTGCGTGCGTGCGTGCGTGTGTGCGTGCGTGCGTGCGTGCGGGCGTGTGGATTAACATATAGGCTAACCCCGAAAAATCCACGTGGATAAATCATAAGCCATAATCAACACCGAGAACTAAGCAAAATTATAATTAGCTTAGCTCGGTATCTTTTTATGCTTGGTTCGCATAATTGCAGGCAAAACTAAACATCGACCAAGAGCGAGTCAGACTCCCACACAAAGGGTTCCGTACCATCGTACACAACAACGCCGAAATAATCACGTTTCTTGTATTGAGGGTCACTTTATTGTTTATTTAATTTTATTATTTTGTATAGAGGCAACAGAAATACACATTCTGTGAAAATCTCAAGTAACTAGGTACCTATCTAACTACTCGTATTGTGGTTCTTGAGATACAGCCTGTTGACGGACGAACATACAGCGGAGGCTAAGTAATTAGTGATAGGATTCCGTTGGCACCCTTTGGGTACGTTTTTTTTTGATTCGATGACAAGATAGACCTTGACTGCGATCTCACCTGATGGTAAGTAATGTTGCAATCTAAGTTAGTAGCGGGCTAACTTGGAAGGGGTATGGCAGTATACTCATACCCCTAATCGGTTTCTACACGCCATCGTGCCGGAACGCTAAATCGCTGGCGGCTCGTCTTTGACGGTGGTGACTAGCTACGGCCAAAGCCTCCCGCCAGACCAAAACCCTTAAAACCTGTAAGTTTAAGTGGTACGTTTTATATTTGCGGCACCACATTGCAACATGAAACATCGGTATAGGTATACCTACGTAGCGTTATTAATTTGGTACGATTCTGAGTGTGACCTGCTCTGGACTGATAAGTGATATAAGAGGATATTGCTGAAAGAAATCGCACCGAAATGATTTCAGCTTCCGGAAGTTTAACTTCTGATTGTATAATAAATTTACCTAGACTACTATCTACTATATAAAACTAAGGTTTTCCTTCCTGACGCTATAACTCCAGAACGCACGAACCGATTTCCACGGTTTTGCGTTCGTTGGAAAGGTCTCGGGCTCCGTGAGGTTTATAGCAACAAAAATTCAGGAAAAATTTCAACAATTTAAGAACGCGGACGAAGTCGCGGGCGTCCGCTAGTGTAATATATAATAATATAATACTGTACCCCTTGACACAGTTCAGACGCTATTTTGTATTTTTATACGACTTGAGTATTCTTAACCTTACTTACTTATAATGTTGCGATAGTTTGTTTGTCTTAATCACGCAGCTACGTAGTTACGGATCTATGGTGATTTTTTGCATGGATAGGTCTACCTATTGAACTTGTTGAACAGTAGAGGGATGTAATGTAGAGTTCCCGTGGGATTTCAGAAAACTTTACTCCACGTGGATATAAGCAGATAGGTAGGTAGGTATATTATTATATAAGCGGGTAGGGTACCGCAATTCAGTCGTAATAGTATTTTGTCTGTTTGTACAAATCGGAGGTAGTGGTATAAATAAGTTCACTATTTATAACAGGCTATGGTGTCATAATTTCGTTGGTTTCAGCGTGTCCAAAGTGATACATAATAGCATTTCTAGTTAGATACAGCGATATCTATCTATCTGGTTCAAATCTTTACCTTCTTTCCGGTTACATTTAAACTAAACATACCTACCTAATACTTAAAGGTTAGTGTAATGGCTATAGGATGTAGGTCGGAACGTTGTATTTTCTGCTTTGCGTGGTTTGTTTCATTCCCCATGGGGTTTTCAGACAATTTAGAAAATGAAGTGCACGCTCGCTGTTTTACGCAGTGTTAATTTATAAAGTTGAGCAAATTGAGTTTATTAAAAATTGAATTTATGGCAGTTGTTGGCTCCATTAAGGACATCCACCGAGGCAGTAGCTAGCTAGCTAGTAGGTAAGTATCCCTAGAGATCGAGACCTGACCCCCATTTAATGAGCGCGTTTGACTCTTCATTATATTATTTTTTAATGTTTAATAACACTTTTCCAATTAGGTAAATAATCTACTTAGGTAGGTACCTACCTACATTAAAAACGCGTTGCGGTGTGATTGAGTAATAAACATCCATACATCATCACGTGCACAAATTTTTTTTGGTGGTTCTATATGGTTAATAGAACATATTTCCATGAATCGTTTTGTACCTTTTTTAAAATATATTTTTTACTATATCTGACCATAAAATAAGCAAATCATGCTCATACTATTCGACGAAATTAAAATACGCGCTCAAAGGTCAACGGCCGCCGCACGCGCCTAATGTATCTGTTTAAAAGTGGATCTCTTTGGTAAACGATAACTTTGGACTTTTTTTAAGAATACTTACGTAAAATAAAAAAATAAAATATACGTTTTGATTAAATTTTCGTTTATATAGAACAAAAAAAATTGTGCACAACCAAAAAATCATCTGTATAATAGGATTTGACTCTGCGGCCCCTGGCTGCGCAGTGCGATTCAAACCGCGTAATGCGCTAGGACCCTAAGATTCAACCCTCTCATATTTCTACGTCGAGATTATATCTGGAACCGTTTTCCGGGAGCCCTTTGGGTGCAATAATGCGATATTTCCGCAGGTAACGGCCTCGTTGGTGCGATACTGGGGAGTTTTTTAACTCGCCCATTCTTTTGTAATTTACTCTCCATATTTTACTTTGGTTGCTCGGAGAGTAACGGCTTTTTTAAAAGTTTGTATCATAAAGAATATTTTCTAGTGGAGACATAAATTATGATCATCGTGGATGCATTGCTGGATCACTACTTAGCCTGCTATCATCAATTTTTTTTATTCGATGACAAGATAGCTCTTGACTGCGATCTCACCTGATGGTAAGTGACGATGCAATCTAAGATGGTAGCGGGCTAACCTGGAAGGGGCATAGCAGTGTAAATTCAACCCATACCCCTAATCGGTTTCTACACGCCATTGTGCCGTAACGCTAAATCGCTTGGTGGCACGTCTTTGACGGTAGGATGGTAACTAGTCACGACCAAAGCCTCCCACCAGACCAAACAAGAGACAATTCAGAAATTATAAATTCCCAAATTGCGCCCGCCGGGAATCGAACCCGACACCTCATAGTTATAAGACCATTGCGCCAGGGAGGTCGTAAAGGTAAAGTGGAACCTATTCCCCCAGTTTTCGTTAACATATCCCTTACACTATGTGCCTACATATAGGCCCCTTAGGGTTAAGCCTAAAGCTAAATCAATTTATAGTTTGTTAACCATGCAGTAAATATTGTTAGGGTTGTGTTGAAGCGTGTAACTATTAACTAGTTAGCAAAGTTTGAAAGCCATTTACGGAATAGACAGTTGGCAATTTACTAAAAACATTTATGGAATGTCTAAAAATATTCATACCCTATCTACCTTTTCACTCATAATCCTACTATATATATTTAATTTAATATTTAATATATAATATTATAGATGTGAAAGTGTGGATGTTTGGATGTTTGTTACTCAATCACGTCGCAACGACTGAACAGATTCTGCTGAAATTTGGCACCGAAGTATATCATAGTCTGGAATAAGATATAGGTTACTTTTTATCCCGGAAAATGAGGGAGTTCCCGCGGGAATTAAAAAACCTCAGTCCACGCGAACGAATTCGCGGGCATCAACTAGTATTATAATACTTTTTCTGGACGATCTAGTTACTGAAGACGTCCCAACTGCGGATAATCAGGTTGCGGGTTCGATTCCCGACTCAAGCCAAAACAACAACAAGTCAAGAAATTCTCGGTGCGTCACCTCCGTGCCTTGTAGGATAGGTTTATAAAGCCATCGGTCCCGTGCCTGATCTTCGACAAACTATGAGAGTGAGGGAATAGAAATTGCTGTGTTTGCGCACGCACTTGGCTTCTATAATGTCTCCCGATGGCTAATCCCTGTGTATAGAATTAGACTTGCCCTTCCGGCTTCCGTTTTTCCAACTAACTATAATGTTGGTGTCTTTAAATCAAGAGTGAATAGGCATCTTCTAGGCAAGCGCGCACCATCTTACGCTTCACTTACCATCAGGTGAGATCGCAGTCAAGGGCTAGTCTATATATTAAAAAAAAAAAGACTGGCCGTGGCCGGATTCGGTCACAAGGATCTTATCTTGGTGGCTCCCCGCTCCCCCCATCCTCCCTTCCGTACCCCCCAGGATACCCCATAAGATATTGTTGCCGTGTGTTATCTCGTGGAACCTGTCTACCTTTTCCCTTAGGTACCTACTCGTTGGCTTTATCAAAGAAACATTTAAGATAGGACAACGAATCCCAAAGGGACTCCATGAATATTTCATGATCTTTTATCAATTCTATCGCGGTTATCATAAATTTCATTTAAATTGTTGGAGTTTATTTTTTTTGCACAAAGTTTTTCATTATTTTATCGAGTTAGAAATGAATGTCTAATTTACGATTATTTTATGGAATGTAATCTTCAAATTCAAATTAAAATTCAAAATTTATTAGTAGGCCACCTTGTAGCTCTTATGACACGACATAAATCTACCACCGGTTCGGAATGCAGATTCTGCTGAGAAGAACCGGCAAGAAACTCAGCAGTTGCTCTTTTCAAAAAATAAAAAATATATAAAATAATTTTACAATAGGCAACCAAACTATGCTATGTATACAGTGCTTCCACAGTGAAGCTTCAAAAATGCAATACATATTATAATCCAACACATGTCAACATGGGAAGACAAAGCAGACCCATTCCCGTAGGTGGCACCCGTTCACGAGCACGACGCATGACGCCTCATACATTTCTGTCACACATCTCACAAACACACTGTTAATATTCGGCTTACCTGTGCCATTGACTTACTATAATACTAGCTGATGCCCGCGATTTTGTCCGCGTGGATTTAGCTTTTGAAATCCCTTGGGAACTGTTTGTTTCCGGGATAAAAAGAAACCTATGTCACTCTCCAGGTCTTCAACTATATCCATGCAAATCACGTCTATCCGTAGCTCTCTTGTAGCGTGATTGAAGGACAAACCAACACACTTTCGCATTAATAATATTTCTAAGGATTAATGGTTTCTAAGTAGGTACATTTTTGCTTAATTTTGTTGTAAGCTTTGGTTTTTGCTCGATTTTCATAATAGCTGGTGTTAAAACGTGCACCACGATGGTAAGGAATGTGAGGATGTGACTCGTACTTGCTCGATTTTTTGAAGATTTTAGATACCTACTTACACAATTACTTCAAACAAAAAAAAAAATCTTTAAGCTACTCAATTACTAGGTAGGTATGAATGAATAGAGGCGGCTAGTTATAAATATTAACGTATTTTCCGTAAGTTAGGTAACAGAAAAGCGAGTGATTTCCTACTCCATTGGTCCGGAATCAAACATTACTCTCGCATTCACTGAACTACACTGATGGATTTCACACTATTCAGTTGGTAATAAGTTTTATAATCCTATTCCTATATTATCCTATTTCCTATTAATATTATAAATGCGAAAGTTTGGATGTGTGTTACTCAATCACGTCGCAACGACTGAACCGATTTGGCTGAAATTTGACACAGAGATAGATTAAAATCTGGAATAACACATAGGCTACTTTTTAACCCGGGAAATAAGAGAGTTCCCGCGGGAATAAAAAAACTTAATCCACGCGAATGAAGTCGCGGGAATCAGTAAGTAGGTAGGTACATAATTATATTGACTCTTTTATGTACAGTCAACTTTGACTGCTTTTTTTTAAAGTTGACTGGCAAGCTGAAGTTGACTAATATCCTATACTATCCCCTCCAAAGCTAGGCGTGCTAGGCGTGGGTACGACAATTAAATAGTGCAAAGGGTGGGTTTGAACCAGCGACCTTTCAATTTTCAGTCCGGACCTTTAACCGTTGACTTGGTCTAATAGATTTATAAATACATATAAAAAATTCCGAGGCCGGCGGGATTCGAATCTCTCTGGATCTCGCGCCCGAGTGTGTTAACCGTTACACCACGGCCGAACCACACGTCAGCCACGAAATTAGTGATTATGTATCTACATTTTCAATCAGTTTTATAGCAACTG
Organism: Hipparchia sbordonii; assembly: GCA_038048805.1. NCBI lineage: Eukaryota > Metazoa > Arthropoda > Insecta > Lepidoptera > Nymphalidae > Hipparchia > Hipparchia sbordonii. The sequence goes on from JBBIWI010000007.1 coordinate 3,711,162, forward strand.
TTAGCGATATTTATTAATCTGAAAAATAAATAAATAAATAAATAAATAAAAAACTTGAGAGGTGTCAAGGGACACCCGGATGGGACGAAGTTCAATGCGAAATAGAAATGAAAATATCTGGCTTGCTTTCTATAAGAGAGAGAGAGACAGACAGAGAAACATGCGACGCCGCACAGCTTACAATAGCTTACTATAGCAAAAAGTGTCATGACAACTTTTCGTAAGAATTATTTCCGTCTAGCCCCCTTTCACAACGCGCGATAAGGAACTTCGTTCCAAAAATTAAAAATCGTTGACTTGGTCTTTGAATACTTGGTAGATAACTACGAGTAATTTGGTAATTTCCTTACGATCGGGCAGGTAGATCGTTGGTAACAGGATATAGGATATATCATACATAGGCCCACAAACTCCGTATGTCGGGGGTGATTTAAATATTTAATTTACACTTGCCAAATTAATTTGCTTCGCACACAATATCTAAAGTCTAAACATAGAGCGGAGTAGGTAAGTCTCCGACTTCGTTAGTAATGCCAGTATTTTTTAATGAGTGTCGAGCGTTTAGAGTTCCGTAGTAAAACTAAAAGGAACTCATCCAAAGTCGGTCTAACTGTCATACTTATCCTTCCGTCTATATTTAAAACGAAGTTAAAAGTAAAACTACCACAGCTAAATACCTATGGCCTTTATAAGTTAACAATCAACTAATTTATAAATGATACTTAATTCCATAAAAAATAACGTAAATGCGTTTCGTCCATAAGTTAAAACTTTGTAATGTTGATGTAAAGTGTAAAAAATAAACAATAATTTACAATGAAACTAAAATATATCTCTTTTCTTTTATTTATTGACACATATATTTCAACTCTCACACCCGCGTACAAAATAAATACGTATATAATAAACATACATATATATACAAATAAATAAACTTACATATACTCAAAACACTATTTATTTTATTATTATGATCAGATGATCATATACTTATAAAAGGACTTCTCCTGACTGATCTATCAATGCACTAAACCATTGGAGTTAGAAGCTTGAAATGACAGGTTCCTTTTTTGACCACCACCCTGGGGACTGCATAGTGCAGTCGGACATGCCATCAATCGGATGGTATCCATGAGGATTTCCTCCTCCCTAGGAGAAAAAAAAAGAACGTCATTTTTCAAGTTATATCCATGAAACTTGATATTTGGGCTTTCAATTAAAAATTAAAGGTAAGTAGAATTTTTGGAAAGTTGAGCCCCTCACCGATTTTCAAAAAATCCATTCGCACGAAGTCGGATCATCTGGTACATTACTGTTACGGGCTACTACGGAACCCAACACTGCGCCTGGCCCAACACGCACCAGGCAGCTAGGCTTTATTATAAAATTTTGCTCTGAATGTGGGCTCGTTAGGTCGAATTTTGTCGTTCGCGATAAGGGTCTGAGTTTTTCGAATTTAAAATAATTTATTCTAAGAAAAATACCTATTGACGACTTCATTTGGTATCTGCTGTAGGTAGGTACCTACATCCCTTGATATCCTCAAATGGGTAGTTAAGTATAAAAATAGGCTTACCTTAGTTTGTTTGAACGAACGTTTTAAAATTTTAACTCCTAGTTTATTTTCTCTTTCACTAAAATATTTGAAGCCTAAGTAATGGCGGTGACTAAATAAACCGAAAGGTGGTCTAACCCCTTTGTGACGACCTCCCTGGTGCAGTGGTGAGCGCTGTGGTCTTATAACTGGGAGGTCTCGGGTTCGATTCCCGGCGGGGGCAGTTTAAGAATTTATAATTTCTAAATAGTCTCTGGTCTGGTCTGGTGGGAGGCTTTGGCCGTGGCTAGTTACTACCCTACCGTCAAAGACGTGCCGCCAAGCGATTTAGCGTTCCGGCACGATGGCGTGTAGAAACCGATATAAGGGGTATGGGTTGAATTTACACTGCTATACCCCTTCCAAGTTAGCCCGCTACCATCTTAGATTGCATCGTCACTTAGCATCAGGTGAGATCGCAGTCAAGGGCTATCTTGTCATCGAATAAAAAAAAAAACCCCCACTCGCTAATACACTTTTGATGAGCCCACTAAATGGTGTTAATACGGAATAATAAGTACCTAAGGGACTACCCTTCGCCATGCGCCGATTTGTTGTAACACTAGTTATAACGAATCGGCGCATGACTTTCTTAGATCTTGGATGAATTTTCCAGCGAGTAGCCTTGCATTAGGTATGTGCTTTGTAGGTACCTATAGCAAATCAGTGATTTATCTATATATATACCGGTTGAAATTTTAATGGTTGTACTCCCTGAAAGAGGTGAATGTGCTCATGAAACTGAACAACTTTCCCCAAGGAACATAGGTCGAAATATGAAAAAAAAATTTGGACCTCCCATAGTAAATCAATCAGCTGATCGTCAAGTTTGTATGGAGGGTCCAATTTTTTTGATCTGTCATTAGGCATTAACCTATCCTTGCGAAATCACGCCAAGCGAAACTACATAATCCGCAACCTAAATTGTTCGATGCCGTATCGAGACTTATTTCACCAAATTCAACTCGTAATTCAATTTGATGAATTAATACACTTAATTAAGGCGACTTAATTTTTAAAATCAGATCTGGGTCACACCCACAGAAAAAAAAACTTTTAAATAAGAACACGACATCATTAGACGGTTTAATAATTCAAAAAATGCCTTTGAATGCCTACTTTACGGGTACCGTAGGTGGTACCTAAAGACTTCCGTAATTAATTACGACCCCAATACATACGGCAATTTGTTAATTGAAGTATGAGTGAGAGCCGCTTGCTCAACACCTCAAGTTTACTTAAGTACCTCTGTGGTAAGGAAAAATTAGGTCGGTAGAAAATAGATTTTTTTCCAAATAATATTTTAATTATTATATTTTATTGAAAGAATATTAACCACGAATATCCTTACTAAAACGTTTTTTTGTTGGTTTGTCGTTCAATTACGTAGCAACGAAGCAACGAATCGAAGTGATTTTTTAAGGATTTTTTGCATGGGAATTGTTGAGGATCTGGACTCACTCGACAAAAGCTAATTTTTATCTCAGAAAATTAAAGGATTCCCGAGGGATTTTAGAAACCTAGTTCCAAGTCGACGAAGTCACGTTAGTAAATAAATAAATAACGTCAGTTTCTAAGGTACAGAAAAGAATACAAATAATAGTACAGTACCTATTGAAGATTCCGCAAAATCAAGCGAATCTTGCTACTAAAAAATAAAGTGAAATTCAGGTTGCACAGCGCCAACTCACTTACAGTTATATTTACCTATAAGTGCTTCTCTTTCTATCGCGTATCTCTTATCCCTTCGTTATACGTTAACCCATTGAGGCCCGTAGTGACGGAACGACACCGGGAACTTGTATTTTAAAGGTCATAACACACATATCAACTCGGAAAGGGATCGTCAACATAATATCAATTCCAATACCACCCGGTATTATGTGTATCACAATCCTTACTGCAATGCACGCTAATCGGGATCGTATCGGGTTGTCCCGCTCAGCTTGTGCTCACGAACCGCGGTGCGGTGTGTGGTCAACTCGCAGTTCCCGCGCCTACTACTCGTCTACGGCTCGTTTCTCCACGAGCACATCTCTTTATCCACGCTTGCCCCTCTCACCCCTCCTACGGTCGCGAGCTGTAAAAGCGGCGTCGCCTAGCCGTAGCCGAGTCGACGAGATGCTGATGCATCTCTGCTACGTCGCCTGGTTGATAGCGATGAGAAAGGTGAAGACCCCTTTCCGAGTTAATATGTGTGCTGAATCCCTAAAGTGCGGAGCGCCTAGCCTACCTACAGCGTCTATGTATCTAGGAAGATACTAAAGCAATATCACGCATCACCTAGTTTGGTTACCACTAAAACATGAATCTGGAGCGTCAGATAATTGCATGGAGGTGAAAACAAGCCCCGGGCTACGGTAGAGGGCACAGCTGGTAATTTGACGCCAATTATAACGCGCTATCTCCTCGCCATGAACAGCGATTGCCTAGTGCTAAGGATTAGAGTCTCCTATTTCGGGGGTCGCAGGTTCGATCTTTCTCTGACTTTTCGAAAGTACACAAGCTTCAACGTGATGAAACCTACACACTTGAGAGTTTTCCATGATGTTCTCAAAGGTGTGGTGGTCTGTCAATTTGCTTAGACTAATAGCCTATAGTATATACCCTTCTGTGAGAGGATATCTGCGCTCAGTAGTGAACCGTTGATGCAGTCCTGATGATGATGTTGGTTTGTCCTTTAATCCTTTGGAACGGCATTCCGAACCAGTGGTAGATTCATTTGACGAAAGCACTTTGTAAAAGTTTATTGGAATAAAAAAAATTCTATTCTATTCTATTCTATTACGAAGCAACGGAGCAACGAATCGACCCCAAAACCGGCGTAGTGAAGTCGTTTTCGAAATAATCTCGATTATTGGTGGACAAAACTCTTAAGTAGGTAGTAAGCTTTAGTAGGTATAGGGTAGGTACCTACCTATTGAGATTCTTGCTGCAAGTGCAATCTAGTAGTTATGGAGCAGAGATTCTTGCTGCAATCCAGTGCAATTCTCATCTGTAATCAAGCAGTCGAGCGAGTGCAGGGCAGGATGTATAGGATGTAGGGCGCGTTAATTGCCGTCAGATTGCAGCCGCTCAAAGCGCTCGCGTCAGCTACATATATGCAATTACGTCACCACACCGGAATTTGGAGACAACTACACTACCTGGTACAACTAAGATATTTGAAGACAGCTAGACTACGTGGTCTTTGTGTCTTGCTGCCAAGATACAAAGACCACGTAGTATCCTCGTCAAGATTGGATCAATCTGAATTATTCCAAAGATTTCAATCTGTGAACCGCTTCGTTTGAAGCATTTGGATCATCGATTCTCAAGTAGGTAGAAAATATATTCTTACGCGATTAAATTAAATTGGTACCGCCTTTTAATTGATCTTTGATAAGAATTATTAGTAGGCAGGAAATATATTCTTACGCGATTAAATTAAATTGGTACCGCCTTTTAATTGATCTTTGATAAGAATTTAATACATACTTGTTTTATCAGAAAAAAAAAGACGTGTGGCACTCGGGGACTGCCACGGTAAAGCTATTGCATAGCATTTTTATCAACGCCATCTAGCGGTGAGAGGAGTCCCGTGTAACCTGATTACTTCCGTTACGGAATTTCTGGATTCGGTCCCCACGCTCAAGGCCCGCGATAGAAGTTATGCAATGGCTTAAAAACATGACAGAATAATTTTATAATTTGTGATTAAAGCATCAACAAAAATAAGAAAGTTCTAAGGTTCCTAAGTGACTTGCTGAGAAGTAAGGCTGAAATCTATAGACCGCACTCTCACTCTGCTCAAACTCAAGATAGAGATAAAATGAGACAGATGTATATTTGAGCATATTTGTGTCTCATTTTAACTCTTATCTTGAGTCTGAACTAAGTCAGAGCACGCTCTATAGATCTCAACTACTATGACTATGATATAAATGTTCAGCCATTCAAATCCAAAGATCCTTCACAAAGTCAAGCAACAAAAATGAATTTTGCTTCCTCATTAAATAAACTAGCTTTTGCCCGCGGCTTCGCTCACGTTAAGCTCGATTTTTCAGATCACTATTTTACCCCCTTACGGGTTTAATTTTCAAAAATTCTTTCTTAGCAGATGCCTAAGTGATAATAGCTATCTGTGTCCCAAATTTCAGTCCGATCCGTCCAGCAGTTAGAACTGTGCGTTGATAGATCAGTCAGTCAGTCACCTTTGGCTTTTATATATTTAGATGACTATAGTCTTTCCTTATTATAGGGGCATTTTGTCATTTGGTGCGTAAGGTTTTTATCTCCGAGGTCTATAACTCAATGCATCTCAGTATTCATATCGAGATACGAGGCAAGCATCGTTCTCATCTCTTTATGTAAATGACAGCTTCTGTTAGGTACGCGAAGGAATCTAGGACAGCTTCGTTATGAGACAATATGAGTGTACATATTATTTACTGTAGGACATAGGTATATACATACCTACTATAGGACAATACATACGGTCTATGAAATATTATGAGACCAGCCTAAGTTTAGTGAATAGTGATGAAAACTGGCTGTAACTATATATACGTCTTCGCTTAACTTCATTGGAAACTCACCCTAAATACCACTTCTATCTAACCATTCATGTCTCTCTCGAGCGCCCCACACAAACGATGTTTGATTCTTATTTTAATTTTAACCAATCAAAGTCAATTTGAAGACGTGTCTGTACATAATTGCTAGATTTTTAAGATTATATTAAAAATCTTTGAATCTGTGTACTTAAGGTGGTTTGATCCGGTCAGCTAAGCACATCAGCGCCAATAGATGCAGCAGAATTTACCCTACCACCGCGTGATTATCAGTACAAATGAAAGTATTTTGAAAATTAAAATACATCTGAAACGTAGTTGGATATATTACAAATATACCGCTACAACCGGGAACCATATTATTATAAAAAAATATTCACATTTTCATTCTTAAAAAAAATAAAATAAGTATAATTACAAAATCTACGCCATCTATTGGCGCTGATGTGCTTAGCTGACCGGATCAAACCACCTTAACATTGAAATGACATAATTATGTTTACGAAAAACATACCACAGCCTTAAATATTAGTTCAGTAATCTGATGATCTTTAATTTTAGTTCAGTACTTAATATGTTGATTAAATTAAATTTTTATAGACTGTAGAGCGTGTTAGGGAGAAACTTCTCTAAAAGCGTAGTGAGTCGGGAAGTGTGTTCAAGTTAATTTAAAGGGATAAAAGCTCATCACGGGCATCATAATTAATTTATCGTTTGGGCCCTTCCTCCGACCGCCGGCCGCGTGTCCGTTGTGATAACGAAGGGCAGCACTCAGCAGCACCGCTAGCACAAGTTCGCGTATCTCGACACAGCTAGTCGATTACGCAAAAAGCTGCATCAAATGTGTCGGCAACGAAAAGGAAAGATGTAGATCTATATATATAAAATTCAAAGTCCTGACTGACTGACTGACTGAGATATCAACGCACAGCCTAAACTACTGAAGTTAGAAACTTGAAATTTTTACAGTTGGTTTCTTTTATGACGTAGGCGCACACTAAGAAAGGATTATTGGAAATTCCCCCCCTAAGGGGTTTAAATAGGGGATGGAAGTTTATATGAAACTCCGTCATTTTTCAAGCTGTTTCCATCAAAGTTGGTATTAGAGCTTTCAGTTAAAAATAAAGAAGTACGTGTGTCACAGTTTTTGAAAATTCCACCACAATACCTAATTCCACGCGGACGAAGTCGCGGGGGCAAAAGCTAGTTTAAGTATAAGTTTAATGTTGATTTACGGGAGTTAGGCACTTGTGCCAGTGTTCTAGCCTGTCCGTTATCGAGGGAGGCTAGAACACTGTACGAGATATACAAATTACATGTAAAATGTAGGCAGTAGGTCCATAAGATGAGGCCCGATGAGGGTGGCATGTTCATAGAACAAACCCTCAATAAATATTTGAGATTAAAAAAAATCATTGCTCAAGGAAAAACTAATTTTTTTGCTTTATTCTGAAAAATCAGAAAAAATTAATTGAACATCTATGCGGTATCTGTTTGTCACAGTAACACTGCTTTTATGTAATATTTTGAATAATATTGTTACAAAAACGATTTCGCGTGCGGCGCATGCTATGGACGAATGGATGTATTTTAACCGTAAACTAGAATATATGAGGCAATTTACTTTGAAGATAGTGATTTCGATTCTACACTCGATATCGGTTACTACTCTTACTAAGCTTCGTATATGACCTTTTATAGTCAGAGGGTCCGTAGGCAGTTTTGAAGTGTTTAATATATGCCATCTTGAATTAGTAGGTATAAAATATATGAACGTATTTTGATTTTGGCAATAGTCCACCACGCTGACTTAGTTCGAATTGGCACACTTCACACAGCTTTCGCGTCATTATTGAACACTTTAGATGCCTTAGGCATGACGAGCGCAGTGATGAGCGCTGTGGTTTTAACTGGGAGGTCTCGAGTTCGATTCCCAGCGGGGGCAATTTATAATTACTGAATTGTCTCTGGTCTGGTCTGGTTGCAGGCTTTGGCCGCGGCTAGATACTACGCCTAGCGTCAAAGACGTGCCGCCAAGCAATTTAGCGTTCCGGCACGATGATATTCTGTGATATGGGTTAAATGTACACTGCCATACCCCTTCCAAGTTAGCCCGCCACCGTCTTAGACTGCATTGTCAGGTGAGATCGCAGTCAAGGACTTTCTTGTCATCGAATAAAAAAAAATCGTGTTTTGAAACACATTTTGTAGCATTTAATATTTCCTAATGCATCGAGTTACTGAGTTAAATATTAATTTCATTAATTATTGTTCTCGTTATTATAATGACGATAAATTAATAATTTACAGTCAATTTTGCATGAAAACAGGAAATAATTTCTAATTAACGTACCGTAATATCGGGTCTCCATAATTTATAGTTTATATGTGTCCAATGCATAATAATCGGTTAAATTACTGTGCAATGAATGTCTTCCGTTAGAGCAATGTGTCTTGATGATAGAAATATATGACTATTGTTTGGTTTTGGACTTTGCTGAGCTTTTATTTCTTTCTTTAATAGAAAGTATATATACCCTAGATAGCTTTGCCAAGTACCAACTCTTGGCGAAGCCATGTAGGGTAGGCATACTTTCTATGTTATTGTCAAACAGGGGTTCCACGAGCGAAAATTCTTTGTCTACAGCACCGGCCTGACATTGGAAGTACAGGAACCATCAGGAATTTTACAACCTTGTTCCTCCTTCACAGTTCAACCACAAACTGCTAGAACTCGCTTTAATTCAACGTTTCTCAAATGTGTGGAACGCTCTTTCCGAAACGTATTAATTGATCTCAAAGTGAGAGTGAATAGGCATCTTCTAGGCAAGCGCGCTCCAACCTGGGTCTCATGATTGTCGTCAAGCGCAAGCCTATCACGCAATAAAATATATTATAGTTAAATGTTTTTAGGTTAAACTTAAGTGTCTATTAGAAGTGAAAAACAATAATTCAAATAATTATGTTAAAGTTAGAAATACTTACAAATTGGCATTGTATCCTTGCACATGCAGCGCCATCTATTAGCATTAATGTATTAACATGTTTAATGTATTATTAATTTTAAACAAAAATCTATCTATATATATTCGAGTTCACTGTACTTCTGCCGTAAAGCGAATCTGCCGTAAAGCGAATCTGCCGAAAAGCGAATCTGCCGTAAAGCGAATCTGTCGTAAAGCGAATCTGTCCTAAAGCGAACAAGCGAATTCGAGTTCACTGTACTTCTGCCGTAAAGCGAATCTGCCGTAAAGCGAATCTGTCGTAAAGCGAATCTGTCCTAAAGCGAACAAGCGGATTTGTCTTTCATGTAAGTAAATTACCTTAATCAAGATTAATTAAGTAATTAGTAGTTGGTAGTTGAGGAAATTTAATTAAATCCGTCCGATATCAAATCACTCGATAATAATGATAATCAATCATTGATATAGTTTGGCTGCAATTTATTGTTAATTAGCAGTTAATTACCCTGTAAATGCATGATTCAATTATAATTTATTCCAATGAAACGGTGTGTACTCTCACATCTCAAGTACATACCTACTTATGTATGAATAAGTATAAATGCACACTAACCAAGTAGGTACTCAATTGCACAGGAGATATTATTATGCGTAAATGTGTGCGACAACACAGTCATTTTCTCGTTTAATTTTTTTTTTATATTAAGCTTAAGTATAGTTTTTTTATACTTATTTAGATTTCAGTTTCAATTTTAATTTAGAATTTATTGAATAGTAGTTGATGCCCGCGACTTCGTTCGCGTAGATTAAGGTATTAATTTTCAGGAGAATTCTCTTACTTTCCGAGATAAAAAATAGCGTATGTGACTATGTGTTATTTCCGACTATAATCTATCTCTGTGCCAAACAGCTAAATCTGTTCAGTCGTTGCGGCGTTATTGAATAACAAACATCCATCCATCCAAACTTTCGCATTTATAATTTTAATAGGATTAACTGTTCATTATTTTAAGGTCTTATTTTACTAAACTTATGATAGCTGCAAGGCTCTCCAGTGCCTTCCATACTGTTCCTAGCTGTTCCTTTATCAAGCATATTGGTTATGAACGCCCGTACACAAGTACACTTACGTTTTAACAAGGTTTAACATCCTTGGAGAGCGCTTGAAACTATATCGGATGTCGGCGTTAAAAGTTTTATGGCGCTCGGCAGCATCCTGTTAAAATATAATGTAGAGTTCTTAGTAAATTGACGTAATACCACAGAGTGCCTAATATGTAGTACTAAAGGCAATAATACTCGTATACAGGGCGTAAGTTCTAACGAAAACTGAAACCAGCCGCCCTAGCCATATTTCAAACGTGTCGTCACTTTCTACGATCGCTCACGCTAAAGCAGGGACTCTCAAAGTTTTTACATCACACTTCCCTTCGGAAAGGGTAGGACTTGCGATAAAAAAATTTGGGAGCCCTTGCTTTAGCGTAAGCGGTGATGAAATGAAGTGTACGGAAGACGATGGTGCAAAATTATTAAACAGCGTTCTGCCCTGGTAGCATGGGCGGGAGAAATTTTATCCCCGGGAAAAGGATAAAACGTTTATTCCCTCGCTTAGCTTTATCCACCCGTCGAGCATAGCACACATGGCACAGCGGTGGAAATAACACTCAGTGGATATACTTATAGAAATATACATCGCCTTCTCCTCTGTCGCCATGCTTTAGCATAGGAAAAAGATAATTTTACCCCCTGTCAGCGGATAAAATCGGGGGATAAAACTTTTATCTCCTGCCCATGCTACCAGTGCAGGAAGGTGTTGATACCTCGATGTTCTCGGCTATTCCCAATAGTTCTGTTGACAGAACTACTGGGATTTCTCGGTTCTGCCTCGGCCAGAAATTGACCTTAGATCGAACACTACTTACATAACCAATTATTTTGCTGTCGCCTCGTAATATATTAGCACTTATTCGTAAATTAGGTCCAATACCTACCCCAGAATAATACCCATATAAAGCTGAAGGTAAACTATACTTCTTCATGTTATACAAGGAACACCGCTGAATGTTATCTCTCAGGAAATATTAACGCTAGCATTCAGGTTAATGCATCTCGGCTCTGAACTCGCGTCTGCAGGAGGTACCCTCGGGGGGGTGGCGCGGCGCTATTTTATTTATGACTATGTTAGCACATAACGATGACGTGGTGTAAAAACCACGTTTTCTTCCATAAAATATAGAAATTTCAAGAAATTTAGAAGTAGAAACTTTTAGAAACTTTTGGACGAAGAATTTTATTGTACTACTATTATAAATGCATGTATGGATGGATGTTTGTTACTCAATCACGCTGTAACGACGGAACCGATTTGGCTGAAAGGCACAGAGAATTTTTATCACGGAAAATAAGAGAGTTCCCGCGGGAATTAAAATCCTTAATCCACGCGAATGAAGTCACAGACATCGACTAGTTTTATATACTTATTCTGCACGAAAACTTAAACTAAAACATAAATACATTTTATATTAGGTAAAACGACAAGGTCATTTTATTATCTTACTAGCTTTAGCCCGCGTGTTTGTCCGTGATTAAGTAGTTGGGTGTTTAAAACCCCGCGGAAAACTTCTGTTTTTCTGGAATAAAAGTTACTTAGCATATTATATGTAGTGACATATAATATGCTAAGTAAGGGCTTGAAGAGTGCTTCAAGCCCTCTTTCCTATACCTACCCATGACAAAAAATCACGGCGATCCATTGCTCCACTATTACGTGATTGGAGGACAAACAAACACTTTCGCATTTATTGTAAAACAAACAGTTTTCCAATCCATGCTGACGAAGTCGCCAGTCTATTTAGTACCTAAGCATAAAAATACGAAAAAAATAGAATTTTATTTAACATGCATACCGTTTGTGCTTTTACTGTACAAACAACGCGATAGTAATAATGTTTAGTTTAAGAATTAATAACATTTTGAAATGGCACGCTAAATGAATATTTGTTTTAGTTAACTCCTTGAGCAAATAATGCACCAGGGCGGCTTCTACTAACAGTTTCCTATCACCTCCAAAGTGAGTTCACTATTCATAGACTTTCTCTATAAGAATTTCCAATCTAGTACTTGTACATATTCATTCCTGCAGCCATAACCATTTTTTCTTTAACTATATACTTTACCCATATACTTGGTCTTTGATTATGTATACTTTCATGAAAGCTAAGATATTTGCTAAATTGCTTTGTTACATTAAGAAAGCCATAAATTCAGCCATTTACCACAACTGAGACTCTAGGAATGATTATTGCACTTTTTGCGTAAGTAATCAAGTAGGTAAGGTTAATAATACTTTCTATCCTTATTATCCTCTCTATCCTTACTATCCTTACCAGCCTTACTATCCTTATTATCCTTACTAATTATATTATAAAAGCAAAAGTGTGTTGGTTTGTTGATATATTAGTTGATTGGTTTTTCCTTCAATTACGCAGTACCAACGTGATTTTTTGTATGGGCATAATTGAGAGCCTGGATATAGTTTACTTTTATCCCGTAAAATCAGAAACCCCACGGGATTTTTAAAACTAAAATAACCCAGTCGAAGTCGCGGGCGTTAGCTAGTAAATAAATAAATCCTTGAGTTAACGTCAGTGCACAATAATTAACTTGAAAATTTACATTAGAGCCTCAGTAACGATTGGAATAGCGTATACGTTTTCCATAATGAACTGGATTGCAAATTATAATATAAACCAGGAATCATAAATTGTTTTTATACGTATATTTATACCGCGATAAAACCACTTTTATTCAAGTTTTTTAATAAGTAAAGTGGCATTGAAAAATGTGCTCGCGTGTATTCAAGCAGGGAAATTAATAAAAAAGTTACAGTGTATGTAATTTAATGACTTTATGGTTAAGGCACTAACATAGGAACAATTTTGCATCAACGAAGAATAAATTAACTCAACATGTACTTTTTTATTTTTTTATGTTGAATTATCTTTTGCCGGCGACTTTGTCTGCGAGGAGTTCGATTTTTAAAATCCTCCGGAAATTCATTCTTCTAAAACATGCTTTTCGTTTATTTGAGCGGGGCAGGAGAATATACATATTAATCAACTTCAGCTTGGCTAATATTCTTTAAAAATAATACTTGTTCTATTTGAGAATGCCCTTAAGCTATCCATTCTAGGTTGAAATACCAAGTGCTGAAATTCCACCCGGAATTTTCGCAATACCTATTTGCAGATTTTTCGTCAATGAGAATAGGATATTCGGTCTTTGAGGCTGACGTAGAAATGTTAATGAATCAATCGAGTTCCAACAGTAGAAGGTCGAAAGGCAAACACATAGGTAGATAGAATTCTTAACAGGTAGCCGAGTAAACATCTGGCTGGCACTAAAGGAAATAGAAAACCTTATAAGCCTGTAATGAGCAAATTTTCCGTGCCACTGGCAGGCCTGTTCATTGCGTCACGTTGGTCTCTTCTCTTTTATTGCTCCTCTAGGTATATTCCGTAATATAAATAAATATTCGTAGGGATTATTCATATATAACTACATAAATATTCATAGGAATTATTCAAGGTAAATTAATAGTTTTAAAATTAGGATGCCCAAAAAAAAGTGGGGCATTTAACCCCATTTTACCCAAGGGTAAAATCGGGTTAAAAAAGTGAACCGTCGTCGTGGAAAAGGAGGGCACAGCTGTGCTTAATAAGCTTTTTTTATTATGCTACAATAGCGCAGTTATAAATAGCGTTAGTTCACTATTTGGCCACAACACTTTTCCTTTTTTTTTAAAGAAAATTAACCAAGCTGAAGTTGACTAATATCCTCCTGTCTCCTCCAAATAAACGGAAAGCTTGTGTTAGGAGTGGGTACGACAATAGTGCAACGGGTGGGATTCGAACCTGCGACCTTTCCGTTGTCGGTCCGAACCTTTAACCGTTACGCTATTGAGCCTTTTCTCTTTTTGAAAAGACTCTACGTACCTACCTATCCTAGCTAGTCTATGATATAGTATATGTATAAAAAGAGGTGGATATGTTACTAGCGTGCGGTAAATGAAGCGCGTAATGGCAGATATTTGTCGTAATTTGTCATGTCATTTAACAATGAAGTACTCTATTATATTCTTCGTCTGGTGGGAGGCTTTGGCCGTAGCTAGTTACCACTCTACCATCAAAGACGTGCCGCCAAGCGATTTAGCGTTCCGGCACGATAGCGTGAAGACAGAGATTAGGGGTATGGGTTGAATTTACACTGCCATACACCTTCCAAGTTTGTCGCTACCATCTTAGACTGCATCATCACTTACCATCAGATGAGATCGCAGTCAAGACAAGACTATCTTGTCATTGAATTAAAAAGAAACTCTTCGTCGTTCGGAACAAGTTTTACGCTTGTTTTGTGAGTATATAACTCATCCCTACTAGTTCGGTAAAAAATAGAGGTATAATCTTTTGCTAGTGTTAAGAGTTATTTTTATAGAGAAATGCAGGAAATATGAATGTGCATTCGACGTGAAGAGCGAGCTCTGGGGGGTATTTGAAGGGCTCTCGGTTTCTATTGACGTAGGTTCATAGAAGCCGGGTCTATGCCATACCTACTACTAACTATGTGTATTTAGTTATTTACTATGCTCTTCCTTTTGACTTTATCGTAGGCAGGTAAAAAATATGTTTTCCGAGTTTTTATATGGGGCAACCATCGAACTGTAACGCTTAGAAGCAAAATAGTCGACAAGGTGACAACTTGACAAGCTCTTTTTAGCAAACCTATAAAAACGAATCTATAAAAGTGAACGGGTGTCGTAATTCATCACAACTAAAAAACAAAAAGTATTAGAGTATAAAACACATAAAGAATGATAAAATCACATAAAGATAATAAAAAATGACATAGTACAAAAATGTATCCTCAATTAGGTACCCCACAGGTAATCAATAGGTACATTTGCGTATCGGATCGTGAAATGTGGGAATGCTCTTATCGTATTAAAAGATTTGGGCATGCTCGTCGTTTCCTGTTATCTCAGACAATGAGCTCCCGCGGGATTTTGCATTTTCCAGGTTCAGGAACATTAAGATGTAGTCGAAGAGACCACAGATTATATTTAATTTTACCTACGAGCATCGAACTATAAAGAAGCCCAATAGTCGAGGCGGTAATAAGCCATTTTTAAAGCCGACTTCTAAAAAAGAAGGAGGTTCTCAATTCATCGGAATCATTTTTTTTAAATTTTTTATGCATGTTCCCCGATTACTTGAAGACGCCTGGACTGGTTTGGAAAATTCTTTTTTGTTTGAAAGGGATCTGATGATAGGATCCTGGAGAAATCGAGGGAAGTCTTCAAATTTTATAGGCACAATTGATATACTTTGTAGTGGCGTTTGAAGTCGGTTTTGTAAAAAGAATTTTTACGCAAATCAAATCCTATCCCCTCCAAATAAGCAGAAAGGAGCGGGACAGCGAGTACGACAATCAAAGACTACAGTGTATATCAAAGACTACAGTGTATATAGGACGACAATAGTGTACCTAACTTTAGTGGCGTTCGAACCTGCGACCTTTCAGTTACCTTTAACCGTTGGGCTATTGGGGCTTCCAGTGACTAATTGAACTAATGAGTTTATTTACTACAATCTTAATTAGATTTTAAGTATATGGGCTCAGTGTTGTAATTTCTTTTTTAAAAAAACATTAATTTATTTATGTATTCATAATTATTATGTATCTTTGTGTTTATGTAGTTTATTATAGTATATGTAGTGATATACATTTTTGACCTATACCACTCTATAATTTCACCTTACTTACTTTCACGGGAAGCTGGAAGAAATTTCTTTTTTTTAGAGATATTAGCTTCACCTATGTCTTCTTCTTCTAATATACCTAATATGTTTTGTCTTGTAATTCCTTATACACATAATTTCATTCCATTTGTACATAAAACATAAAAATAAAAATATTTCTCGTATTCCCTATCATTTACGGAGTCTTGCTCTGAGCTTACACATTAATCTTTAATTCCGTAATGTCTCCTTTCAAAATAACAGCTGCTTTGTCGTATTCCAAAATTGACCCAGATTTTGCTAAACCGTTTTTCCGTGAAGCATTTATTTTATCCGTTCAAATATTTATTGATAACTAGTTTTTACTCGCGAATTCGCTCCTGCCATCAATGAAAGTAATCCAAAGTGGTGATTATTATACAAAATTTTGATTTTTTCCATTTTTCAGCTCTTATTTTGGTGTTTCCCTATCTTTTTTTTATTTTTAAACCACCCCTTTAATAAGGCGAATAAAACAAAAAATATTCAAATCGTTCAATCATTTTTGAGTTTTAACCATTCTAACGAATAGTAATCGATTTTTGTATTATAGAATAAAATTATGGATTTTTGAATCTTATTTTAATATATTATTTATTTAATATTTAGTGTAGGAGAGTAAGCAATTATTTTACAAATGATTAACCATTTGTAAAATAATTTGCTTCAGTAATTGATAAATTTGTAAAGTCTTAAACCAACGAGCCTTTGAATACTTTCCGGCGTAAAGGAAATTAAAATTTAATGACAGTATAAATGGGTAGACTAGGTATACCTAAGTGTATTTATAGAAGCAATATTACAATTACTTATCTTACCTAATTTTCAATTCGGTTGTCACGTTAGTACACATAAATTGGAAATAAATTGAATTTGCGAACTACGTGAACTCGGCTGAAAGTGAAAAGAAATACCTTTCAGATACAGTTGAAATTGGTAGACATGTTACAAAAAAAAATGACTATTTTGCCACCATTATGCCATAGGAATTAGAGCTAAGTTGGTTGGTTGTTATCGAAAAAGACGAAGTGAATCGGTTCCATTTGATTCCGTTGGTGGGTGTTGCGCCTAAATGGTAAACAGAACTTCTTAGTAATATCTAATATCTATACATAATATAACATTGAATTGTTTTTTTTTTATTGGATGACAAGATAGTCCTTGACTCGATCTCACCTGATGGTAAGTGACCATGCAGTCTAAGATGGTAGCGGGCTAACTTGGAAGAGGTATGGCAGTGTAGATTCAAACCATACCGCTAATCTGTTTCTACACGCCATCGTACGGGAACGCTAAATTGCTAGGCGGTACGTTTTTGACGGTAGTGTGGTAACTAGCTACGGCCAAAGCCTCCCACTAGACTAGACCAGAGACAATTTAAAAATTATAAATTCCCAAATCGCTACCGCCGGGAATCAAACCCGAGACCTCCCAGTTATAAAACTAGAGCACTAACCACTGCGCCAAGGAGGTCGTCCAGGGATGTTGCCTGTGATTTCGAAATAATTTATACTTTATTTTTAATTTATTTAAGTTTTTTTTTTAAATATTACATTCAATGTACCTACTCAGTATTGCTTTTTGCAATTAAGAAACTGTGCAAGTGATAGTTTATTATTATAATAAAATTATAGAACATTTCTACTTATTTAGCTTAAACCTGGTACTCCCGGCCGAATCCGGTCACAGCGGCCAGCCTCCTCAGAGATTAGCCTACCATAATATTTGGTACAGAGCGAGCTTCGATCCTGTAGAAAAACATACTTACCTATAGGCTAAATCAAATAGACGTCAAATCAAAAAGTTCACACGAGAATTTTCATACCCGAAAACCAGTCGAACGAATTCAGTAATGAGCTTTATGAGGTTGTACAAATAATATGAAATTAAATTAAATGAATGTTGTTTATTTGCCAAATGAGAGCAAGAAGACGTAAGTGGATAGAACTTTGGAGAGCACATTCGCGTACAAAATTCGCAGTCAAGTTTCAAATAATTCCATTACGAAAATAACATAATGGACGTCTCAATAAATAAAAATACAGTACAAATCCAACAATTGCTTAATAAAAATTCTTTAACATTTTGGAAGATGCTCAAATTCACTTGAATCAATCAAAATATATAACTGTGAATGTAATAATATGTACATTGTTCCTTTCATTATTTTGGTTTCACGCCTCACAGAAGTGGCAACATTTCTATACATTTAATGTAGCTTGCAACCGAAATAGTGTAGTTATTTCCTGGATTCCAGACTAAGAGTCTTAACCCACTTCTATGATGAATTGGCGGTATTATGCGCTTGCCCTCGTACTGCTTTATTTTCCAAATATGTATTTCTTTACTTGGCATAATTATATAAATTATATAATTCATTGAAAAGAACTTTTTCGGGAACCAACGGGATCCTATTACTCCATCCAACTGTCTATTACCGGGCTTTATCTTATGAACCGTAATAAGTAAATACTTACATAAAATTTTCACAGAATGTGTATTTCTATTGCCGCTATAATAATTATGTTATTTGAATTTTTTAATTAATTATTTATTTTTTATTGCGTCTAATGTTAAAAGTTAATTATTACAATATATAATTAAAACTATCTTTTGGGAATTATGGGATACGGTACCGCGAGGTCTCAGAGGTTAATATTTTTATACATGTTATTTTACATGTTACATTTTCGATTGTAATTAATAAATATCCACATTTTGAACAGACAAAAAAATTCAAACGAAATCCCTAACACAAATACTATAGAGATGTACCGAACTCAAGATCTTTTATTTAAGTAAGCATTTTACAAGCCAACCCTGCGAATCTGAGCAAACTGCTTAAAGCCGAGGGCCGCAGAAATTTGCAGGGTATTACACAAATATTTGAAAGAGGATAATGTGCCGTCATGTTAATATTACTCTTTTACTCTGTTAAAGGGCTAAATTCGCTGTCAAAGGAAGGGCAAAGGCCGACAGGATCGGCAACCTACCTAAAGTGAAAATTGAATTTAGAAATTCAATTAGCACTTTAAGTAGGTCTTTAGGTTGGTTCATTTTTTTCATTCAAAAACGAGGAATAAATTGACTCTACCGCATAAAATGGCCTAAGACCGAGGCCTGTGGAGGTTTATGCAAGAGACCTGGGACTATACTACCAACGTTTAAAGCAGTATTATTTCAATATTATTTGGACTTGTCAAGTAATAATTATAATATAATTACTTGACAAGTCCAAATTTATAAATAATATCGTATAGACTATAAACATAGTATAGCCCCAGATTCAGCCCAAACCTAACCCAAAGTTATATCGGAGCTTCGCTTCTGTGTATGCTACGGAATGTGCTACGTGTGTGTGCTACGGAGAGTGCTACGGGAACGCTTCGGAAAAGTCTTATACTTACAGCAGTTCAATGTTAGTGTAATATGCCATGGCATAATTAATTTACTAAAAACGTATTTGACTTTATTTAATTTGGGAATGAATGGCTATTTATTTTATTAATTTATTTATAACTATAACATGTATGTAGTATGGTATAAAGTGGTCCTCGCAGAAGAAAAAGTGCCTTGCGCTTCCCTTTGTAGTAATAGTTGCGAAATATAACAATGAAATGCGTGGGATTTGTTTGAATAAAGTTAATTAGCATTGTATTCACGTAAGTAGGTTAGAAATAGCTTGTTTAAAATAGGCAAGTAACTCGGCAAGGATGATAGACTCTCGACGGTAGAGGTATCATTTGATTTTTCGATACACAGACCACAGTTTTTCAAATTAATAACTTATTTTTTACCCCTCTTGATAATATTGACTATTGTATTGAATATAATATTATATTGTTAAATGTATCTATAAGACTCAATTTTCTTTGTATAATTATTATTTACTATTTTTTTTACTCTGACATTTAAAATTATTAATATTTAATACGGATATTTTGTTTAATATTTTATTTTGTATAATATTCATACCAGTCCTTGTAAAATTTATAAGGCTTGATTTTCTATATTCCATCATATTGTACCTGTATTTTGGTGAATAAATAATCTATCTACGTATTTTGAAGACATTGTTTTTTGTATTTTGTCGTTGTAGTCTTACCTACAATCAATGAATATATGTTTCTTTGTTAGTTTATCCTTCAATCACGTAGCAACGCTGTTGCAAAAATGAAGTCGATATGTTGTTACTTACCGACTTCATTTTTGCATGGGTATAAATTGAGGCCTGAAGAGAATCAAAAGAAACTTTTAATCAACAACACATTTTCGCGAGAAGTAATTATGTTAATTCCTTGTAAGGCTCTGATAGAAAGTCATCCTGTTTTCACCAACCATACCCTAATCGTCCCCTAAGCACCTCTTTACGTAAGTAGCTCCTAAATACAATCCCTTGCGCGATGTCATTTTCATTATTAGGTATTCCCTAACAGTTCATGAAAGCTCAATTGGGAGAAAACGTCACTTATCTTAGATACCTCTCAAAAGTTAGGGAACATTGGTGAAAATATATGTGAATTCATTCGAAGATTTCATTGCACTGTATCAAATACGAGTATGTTGTATTTGAACGCAGTTGTCGACAGGCGAGTAAAGTGTTTGATTTAAACAAGGCACCTGTGAAACACTCAAGTAGAGGGAATGAAAGCAAGCGTTTAGTTACAATGCATGAAGCCTCTCTGGCGTTAGCAAACTTTGAGATAATATAGGTAGGTACCTGGAACATCTGATAATAATTAATAGTCTCGGATGGATGAGATAAAAAGGATAATGGGTAATTTTGTTTAGGGACCGTACCCAAGACTTTAGATTATGAACTATGTCGGCGTTTGTTGCCTTTTTGGAGTAGTTTCCCGTTGGTAACCCTTCGGATACGGAACCCTGAAAACGACCAACTTCGAGTGTGTCGAAAAGGCTGATTCGTGTTAGTCTGCTACCATCTTAGACTGCATCGTCACTTACCATTAGGTGAGATCGCAATCAAGGACTATCTTGTCAAGGAATTTAAAAAAATGTTACGTTGTGCTGAAGCCTGTCCGTGTTTGGATGGGGGTGGCTAGAGACGGACATAGAATACCTGTAAGTACTTGAAGGGTTTCCATAAAAAAAAAAATATCAAAAATTCACGTAGCGTTTGCCGATAGGGTAGTTAGGTTAGGTCTTTAATAGAAGTAAAAGCGTTTTCCCACCTTGTCAACGTTACTTATAAATACGTGAGTACTTTTATTATTGGATGAACGTTTTTTGGACCCAGGAAAGTTATTTTTCTTGAGAAATAAAGTTAAGTTTAGTGCCGTGTAACGTTTACTTTATTATTTAGCAAATATAGTTAGCCAATATTGGTATGGTTAGAATGCGAAAGGTTAAGTTTAATTGTATATCTATACATAGGTCAAAATGAATTGGCTAAAATGGCATTCTCATTGCAACTATTCGTTTTTAACCGATTTCTAAAAAAGGAGGAGGTTCTCAATTCGACGCGTATTTTTTTGGTGATGTTACTCCATAACTCCGTCAAATCTGGACCGATTTTAATTTTTTAAGCTATTGCATAGCTTCTATCATGGGCCAGCGTGGAGACCGAATCCAGAAATTTCGTAACGAAAATAACCTGACACGGGACTCCTCTACGGTGAGCCGCTAGATGGCGCTGATAAAAAATGCTATGCAATAGCTTTACCGCGGCAGTCCCCGAGTGCCACACGTCTTTTTTTTTATTCGAATGATTTTTTTATACTTTTAAGTGGCGTTTGAAGTCGGTGATTTAAAAAGATGTTTTTTTTTTATATTAATATAGTCTATAGCACAGAATACCTAGTACATAGTACCTTTTTTTTAACCTTTAGTGAAAGAGTGTCAGTCAAACGGCAGAGGTCATTCCAATTGTGAGGATGTAGGGTATGAGATAACACAACATATTTTTAAAACGGAAAACAAGAGGTCCCCGCGACTATTCGCGAACAAAACCTAGCTTTAGATAAAAATTCGAGACGAAGTGTTTCTCAAATAAAATTACTTTTGAAATGAGCTACACATTACTATCAAGAAAATAAAATGAAGTTAGTAAAAAGCTTTTATATGATACGCCGCGGAACGATGCTCCACAAGAAACAAAATAATTTCCCATTATGGTGCGGCGTGAAAATTGTTCTTTTAAAAATGTCTTTAAGATAAAGTTGTGGGGAAAAGTGTGTTTATTTTTAACCGATTTCTTTTTCGTCGCTTGTTATTGTGAGTAGGTTAGTAGTGTTTTTCAACCTTCTTGAAAACGCGGCCGCTTTACAAGTAAAGTAGTTAAAAAATCCCAGTGACCCCCATGGCCTTAATAAAACTCATCCATTCAAATATTTTATATTTAATTTTTAACCGACTTGAAAAAAAGAAGGAGGCTTTCAATTCGGAGCTTTTTTTTATTTTTTGGCGATGTTACTCCATAGGTAACTCCCTAAATTTTGATAGAAACTATCAAAACGTTTTCATTCTAAGCTATCACTGTTAGACACTAATAGGGTAAAGATGCCGAATATGAGATACCATTTACATATTCGGCCATAAAAAATAAGTTATTGCCCTGATGACTATGAAAATTACTTATATTCGATAAGTATTTAATGAAGTTTATCCTTGAAAGACCGTTTAGTGCTAGGTATAATAGATTTTTTGTTATATCAGATAATATTAGAAAAGTCAGAAATTACGTCTCAGGGAAATGGTCTCCTATTATGAGATACCAAGGGTTTTTAATATGAGATAGTATAGATTTAGAGAAAAAGAAAAGAAATCAATTCAAAAAAACTTTTTATTGGCGATATTTATTAATCTACAACATCGTACTACTAAATAAAAAGGTTTTAGTAACAACTTAATAATATATTATCATGTGCTTGTGCCAAGTGCTTGATGTTCTTCACATGTAGATGTAACCCTTAAAATCGTTAGTCCAGCTTTACAATATTTTTCTATTTTTGCTTCTAAATAGTCAGAAAAAGCTGGAGGTCTTCCTATGAACCTTGACAAATACTTCTGCATTAGCATCTTTTTTAACATAACGTTCTAGGATACTCTTAGGAACATCGAAAGTTTTGACGCTATTAGGTAACGTATTTGTTTGCTTTGCACTGCACTCACGGCCCATATTATGGCATCGTGGTCCTAGGACTTCTTTGATCTAGAAAAAGAGGTTTTTAAATAGTCGTATTTCTATACATCCTAATATGAGATATCTCATTTAAGGAGCCCCCACGTGTCTCATATTAGGAAAACACCGAAATTTAAAAACTAGGCTGCCTATTATTTCTTGACGAAGAAAATACAACTAAACTGCAAATGCATTGTAAAATTAATCGTATAACTGATACAATGACTGTAAATTTAAATCATTTAGTGTGACTATAAAGTTGTAACATACCTCGTTAATATTTGGTGTCAAAAATCGGGTTTTGTGGTTTCGTAAAAATCCGCACGTACACAAACTGACTTCGCCTCAAACTGGGAAGCACCAACACATGTTTCGGTCTGTTGCCACGTGGCTTCTGGTGACAGTATCGCCAAATAGCTGCGGCGATTAGTTTCGCCAAACCTAACTATCTCATATTTGGCAACCATCTCATATTCGGCATCCTTACCCTAATACCCAACCTACTATTAATAATACCCAAATCAACAGAAAAAGAAAATTCACGAACAACTGCGTCTTATCTGTTTATCACTAAACAAAATTGTCTTCTAGACAACCTTGCAGGGGTCTATGTTCTGACTATTCATTCATTCAAGATGGAACGGAAAATGCGATAGGATCTGAAAAATTGTGGAGGCAGGTAGCTTAATAAGAAATCTGGTCGTTGTATTTATTTAACAGAGCTACTAAATGAAATAAAACTGATTGTCTTTCAGAGAAAATCTTGAATCGTTTAAAATCTTAAAGTTCTTTATCTTGTTTGTTTGTTTATCTTGTATAATTTGTTAGTAGTCTACTCGTTGATCTACCGGCGACTTCATCCGCGTATATTTTAGTTTATTAAGACTCTTTTTGATTTTCGGGGATATATAGGGAAGGTCACTCTTAGAAAAATTCTCTACCTAAGACCTACCAACATCGCTTCAGCTTTTCTTTAGGTAAACAGACAGATAAACAAAAAAAAATAATAATATGTACTAACTTGTCTTAATTGCTATTTACGACCATAACGTCCTAAGATTCCCAAAATTTTCAGTTTCAAAACCTAAGCAATTTCTTTTTTTTTTAATTTATTGATCAAGATCTATACACAATACATTTTTAATTATTTATATGCCATCCTCCAGGAATTTCTGGAACACTTTCAAAATTTTCAAGGAAAATAATAATTCGAAAAAGTTTAGACAGTACAACAAAAATCCTATTTCAAAATACTCGGGTGGGTGAATATTCAAAGTAATGAAAATTACGTATTTTAGTGAATAAAAAATTGAAACTTAAGTTTAGACTCCATTTAATATACGTTTATCATGCACACCTACATACTTTATCGTGCACATGGTGTGTTTATTGAAATTTCTATGTAAATCACTTAGATTTTTAGTGAAAATAACATTAAAATTCATTACCGGCACCTGTTTCACTACTAGATATTATATATTTAATAATATTTAGTAAACCTAGCACAAAAATAATGTTAATTTGGCTACTGTGTCGAATAATTAAATAATTTTTTATTACTTCTTCATAATTTAAAATTTAGTTTACAAAGAAATATATGGTCAAATATGTTTTTAAAGTTTTGTTACGATGCAAAGTTCATTACCGGAACCCTCCGGAATCATCACGGGAAACATGTTTTTACGTGACAAAATCTTGCCGCTACATAGTGAGCTCTCGGCGTCCCGCACCTCAGACCTCAGTCGACCGGAAAACGTAGCAGAAGGAAGACGTACGCACGAACTCGCGCAAAAAATTACAACTGAAAGTGTATTATAATGTTTTGTCACAGTTTATGTTTCATTACCAGTCCGCTTATATTTTCATAAATATTTAAAATTGGAATTTTATTGCGATAACAATACATCAAGTTCTCGTCTAGTTTAATTTTTAAATGATTAGATAGCATATACTGCTTATAGAAAAATTAATAATAAATTAAAAGTGCATATTTGTCATTACCGTGTCCTTCATTACCGTCGTTTACCGTAACCTTTTTGAAGTTCATTTGATGATTTTTACTGAAACTACATTATATACAGGAATACTTTCGAAGGGAGATGATTCTACAATTTGGTAGTACATGGAAAAAAAGATCTAGAGCACCTGATGGTCGAAGTGCTCCAGGTACCCAGGTGGTGGGGGTGAAATTGCGTTCGGTGGCGTGCGGTGTGGTTGTAGAAGTTAGAGGGCTCCCCGTTATATAGCCAATAGAGCACACAAAGTGAGCTTACATCTGCGGTGTTCCAAGCTTTCCAGCGAGTAGGTTAATTTGGGATTGTCCACAAGCCGAAGTGCCCTCTTTTGAATCCCAATGCTGTTGGTAGGAGTAAGGGAAGTGTTCTGAAAGAGAAGAGGCGTGGTAAAAGGGGCCTTTTTTGCGGTAAACGCACAAACTTGTGTTTTTGAAGGGTTAAATTGAACAAGATTTTGTGAATCCCATACGGACACTTTCTAGAGAGAAGTCTCAATGTCCGACACAAGTTTGGCTCTATTCTCCTCCAGCACTGCGCGAGAGAACTGTGCATGGCCTTTGTAAAGGGCATCAGAAGTACTGTCATCCGCATAACAATATATGCTGCTGTTATGCAACATATCATTGATATGCAGAATGAACAAAGTAGGCGATAGCACTGAGCCCTGTGGAATGCCAGCATTGATGGGCTTAGGTTGAGAGCAAAAACCGTCGACAGCGACCTTGATGCTGCGCCCATGAAGAAAGCTAGCAACCCAATGGCACAGCTTCGCAGGAAGTCCGTAAGATAGTAGCTTCGATAGCCAAGCCCTATGCCAAACCCGATCAAAGGCTTTAGCGATGTTGAGGCTGACCGCTAGGGCTTCCCCCTTACTGTCAATATATCCCCAATGTACCCCGTATATCACGCAAGGAGTTTTGACACCGCGGGATGGTCAGCGGTGTTTTCCCACCATCATCAAGCGTAGAGTTGGCAGCAAAGAGAGTGCCCAGAATTTCGGCTTTCTCTTTGGCAGTGTAGGCCAGTGTATCTATCATCCGGTTTGCTTAAAGGTGGAAACGAGGAACGACAGAAGTTGCCTTACATGGCTTTCAACAGAAATCAGAAAGCACGGGAACCAGAAGGCAGTGAGACTAGTCTCTGCCCAATTCTGTCGATGTGCTCAAATTTTGCCCTGGCAATGGCATTTTTGTAGGCTCTGGACGCAATGTTAAAGATTTTCTTAACATTTGCAGCATTGGGATCATTGGTGCAATGTGCAGAGAGCCAGGACTGGTAGGAGTTTTGTTTAAGTATAGCAGCCTTATTACAGATCCCGTTGAACCATTTCTGCGCGCGCTTCCCAAAAGGTATGAGGGAGTTTGGAATATAGCAGTCCATACCTTGGAGTATGGCATCAGCAACTGCTTCAGCACAGGTGTTAAGGTCGTTTGTTGAAAAACAAAGCTGTGCCCACGGATATGAGGCTACCGGTATTACACGTGCGAACAGAGTATGGAAGTGGCACGGAAGTCTGTACTAGGCAGGAGTTAAATGTTCCTAGGGGAGCATCGACTGTTACCTGGTAGCCGGTAGGGTGAGTGGTAAGGAAGAGGTCCAATATAGAGGGAGTCTATTAAGTTATGGAAGAACTGCTTGATATTTTGTTATTTGAAACGATCTTACTCCAAGCAGTGACGGGCCCAACAAGGTTCTCGGTCGACGAGTGAATTACCAATTCCCTGTGCACGGCTGGGCACTTGCTTTTATTCGTACAAGTTTATTCAAATAGAGAATTCATAAGAAATTCTGCCAAAAGTATACATAAAAATTCATTACCGTATACAGGGTTCATTACCGTAGCTTGACATAAATTTCTAGTGGCAATAACTCTTTGAATATTTGAAATATATACGTGCCTTTCACTTGTGTATTTAATGAAATAGCAACAAACATTATAATACTATCAAATATTAAAAAAAATGAAATTATGCTTGTTCCTAAAAAAATGCGCAAATATCGTCCAAACTGAATATTCACCCGGGTATTGTAGTGAATAATGCAGGTTAATTTACTGTTGTAAACTCAAAAGCTATACGTGTATTGAAGTAGAATAAATAACTAGTTTCGATATTAGCGTGCATGTTTTTCACGAATTTTCCGAGAGTTCAACTGCATTTTTCAAGCGCTTGAAAAAGTAATTGGCTTTGTAAATGGATCATTTCCCCGTGTAAATATAGTGCTGCTTTTTTCGTAAAATTACCAAAAAATTTAACCGAAAATAGACGCAACTAAAAAGGGAAAAATAAAATAAAGCTTTTTAGTCTTAAAAAATAAGTTCTTAAACTAATGTGTTAAAGCATAACTACGAGCTGCAGGTATTTTTTTAAGAATGGCAGCAAGATTGGTTTTATTGTAGAATTGATTTTTCAAATTTAAATGGGACCAACTTCGAGGTAAACTGTATCTATTAAAGAAAGAATCATCAAAATCGGACGACTCTAAGAAAAATTATGCGCGGTGGCGTGGTTAATGGTCATACATAAAAAATATACGTGACGAACTGAGAACCTCCTCCTTTTTTTCGTCGGTTGAAAATTTGCCATAAATCCGCCAAATAAAGGGGAGGGCAGTATATTAGTAAAGTTCAGTATGTAATCTTCTTTAAAAAAAAATTTAATATATGCTCTTGAACACGCCTAACACAAGCTTTACGCTTATTTGGAAGGGAGAGTAGAATATTAGTCAAATTCGGCATATTATGTTTAAAAGAAAATTCATATGTATGGGATGCGCTTGGACACCTAAACACAAGCTGTACGCTTATTTGGAGGGGAGAGTAGAGTATTTGTCAAGTTCAGCGTGTAATGTTCTTTAAAAAAAAATTGTGTGGATGGGATCGCTTGAGCGAGTTTTAGTTTGAGTTATTTACACGGGAAATGATGAGCGTGTACCTATGTACAACACAAACTAGGTGCAAAGTGCTCTATGATGCTACAAGGCAGCGCGTACAGCCAATCGATACCTACATTTGACCACATTAAGCCGGTCGTACATTTGCGTGGCGTATTCTCTAAAATTGGTTACATCAGTGTAACGATCGCAATGAGTTCTGATTAGCTGGTACTCTTCCGCTGTTAGTTAAAAATTAAAATGCATTGATGCAGCAAGAACGCCATAAATTCAGCCAAATCAGAGAAAACGTTACACTGATGCAATCATTTTTAGAGAATACCACTACTTTTATTTCTTTTATCCAATCTGTTTTAAACAATTTTGATATTTATTCGAACTGAGCTTTGAGCCCTATACTTCTCAAGATGACAAAAGGTCGACATGTGCCAAAAGAGCCGCAAAAGCCGCAAATCTATTACTGATGTCAAAAAGAATGTTAACTTGCGGTAGTGTGAAATGTTACTAACTTTCTATTATGACCAGCGAATTATGACAGACCAGTATGTGGACCAGTAAGCCTTTATGAGCCTAGTGTGAGCGCTTTTGTGTCAAAATGTCAATGTCAAATTAATTACAACTAGGCATGTGTTAGTGGTTACGGTATTACGTAATTCATTATTTATGCCTTCGAATGTCAACGAACCTCAATGAATCGCGTGACGTCACAACTCGGATCACAGTTCCCTAGCGATGCCGAGCAATGTTGATACTGCCGACAGCTCGGCCGCTCGGCGCCTCTGCAGGTGCCGAATAGTGCCGAACGGACCCGAGCCCGACCGGCGCAACTCGTAAATGGAACGCGGTGCGGGGAGGGCGCGGTATGCTAGCGGCAGTGACGCGGCAATATACAGATTACTACAGCGAAATAGTTGCGCCGCGGCCCCGCACCGCGCATGTCGGTTCCGTGCAGACTCCGCGTTCACCCGTAACGTCGCCATATTACCGAAACGTTTCTGTACCTAGAACGAGTTTTTATAGTTTATTCATACTTTCAGTAGTTATAATCTCTTGTTGCACAATAGGCCACTTATTCAAAGTCATTTAAACACTTGCAAGAGCTATTCAGTTCCATAGCCTTTCACCAACTAGATTTTTCTTATGTTTACGGATCACGAATACGTACATACTTAAAGTTGCTGCCAGCGGCCCTAGCGAAAACATTTAAAAACTTCTTTCCTCTTCCTTTCCCTTTTAAACTACAAGTCATCTACTTATGGAGCCATATGAAATAACGCATTTAATATGTTGTTTATAAACTCTACACTTTTAACTATTTTCTACACGCTATAGCATCTGTCGCGTGTCACACGAGGTTTCGGGTGTGTTAATTATTTCATCTATGGCGAGGATTTTTACCTTACATTCTGCGCACTGTTAAATACTATACAAATACAATCACTTTTATATCTAGCAACTGTAAAATATTGTGACTGCAGTAAATTAGCAAAGATGACGTCTGAACTGCGTTTGGTTCAGGAAATAGAGAAATATGAGTGCCTCTACAACACCACCTTGCCCGAATACAACCGCAAAGATCTGACCGACGAGGCCTGGGGGCATGTGTCGTATGCCACTAACTTAACTAGTAAATATGACTCTCATTACCTTTTACCTAGCTACATATTATAGAACAATTATTTATCTCATGTGCATCTCTACGTATTGGACCCATGAATATACAAACTTCAAAGAGCCGGGTTCGTCCTGTGAGAGTACACACATACTACTATTTACCTACGTTTTCCATCTAACAACAAAAAATAAAACTGAATGAAAAGTAAATATTAGTTTAAATTCGCAAACATGTGAAATATATACACGTTGATCCGTGACTAGATGCATTCCTTGAAAAAAGATATTCTAGAAATCATATCATAAAACTAATTGAGCCAATACAAGGTATTATTTAAATTACTTCCCAAAAAAATTTATAGTGGATTTAAGATTTTATGAATTAAGTATTGATTTGTTTTTTTAACTTTGTTGTTGTTTTGTTGATTTAAAAAACTGCACCACGTAGGGCACTGAAGGTATATTATTGAAAGAATTCATAATCTGAGAAATAGGCGAACTCTAGGTCTTGCTTTTTACTTCATGAGTGGAGTGGCTTTTGCATTAATTTTTTTTTTTTTAAACAAATCTTAATCCCACTATAACTTGGAAACCGGCAGTTATTTGCAAACCCAGTCAAACAAGCAGGTTGTTTGACTGGGCTCAATAATAATTAGTTCCAAATGACCCGTAAAATAACAAATTCCTTTTTTATTAATCTAGTTCGAGTCGAGCATGCTGAAAATGTTCCTTGATTTGTCACAACCAGGTATCCAATTTTTTTAGAAATTAAATTAAGCTTATATTTTGTTCCAGTTACCGAATGTAAGGAAAAATGGCGGAACATCCGAAGTTCTCTCATAAGAAGCTTGAAACCGAGCGAAAAAGCCAAGAAACCGTATTATTTAACTGCGTACCTCACGTTCGTTTTACCATTTATGAAACCACTGAACAGCTTGGATTATAACAAGGAAGACGTTTATCCCAATAACGCTACCGGAAGTAACTCCAAGGATAATGAAATCCTTATTTGTACTGTGAAATCAGAAGAAAACTTACCGGCTGGTTACAGCAATTCATTAAACGAAACGTATAATACTGACGACCAATCAGATCCGCTGTTTCAACTAGATCAGACAACCACTCGTAAAAGAAAAAGAAACAATGAAGGTACATCAAATCGTAACATAAGAACTGAGGAACCTGACCCTGTACAACAAATATATGCCCTCACTCAAGAACCTCCGCGTACGAACATAGAGTCTATGCATTATTTCCTCTTGAGTCTTTTACCAGAATTTGAAACTATGTCAGAAGAACAGACGAGGCTGTTCAAAATTAAAGTCATGATGCTACTAGACGATATCAAATCTAATAATGACAAAGTGAAACAAAGCGTGTCATCGAGTAGTGAATCAGATCGTCTTAGTAAACGACTCATAAATTTACTCGTAAGGAATCTTCAAAAAAAGAAGTAATTTAATTTATATACTTGTATTCATGATTATATTTGTGTATTTGTAAATATATAATTAAGTACTTTTATTAAATACTTTTATTTTATGATATACTTGCATGCATTTTTTTTAATCTATACTTACAGTGGCTTTGATGAGTAGGTATGTGTTATACTTAGTAGAGTACTTAACAATACTTTAAATAATTAATATCTTTCAAACTAAATATCCTTTTCACCGGCTTTACCGCTGAATCGATCTTGACGGAATTTGCCATAGAGATAGACTGTATTCTGGAGATCTACATAATTATATAAGTAGTATACTCCTGGTAAATCAAAGAGTAGCCATGGGATAGGTATTTTTTAAATATTCAGTAGAGGCAGACGATGGACGTTGTGGGCATCAGCTAGTTTTACTATAAAATAATATACAAAGGCATGTAACGTGCAATAATTTTCAGATTAAATTCTTCACTGCAAATCAGTTATTTTCTAGGATAAATTTTCTCTAATCTAACTCCGCGATTATTAAAACGAGTACTTGCTTCGCGCTAAGCGTCGACAATCATAGACTTGTTTAGCCATTAGTATGGCTAAGTTTATATGGCTTAATCAATTGTTGCGTAAGAAAATCATATTAATTTGCCAGCTCAAAACGTGTTAAATATGAATTGTTAAATGAAACCATTCACAATCTGTCAGACGAATACAATTTTCTTATACAATCGCACTCAATTAAAGTTATAGCTCGGCTAATTTAAACTCGTAAAGGTAGGAAATTGGAAATGGTTTAACCAAAGTAAGTGTATACCACACCGCGAACATAAGTTAGCTATCTTAATAATAATTCCTTTATTTGCAAGATTGCATGTATACAAAATAGATGTTACATAATAGATACCAAGCTACAATCAGCCATACAATGGCATGCAAATGGTTTATACATAAAGTCGTCACAGTTAGGATTATTAATTAAGATGTCAATTATTAAATTATGATAATTACAATATAAATAATAATTACAGTAAGATTAGTCAAATTTAATCTGCAATTTATAATTTCCCACTCAAAATCATTTTTAGAAATTCAAATAATCATTTATGGAATAAAAACATTTATCCAGGAGCCAAGTAAACAGACGGGTTTTGAATAGAATTAGTGACATAATATTTTTTAATTCAGCTGGTAATTTATTATAGATTTTAACACACATTGCGTCACAACTTTTTTTATAGTGGCTGCTCTTTGGAGGGTGTTTTAAAACCAGGCGGTCTAAATTTCTGCCTCTTCTCGGATACAATTCGGACACCTTTGTAAATAGGCTTTGGTGACCTTTAACGAACACGCATATCTCAAAGATGTACAGACATGGAAGTGGTAGCACACGCAAGTTTTTAAAATGTGGTAGACAGGAATCTCTATAGGATGATCCTGTCATTGCACGTATGCATTTTTTTTGTGCTATAAAAACTCGATTAAGGTCGACTGAATTTCCCCATAAGATTAGCCCATAACGCAGAACTGACGAAATGTAGCTGTGGTAGACTGCTAGAACTGTTTGAGGTAATGCTATTTTACGCAACCTGTATAACACGTATACGTAACGGTTTATTTTTTGACATACCATGTTAATGTGATCTTTCCAGTTTAAGGTTTGGTCAAGATGTAAGCCTAAGAACTTTATGTGTTCAGACTCTCCAATTTGTGTACCATTGTGGTTTATATTAAGTTTTGGCTGGCATTTTCGACTACTGATGCAAAATTGAATGTAGGAAGTTTTACTTAGATTAATTTGCAGTTTATTATACTCTAGCCATGTTACTATTCTACTAATTTCATTATTAATGTCAGTCTCATATTGGGTAATTGTGTCATTATTATTTGTTGTAATTATTACCGAAATGTCGTCTGCAAATAAGAAACATTCATTTTTTACTACGGCAGGTAGGTCATTTATATATATTAAAAATAAATAAGGTCCCAGAATGCTTCCTTGGGGTACACCGCAGTGGTTATATTTATAATCGGATTTATATGTAACTTGTGTGGCTGTATCATCGACTGCATTTACTTCAACACACTGTTTTCTATTACTTAGATATGATTTTAACCAGTCCAAAGCTGGGCCTCTGATACCATTGTTTTCTAATTTATGCAGCAGTATAGCGTGTGAAACAAAGTCGAAGGCTTTGGTCATATCAAAAAAGATTACAGATGTAGGTTTCCTTAAATCAATGTTTTCATATATTTTTCGTAAAAGTTTAAAGGCTGCTAGAGTTGTAGATTTATTCTTTTGAAAGCCGAATTGTTCCGTTCTTATAATATCATACTTAGAGAAGAAGTTTACAATTTGACCGTACATAGCTTTTTCAAAAATTTTAGAAATTATAGGGATTAATGTAATAGGGCGATAATTATTTAAGTTTTTTCTATCACCCTTTTAGCTTTAGTTCATACAACCGGCTATGGCTAGGTATGTACTAAGCGAAGCTATGCGAACCAAGTATGAAAAGACACTTAGCCAAGCTGAGTAGGGTTAGTTGTTCTCGGTGTGCCTTGCGCCTTACTCTTATGAAGTTTCTTCTCGATTGGTTCAGAATATTCGTAATTTAAGTATTTTTTTTATAATAGTAGAGAAACACGATCTCAAACTTTTCCAATTAAGGTAGGTTTCAAGAAGTAAAAACAATATACATTTTTAAAAACATATTTATTCTCAGCATTACGGACAAGAAGGTATAGATAAAGATCACAAAAAGATACACAGTAGAATATTTAGTTACAATATGATATAAAGGACATGATATAGTGATACGTAACGAGAATTAGGACAGAAACATACTTACAACATGTCATTTTGGTATTTGTAGCGAGAATCATACGGAAACACCGAGGAATATAACTTTTCTTTTGCAATACGCGACACACTTTTTGGAGCCTCATCATGTGTTATAAGTATGTCTCTAGCATTACTTATAATATATATAACGTTTCCCCTTTTTAGATATTTATGTAAAAGATACGTATAAGGTCTTTCGCATACATCCTCCGCCGCGATATCATAGAAGCAGTACGACAGAAATAGTCAAATGTCTGCGCTGGAATAGACAATTTTGCTATGGTGTCATGTATTCTCTTTCATTCCACTGCTATGTTGTCGTGGCAGAGCAGGTCTAAGGGCAGATTTTTCATAAGCTAAACTGAAAAATTTCGAAAGTTGGATAATAATTTAATCAGCCCTTAAATAAATAGGCGCAGTTTATTTTTTAATCTAATTTAATAAAGCCGAAGACAAAAACTGTATTGCAATAACCATCAATTTTCAATTTATCGGGAGATAAGCCGATCTTTTGTAATCTCCCGATATGCCTTAATACGGAACGGGAACGGAAGCATAAAAATAAAAGATTTTTGTTTCAAGAGACAAAAAATCAATTACTATTCTATTCTATTATATCCTACAGTATTTCCTTTAGTAAATAATATACCCAACCAGCGTTATTAAATTAGATCAAAGGTAAAATAAATAAATTCAAAAGATTAAATTTTCAAAGCATTTTATTTTCCGTGGTGTACCACAAGCGTAATTTCCACAAACAGAGAACATTTTTGGTCCCTTTTCAACGATATAATGTTAAACTCTCAAATAACAACGTAAATAGAAGTCGAATATACAAGTAACTTCGAAAGATTTTAATAGAATATTACAAAAGCAATAGATAGATATCTCACAATTTAATACACCAATACATTATGCACAATGTTCATACTCATACTAAGCTTTCGGCAGCTGTCCTTTAAATATTAAAACTGGTTCACAAACAATGCAAAATGCAATACGATCAGATCAAGAACCCCATAAATTGTATATTTGATGGAACATGAAGTTATTTTATGATGAATGACGGATACAACTCCATGAAAATATATAAAACTTCTGAGCATTTTGATATATCATAGATATGGAGATTTTTTGGATTTCAAAATCACATTCAAGAACATAAATGGGATGTTGCTGGATGTTGCCTATTTAAAAAAAAAATTACTTCTTACAGATAAATAAGAGGGTCTCCCAAAATAAGAAACGCGTTCGCTATTAGTTTTAAGTTTGGTAATCATTTTAAATTATCTACTAAAGTACTAAAAGTGCGTCAAATGTCTATTACGTCACAGTGCACTATTTCATACAAGCTGCCATACAATGATGTTGACCAGTTTGTTTTATTGGTTTGATTAGTTGGCAACATCCCTATTATAATGTGTTAAATGGCTACGTACCAAGTGAATTGTTTTAGTTGAAACTGTCGATATAATGTGGTCCGGTGAGACCACGGTCCATGGATCGATATCCATGGACCACAATTCCAAGAGAAACATTTATCGTGGTGCGTATCCGTTTAGCACATGATAATTAGCACAACATCCACGGAATTTTGAAGGTAAGTACAACTACAATGCTATTCAAATGAGAAAAGGACGGAGCTCTGCTTCAATAAACTATGGTATCGTATGGTAACATTACCAATATTTTAGGTATAAATCTTAATCTATTACATCATAATATATTTTTTTAATAATATTAAAACTATAACACAAATTTCATACATATTTTTATTTGCCCTTTTTGATTTGTTCAAGTTTTTGCAGAGTCTATCCAGTTCTCATTTAGCAAATCTTTTCAGTACGAAGTAGGAATTGAAATTTTGTTGTTTTCTATTCACGGATAGGGCTAGGTACAAATATAATGGACTCTTAAATCTGTTATCTGTCCCTATTCTTAATCCGGATAATCTTCAACGAATCCAGAATTCTTATAGCACCTGTCAAATCTTTCAACCATTTTAAATCCTATATTCCTCTATTGTCTATCACTGAATCGCGCACGACCGTTTGTCGCTTTGCGGATTGGATCGCACTAGCCTATTCAAATTGAGCTTTGGGCTGCCACTGACGCTGTCGTTATCCCCTTTGGCACATGTTTTGGTTCTCATAATCATTAGGTCAGTACGGATGCTAGGTCTTCTAACGTTAGGTGCGACGACGCCGCAAGCATCTGACAATCTTCTTTTTATCGATAAGGTGCACTTCTTACTTCTGCTACTTTGACTACTAGTTGGGGGTAGGGTACAGGGGCTGCCGAATGCGGTGCTCACCCGTTTGTGGTGGTTCGGGGCCATTTCTAAAGGTAAGTTTGCTACGACAAAAAGTTCATAGAATAGATCGTCGACGTGGAAGTTTCTCTTGGCTGATGTCTCGACGAACACGCACGCAGAATCCTGCGTTGCGCAGTACGCGCTCGCCTCTTCAGGTTGTACAGTCCTAGACAACAAGGTAAAAAACTGTAAGTCAGTTAAGGAAAATTGGATGTAAAATTCTTCTTAATGATTTTGTTTGTAGAAATTGTAGCCTGTATCACCCAGACTATATCGCTGCTTCAGAACTAAAGGGCCACATCTCAAAATCTTCCAAAGTCACTTTTATTTCAAAAATAGGGCCATAACGCGAAGACATTCGTCAAAATCGGCCTTTAAATCACAATAATTTACGCGTACGCCCTTTTAGCATTTTCATACATTGTAAGTTGGAGAGCCAGAAAAGCAAAAAAAAAAAAAATAAAAAAAAAATATCAATCTGCTCTCGTGAAAAAATTTAATTTTGAGATGTGGTTCTTTAGTTCTGAAGCAGCAATATTGTAACGAATTAATTGACACCTCATTCATACAAAATGGGCTCATTAGTTTATTTCACGCAAAAACTACTGAAAGGCTGGCTGAAAGGAATGAAAATAGATTATACCCTGAAATAACACATAGGCTACTTTTTATCCCCGAAAATTAAACAGTTCCCGCAGGAATCAAAAACCTTAATCCACGCGGATGAAGTCGCGGGCATCGTCAAGTTTATAATATTAATAGGATTGGGAAGGATTTTGTCGTACTTTAAGTCTCTGTCGCATTTGTTGCCAGCTATGGCCATGGGAACTTTCGGAGCTTGTTTCCGGCCCCGACTGCTGCCGCTGCTTGCACTAGCCTTCGTCTCCAGGATTTGCTCACGCAGACGAATCACCTCCTCGAATGACTCGCGACAGTCCATCGCGAACACCAGTACGAAGAGGTCACCTGTTGACAAGAACTTGCTTTTGTACTTTCCATGGATGGAGAGTAAAATACAAGATAAGACTTGGGCTGAAATCTGTAGATCTCACTCTGCTCAGGCTCAAGACAGAGTTAAAACGAGACAGGTTTATGTCAGAGCATATTTGTGCTATCTTAAGTCTTAGCTAAGTCAGAGAACATCTATAGATCTCAGCATTAGTACCTAATATTGGGATTATGAAAGAATTGCCATTCCTTGACCGGAATCATGAGACCCCATCAATACTTTAAACTTGTGTACTATTTTGCAGTTCTAATAACATTACACGCATACCTACGCGTCAAATTGATAACATCCTTTTTTGAAATCGGTTAAAAAATTCGTCTTAAGATCACTATGTCAATCTACAATATAAATCAACCAACGCTTCTTTCAAAGTTGAGAAATCCTATTAATTTATTAGTCCTGTGGGTATTTACATTAACAAATAGATAAAACCCAGCTCAATGTAGGCTAGATCTATCTAGACTCGAGGAATGAATCATTGTAATTGCTAAATCAATCTGGCTTTCGTCTTGCGAACAATAATTACGTCTTCATTCAATTTGTAGACGTAGACCATTACAGTTTCAAATACTTACAAAGTTCATTATTCATTTATTTTAATTAAAGGATGGTACGCTCATTAACGTATTTATTTCTGAAGTTTTATAAGTAGGTAATTAATTTTAATTTTATGATTCTATTAATTTTCGGAAATCCTCTAGAAGTCAGGATTCCCAGATTCATTGTCAGTCCATCCACCTATTCCAGATATCCTTAAAATAGAATTATATATGAGCTTTATATGACTGCCTTATATAAAGCTCATATACCTAATACAATTCTTATTACTACTTCTAAAAACATTGCAGTTTTATCTATTTTTAGTGTTAAATGTTTGTACATTTAAAAGCCCTTTCAAACAGTCCAGACTCCAGTTGTATTACAGTTAGTTGTAATAAACAGACAGATGACGGAAGAAGTCGCACGATAAGAGAAAGGTAAGAGAAGTTTGTATTGGATCTTATATCTTCCTCTTTCCTTCCTTTCCTTTCTTTCCATCCTTCATTCCTTTTTCACAATTTTGGTACGGAACCTTCAAAATCTATACGTACTAGGGCGAAGAAAACGTAGGAAGTGCAAAAAAAATTGCGACGAGGTAGGAAGCTAATATAAAACCTAACTGTCGCGTTAAAAACCACAAAGACCAAAAGGATAAAAGGTGTAATCAAAGTGGAACAGTCGCGTCTTTTTATGTCTTAACGGAGTTGCTAAGAAAGGTCTTTTCAAAATTGCTCTGACC
Organism: Hipparchia sbordonii; assembly: GCA_038048805.1. Lineage (NCBI taxonomy): Eukaryota > Metazoa > Arthropoda > Insecta > Lepidoptera > Nymphalidae > Hipparchia > Hipparchia sbordonii. Next base: position 3,749,649 of record JBBIWI010000007.1, read on the forward strand.
TGTAGGTATTTTTATGAGAGAGTAATTTCGAGTCATATTTTCCTGATAATAAAATAAAATGTGGGCGTTATGACCAAAATGAAATATTTGGCTTCCAAGTTCTGAAAGGCTGATCAAATCAACTAAATTATTGTTAGGTACTAAAATATTTAGCTTCGAAAGTTGACAAACAGTCGATGTTTAATTGGTTTGTAGGAAAACTAATACATAAGTGCCTATACATAATAATACCTATTGATTTCTGTACAGAGTTTAGGTATGAGCGTTTCACAAAAACAAATAGTCACATTGATGTTCATTCAATTCCTGTTGTTTGACATTTTAGGTAGCTTGTTCCAGGAATAAATTATTTATCAACGATGGTTAGATAGATAACTGGAGATAATAGGCTAAATGACGTTTACTTTTTTATCTCTTATAACTGCGCTTTAAGCACAAAAGTGAGATTATTAAATTGCAATAATTTTACTTATTTTAATCAGTTCATAGGCCTATCTGGAGGATTAAGATTATCGCATTGATAACAAAGTTTTGCAGTATATTCCGACTTGTATATCTATTCTCTTTCCATGATCGCTATCGCCGCTATAGAGCAGGGGCTCCCAAAAATTTTTTTATCACGCTTCCATACTGAAAGGTTAAAACGTGTGCTAAAAAAATTTTGGGAGCCCCTGCTTTAGCGTTTTTTAAGCGTGGAAAGAGAATGTCTATGGCAGCATAGCAGGGCGTTATCTACATCTTTTGATAAATAAACTGATTTTTAAAAAAAAACAGCTTACTTATCAAAATAACATAGTAATTCCACACAGAGCGAATACCTAGCAATATCTACCTAATCGATAACTTTCATTATAAGTTTAAATTAGTACTGGATGTTATGACTGAACTTTGTTCGCAAGTAATGGAAGGAAACGTTAGCTTAGACTGAGTATTAGTTACTTCTAAAACATGGCAAAACTGCCTCATTGATCTAGTTAAAACAGTTTATTCGGCTGAGGATCGTGGGATCCTGGTTTAGAGGTCCGGCTCGGGAAAATGAAAATGAACAAAAATTACATATATCCGCATAATATTAACTGTGGACTAGACTACACACACACTATACTAGACACTAGGAGGCCTGTATTGTGGGGTCCAAGAGGTTTACAGGTAGATTAGCACTAGAGGTGGTTAATATAGCACTTAGCAACATATTACAGCATGCTATCTTTCCATAGCACACAACAAGTGCTACATACGTAGGCGCTGTGGTGCTACGATGCTATAAATATCACACGCTGTAAGCGGTGTAGCACACTGCGCGTAGCAGCGGCGCTGAGGCGGCCGGGGAGTCAGGCACTGTTGCCAGTCAGTCATCGCGTGCGCGCTATGTATAGCAGATGGATTTATAGCAACTCGCAATAAACATGTATGTGATTTAGCGTGTTGCAAGACATAGCGCACGCGCCGGCCGTCCACAAGCTTCCTAATTACAGTCTGCTATAGCATAGCATTTTTTATAGCATGCTAAAATTTTATAGTTTATAGTCAGCATTATATTGATTTATAGCATTTTTGAGCAACTCTAATTAGCACACAACATTACTGTGGCCCAATTTTTTATTTGTGCTGGGTTGGTAAGTAATAATTATTACCCAGCACAAATAAAACGAATCCTACCAATATAAGTAATTATTAGTAGGATTAATAGGATTAATTTGAAACTACTTAGATATTCGAGTAACACCTGTTGGGCGCCAGCCTGTGTTATCGTCAACATAAAGCCTGTATAAAGCAGGTTCACTGTAAATATTTGCTCTTATTATACATACAAATAGCTATAAATTTAACGCTTCATGTTTACAAAATGCTAATTGGAAGCGACCGTCCGTCGACGGAAAATGGTTAATCTCCTACCATTTGTAAAGCATAAATTCATGGGATTTCCGTTGCCCGTGCAATGGTGATCATTTGGAAATCATGAATGTATTTTTTTAATATTTTTTTAATTTTGAATTTCCTTAAATAATAATTTGTTAATCAATAAAAATCGATCTTTGATTAAATTGAATTGACAATATTTTTATTTTTATCATTTTTTAAATAATTTAAAAATAAACTGAAATCTTATTAATACTAAATAAAATCTAAAACCCCATTTTGTCACACTAATATTACAAAAGCGAAGGTTTCTATGTGTGTGTGTACTGTGTATGTTCGTTAATCTTTCACGCCACAACGAATAAACCGATTTGGCGATTTGGGAAAATTAAGGAGTTCCCGCGGAAATTAAAAAACCCATAGTATAACCCAGTTATAGTTATCCACGCGATAACTATAACTGCATAAGGGATGTTATAGTACCAAGACAGCTCTTTTATTCTGACTGTCTGTGTGTTTGATGGACCAATTAGAATGTATTTCATTGGAGGGGGTATAGATAAGCATTGATCAAAATGTCCAGCTGTTTTAAGTTTCGTAGTTAGTAGGTATAGTATTGTATCTTGCAACTCTTGCAAATGTATGGGATCGACAGAAAACAAAAGTTCAAAGCAACGAACGCGAAACGCTCCAAATACTCTCTAATCTGTGGCTCCAAACGTTATGGTTGTATCATCAAACAATTATGATAAAATATATCGAGAATGTATCTTCATGGAGGCACAGCTTTAAAACTTGTTGCAACATGAACAAGTTGATTGTTGAGAGGAAGCCTTTTGTTCTCACTTGAATAAAACGAGAACAACCCGAGCGTTTCTACTTCAACGCGCTCGTCGTTTAACCGGATACTAAAAACTTTGTAAACTCATTACCTACTGCCAGTGCCATCTGAAGCTCAAACGTTATTTACTTATCGTTTTTTATTTTTAGTCTCGACCAGAGATAGGTTTCGTTCTAAAAATGATTGCTAATTGGTGTAGTGGTAGTGCAGTGTAATGATCAAAATGATCTCAGATTGGCCGATCTCTCTCGCTATTGACTTAAATGAATTCAATTACCTAACGCACGCAAGATAGGTACAATAAACCAAGTATGTCTATACTTCCTGCCACGGTGTTTCCTCTAAATTACGTACAACATGGGGTTATTCAAGGGGCGGATCAACAAATTCCTGAAAATCCGGCAACACAGTGGTGGTGCCTAAGGTGCTACAAATGTTCATGGGCGGCGGTAATCACTTAACATCAGGAAAGTTTGGATGTATGGATGTTTGTTACTCAATCACGTCTCAACGGCTGAACCAATTTTACTGAAATTTGACAGAGATAGATTATAGACTGGAATAGCACATAGGCTACTTTTTATCGCGGGAATCCAAAAAACCTCAATCCACGCGAACGAAGACGCGGGAATGAACTAGTAATCAATAACCATAGAGTACTTTGTATGTGCAATTAACTATACTTTTCACTCAATATAGCAAGCGTTCAACACGGTAACTAAAAAAACTAGGAACTCTCTAAAAAATTCATCAGGGCGTCGGCTTTTAGGTTAAATACGGCTAGCAGGCGATGTGAAATTCGTTCAAATGGCTTGTTTTTTCCACACTCACAGCAAACAGTCCTGAATTTTTTACCGATTCGTGTGTACGTTAACGTGTGCACGCTACGGAGACGCGGACTTTGCGACAAGTCGACAAAAAGAAAATTGTTGCTCCGGAAATGTAGTGCTGGAGGCGATAGCTAGGAGTATCATGCATAGAATTCCGCACATGCTTTTCGCCGATAGTAGGTATACAGAATCGCATAGTAAAGTTCTTCAGATATGTCGTCCGACGTGAATTATCATGCAGGGCAAAGTGGAGGGCATCAAAGAGCAAAATATTAGTGACATAGGTCATACACTAGGCTTCACTGAACCTGACATAGGCCATACACTATAACGGCTTTTACGCTGAACGAATCTGGGTGAAAGACTGATGGTTTGCATCCCGGAGATGGCTTGAGCATTATTATCCCGGGTTATGAAGGAGTTCCCGCGGGAATTTAATAACCCCTTTACGCAATCGAAATCGATTTTCAAAATGCAAAGTATTTCAAGGGCCTTGGAAATACATAGCCAAAAATTATATTACGTAATTCTTTGTTTGTACCTACGGAGGAATAATTCCATAGTAGAGTTTGTTTAATAAGTCAGTTGACATGGGTAAATTCAAAAGTAGGTTGTAGCAACATTGTGAAAGAGTCGTCGTTGAATCAAACAGTTTGGTAATTTACCTAAAAATAAGTCTGATTTAATTAAAAATAAACCATGCACACATTAATGTGGAAAAGTGAATAAATAGGGAAAAAGTACCTACCTCACCCGTGTACCTAAGAAAACTGACTTATTGAACAGACTATACATTTTTTTTTATAAAGAGTAATTAGCTAAGCTGAACTTAACTTGTATTCTCTCCCCTCCAAACAAGCGAAAAGCTTGTGCTAGGAGTGGGTAAGACAATAGTGCAACGGGTTGGGTTCGAACCTGCGGTCTTTCAGTTTTCAGTCCTCACCTTTAACCGTTGGGCTATTGAGGCTTAAACGGCGTTAGAGCCTACTTAAAATAAATGACTTCCTTAATGAATAACTTGGCGTCCGTCTCTCTATTAAGCCAATATTTGCTGTGCCCCAACGGGGTTCCAATGGAAAAAATGACCTCTAGTTATAAGAAACATTGTAATAACATTGGAATGCAATAAATGAATATGAATATGAACATTATACGTAATCTCACCTGTTAAAAAAGAGAGTCTTCTCATAGCTGGGAAAGGGTGGTTGCCCGAGGTGTCGAGCAGGTCGAGCTGGTACACTTCACCTCGGATTCGGTACAGCTTGCGGTGGAAGTCCTCGATGGTGGGGGTGTAGCTGTCCTCGAACTTGGTGCCCAGAAACCGCGCCACTAGGGACGTCTTGCCCACCCGAGCCGACCTGAGGAGTCAGAGTATAGAAACTTTGATTCGACCATTTAGCCAGGACTTGGCAAGCGCACGCATTCCCCTCTGTCCAAGTACATGTACAACGTACGGTTCAGTTTATAAGTGTGACATTTTTGAGTTAGTGTGCGTTCATAGAGACATTAAGTTTTTTACAAGTGTGCGGAAGTGAGTAAATGTGTGCTGTACGTGATTACCCCACCTCACCGCAGCAAGTGGCAGAATATGTTCAGTACTAAATCTGCGTAAAGGCGCGTCCCGGCTAAATGGTCGAAGGAAACTTTGGGTCTTAATTTTCCTTAATGAGTCCCTACGGGAATTAAAAAAACCTTAATCCACGCGGACGAAGTAGCGGGCATCATCTAGTTTTCACATAAATTTTTTGCCCAAATTTTTAATTCTTCTTTTTTTACGAGTGGAAAACTAAAAGTTTGGATAAAATATTTAGGTAAGCCACAGTATTTTATTACAGTTTAGCCATAAATCAAAAGTATTAAAGCCTATAAAATTATGTCATAAAAACTTTGCATACTCTTTTTATTCCTTTATCGTTGCGAGCAATAACTTTACCCGCACCATAAACCATAATTTCTTTAGAGAATGAAGGGTAGAGATAAAATTCGTTGAGTAGTATCAAGGTAGCAGTTTTTGTCAATTAAAAAAAATGTAAATGACAAATAGATCTCTAAACGACTGCTTCCGAACCGAGGCAAAATATCTTTTTCCCACTTTAACATAATTTTAATTATCAACAAGTAATTAAAAGAGATTAAAAAACCCGACTGCTTTCAAGGAAAACAACTGAAAATTTAAATTGTCATAGATCGTAAGTGGTCATTCAAAATGAAAAATGATCAAAGAAACCTAACAATGATTTTCAAATACCTATTCAATGATACCCCACATTACATAGTTTGTCGACTTTCATTTTTTTAATTTTCACAATATAGCGTCTAGTGGTCACCATATTAAATTTTGGTTACCGCCATGTCTTTAGTGACACTCCCAAGATTAACACTCGATTGACGTAAGAACCATCAAAATCGGCCCACGCGTTTGGTCTCCAGAGTGCCACATACATAGTACTGAAGATTTATACTGTGAGGTGATACGGAACCCTTTGCGAATGAGTCAAACTCACATTTGGCCGGTTTTTTTAGAGTAGACAACCCTTGTGGTGAAAGTCGTTGACCTAAATGCTATTAGTATTATTTTGTAGCTTAGTCAATGGCAAGCCAATTTGGAACTGGACACCTATTACTCATAAGGAGTGTCTTCAAAAGGGAGTGGCCCTTCGTAGTTAACTGAAAGGGATCGTTTGGAATCCCTCAAGTATTAGTGAGTCGGTAAATGTAGCTATTTGTTGTACACAGTCTATAAACTATAAAATGAGTATAAACTAAACTGGTCTAGTAAATAAATAAATAAAAAATCTAGCGTTCTTTTCTTTAGGAAGCATAATGAAAGGGATAGAACGAGATTTAGACCTTAGAAAAACTCTCTTCCAAGTTAGCCCGCTATCATCTTAGACTGCATAGTCATTTACCATCAGGTGAGATCATCTTGAGTGTCATCGTATATAAAAAAATATAAAAAAATGAACTTACGTAGCATACCTAAACAAATTTGAGTTTGGAAGGTATTTTCATCACCTCCCAAGTTCAAAACAAGTAAACAATCCCTTCAACTAGAGCTCCTGTCTGTTCTCACGAATTTCCCGTATATACGAAGTTGCGTTTATTTAGGACTTCAACTTTGACTAGACCGTCTTCTGGGATGGGCGCTTAACCTACCTAGACGCTTTTAAATAAATACCTAGGGTTATATTTAGACTAGCTAGACTCCAGATAATAATTATAATAACAACCTTGAAGCCTTTACCTTTTGGTATTATAATATACTAGCTGATGCCTGCGACTTGAGGCTTTTTAATTCCGGGGACGACAAAGACGACTCTCTCATTTTACGGGACAAAAAGTAGCTTGCAGACTATGATCTGCCTCTGTGCCAAACTTCAGCCAAATCGGTACAGTCGTTATGTCGCAATTGAGTAACAAACATCCATCCATTCATTCATGTGTAATACGTTAAGTATGTACTACACATAGTACATTATGTACCTACTAGCCGTCTAGCCGTACTCTTCAAGTTGGGCGGTACCTCCCGTCACGTTTCCCCGCAACGCGCATCAGCCCGCTTAGTATAGATAGCATCGTAGGTATTGCTCGCAAACAAACACACTTTCGCATTTATAATATTAGTAAGGATATTGCCCGACAGCAAAAACTGTGCAATCTCTGTAATCAGCCAGTCGAATAGCGCCGTTCGTGTTGCCGCGTTGGTGTGATAGCATCGCGCGATCTAATCGCACAGTCAATTACGACACTTGTTTTACCATCGCACGATCCATTTATCATCGCGCGATGAAATCGCGTCGTTTGATCGTACGATCGTTATCCAATTAGGACGATGCCTTTGTCTTCCAGGATAAAGCGTAGCCTAGATGCGTATCCGGGACCAAATCCTCGTCTCGCCGAAAAGGAGGCCGAAATTAAACACTAAGTTATCTCAGCTTATTTGACGAATGAAAGTGAAACACCCCGGACATGTTACAACATCCTAATTGCTAGTCAGTAATTTTTAAAACAAAAATATGTAATCCGCCATCTTGTGGCGGCGGCCATCTCGGGCCGATTTTCATCAAACATAGCTAAGAACACTCCCGACTAATTTTTTTTAAAAATGAATAGCGGGCAAACGAGCTGGCGGGTCACCTGATGTAAAGTGATTACCGCCGCCCAAGAACACTTGTAGTACCGGAGGCACCACCAATGCGCTGCCGGCTTTTCAGGAACTTATTGGTTCGCCCTTGAATAACCCCATATTGTAATTAAGTGGGAACACTGTCGAAGGGAGATGATTCCACAATTTGGTAGTACGTGGAAAATTCACCTTTCAAACAAAAAACAAAATCAAAATCGGTTCAACCGTTTTTGCGTCGTCACACCACGTCGTTTTTTGCGTCGTGGGTTAAAAAATAAAACTGTTAAAAACTATTCCGCCTACACAATCTCTCTCTGCATCTACAAAATCTCGCTTATTGCGAAGAGTCAACGCACGGTAATCCCCGGCTCAGCTTTAAGCCCCGGAATTAGGATTGTTCCTAATAGGCCTGCGAGAGCGTTCTTTTAATGAGGCCCGGGCTTGTTACGCGATACGTGATGCTAGATCAGGGGCCCTGCGTGGGCCCTGTAACCAACGCTTAAAGTAGTATTATTTCAATATTGTCTTGACATTTCAAACAATAACGAACTTAATTAAATTCAATTCTCGATTGCGAACTAGGCACAGATTGATTCGCCAGTCTCGCGTTGATGGAAAAGGCATGAATGAGATTGATCGGTAGGTATTTGATTTCATTAGATACGTACATATTATTTAAGCAATAAACATACTACGCATAATAATCTATAATTACTAATATTATAAATGAGAAAGTGTATTCGTTTGTTGGTTTGTTTGTTGGTTTCTCCTTCATCCGCGATCCGTAGATCAATGTAATTTTTTGCATGGCTATAGTTGAGGACCTGGATAGGCTACTTTTTATCCCGGAAAATCAAAGAGTTACCGCGGGTTTTTAAAACTAAATCCACACGGACGATGTCGCGGGCATCAGCTAGTATTTATGTATAAATAATTATCTTCCGTAAATCTGTCACCTTACTATAACTATGGATGGGAAAAGGGACAGAGAATTTTTCCACCTAGTATGTACGTATGACTTGAAAGCGATGGGTTTGTTCATTTCGCTGTTCTGTTAGGTATAGTGTTTAAATCTTCGAAATCTATTAACGTTTTAACGTTGCCGATTGTGCAAAATGGCACTAAGGATACAGGGCTGTAATGTGAATTAAATACTACCAGTTTTAACTTTAGTGACGAGAGCTGTACCTAATTGTTTCCGTCGCGATCGCGTTGACATTGATTGATTGTTATTACCGACCGATATTAGCTAACTTCGGCTCTGCCTCGGCGTCCGTTCAAAATACAAATTAAGAAAATTATTACCAACTTGGGGCATTACTAAGCCGATCGCACACTAGTTGCGAGCCGCAAAGCCGTACACGTCGAATCCAACACATTTTTGATCCTTATAAGGATCCTATTTTATAAGTTTACTGCTTTGTTTAGCTGTGTGTGAATTTGTGTGACTCACATATACACACCACACATTGCGCTTCAACGAATAGATCATTTTATTAAGAATATTAGTTAAGTTGACTAATATCCTCCTATCTTCTCCAAATAAGTGGAAAGCTTGTGCTAGGAATGGGTACGATAATAGCACAACGGATAGAGTTTGAACTTGCGACCTTTCAGTTTTCAGTCCACGCCTTTAACCGTTAGACTATTTTGAATACGGTATGTTTTATTTGAAGGCGTGTTCAATGGGAATAATTCTTAGCTACGTTTGATTGAGGATTATTCTATATAGAAATGTGTAGGTATGCAAAAAAGAATGTGAAATGCTAGAGTGCAATGCTTTGATGAATTTCAATAGAATGAAATTAATAAATTATTATGATTATGTCTTAAGCTTTTGACGCACTCAATGTGATGCCTGCCTTCGCATTCTGATTTGCGAATTATGCGATGCGGACTGTCCGTTCATAATGTGCGATACGCATAATAATAAACTTTGGGCATTAACATTTCACCCGGCGAAACTTTCTTAAGCTTCAACAACTTGGCTCATAGACCCTAAATATTTAATATTCTCTAGGAAAAATGATAATGGTACGATAGCCAAAGTTTTGCTGATATAACCTGCCAACGGAGGTATCTTCGTCTTTTATCAGTGGGCACAATCTGAATTCTTACAAACTTTTTGTTCAACTTAAGATGAACGAGAAGATTCATAATACGAGTAATTCAGTACTAAGACCTGTTTCAGAGTTTTGGTGCTTTCATCATGCACGCTTATCATTGATACCTCTATTTTTACGTTTCTCAGCATGTGTGAAGTCTACCAATTCGCAATTTGTCAGCGTATAGACTACTTCTAGGCCTTAATTCTTCTCATTATGAGATTAGACCCAGTTTCGATCTCGCGATAGGTTGAGTTGATCTACAACTATCGCTGATTAATATAACCGGGGTGTCACGTTTTTTTTGCATGAAAATGTAGTCTGGGTGTCTACCAAAGTACCTTAAGGTCATTGTATGAAATGTCAACACCATATTATTGAAACAATACTACTTTAAGCGTCGCGGTAGGCCCCCTGGGCAATGATTCCTATAGGAACCCCTTTCTAATTTTCAGCACGTTGTTTTTGCCTCAACTAATAGCATTGACGTAAATACACTAATTGGCATAAGTCTCTTACAAGAAACGCCACGAGCTGAAATCTATAGACCGCACTCCCATTCAGCTCAGACTCAAGAGGTAAAACGAGGCAGATTTATGTCAGAGCATATTTGTGTCTCGTTTTAATTCTTATCTTGAGTCTGAGCTAAGTCAGAGCACGCTCTATAGATCTTAGCATTACATTACTCACATACGATCCCACAATACAGACAGTACATAATATACATATACGATCTTGTACCGCGTCATCTAGCAACTTCTTGAAATTGACATTTTATACATCCATTTCAACAGCAAAAACATGATACAAAAAATAAATATAACAAAATAAAAATATGATACAAAAAGGCAAAAGTTGTTACATAAGGCATAACTTAAAACGAGTGCCTCTTTATGTGCGAGAAAATATTCAGGTAGGTACCTATATGGTAGAAAAGGATATTTTTACAAAAACATTTGCTTTCGTCAAGTACGCTCTTTGCATAAAATGTAGCATGCCAAAATTTTCTTGAGACATTCTCAGATATTGAGGTTCATTGTAACCTTAAAATCTTAGCGCATTGGCCAATAGTTCGGCAAGTTCGGTAGGTATGCTGTTTGCAAATGGAACCTTTTGAAGTTTAGTTACCTTTTATTGCTAATCTAATGTCTAGTTTGTACCTTTTAGTGCTGATTTAACCTATGTCTAGTTATGTTTAACCGAGGCATAAATTGGTCATTCTGACAGTTTTTGTGTTGAAAATCGGCCAAAATATCAAAGCTCGGATAAGACTTATTTTACGTTGTTGAAAGCGACCTTTTTTGAATAACGGGCAAACGAATGTGCGGGCCACCTGATATTTTTTGGTTCGCCCCTTGAATAACCCCATGTTGTAATTAAGTGAGAACACCGTATTAGGGAAGCAGGTGCCTTTACTAAAATTTCGTTATACATAATTCAAAAATTAGAAAAAAAACATTATCAATATTTAGGCAAGCAGTTTTTCTAACGATGACCTACCCAAAAAAGAACCTTACCTTACTCTATCTTAATAATGTACTACGAGCAGAAAATCTGTAATCAATCAATTTCACGCCCGAGCGATCAAAGGTGGTTGAACTATAGACACTGGTCCAGTTCTATCCACTAACGTTGCACTGATTATGTTAAACATTAAATTAAAGATATTTCAATAGCTTTAATTCGATTACTTACCTGACAGATCTTGAATGAGTTAAAATTCGAATAAGAATTTTGATTTATTCCACTGTTCCACAGTTTGCTACATACACATACATACAAACTCACAAAATTCGCGCTCTCTCTGTATAAGTATAGATTTTTATGTACGTTCCCCGATTATTCGAAGGCGCCTGGATTTGGAAAAATCTTGTTTTGTTTGAAAGGGCATACTTCCCAGGTGGTCCTATAGGTCAGGATCTGCTGATGGGATCCTGGAGAAATCGAGAGAACTCTTCAAATTTTATAGGCACAATTGGTATACTTTGTAGTTCGGTTTTGTAAAAAGAATTTTTACGTTTATATTATTGCATGGATGGTTCATTTTACTTTGACGCTAATGTCATCGAATACGAATACGATCAATCGAATTAAATCTTATACTAATCCTACAGTACAATACTGTGTGAAGTGTGAACCTACTCTAAGGGTTTGGCGACATACATCGCAAGTATCCCGACGCCGATGGTAATCCGAACGAACACTTCAACGAGGAATTTGCAATTTGGTTCGCTACGGAATGTCAGTGTTGATTTATTGCTGGCAAGGATCTATAGTAGAATGTATGATTGTTTTTTTATAGGACCTTCGATCGATCATGTACCTAGGGGAAGGGGGGGCATGACGGGGTCCTTAACGTTTGAAGGGCATTAAAACGCTCAATTTTGATAATTTTAAGTCATTATTTATTTAGAATAACTCTTACATTATTAATCTTTGGAAATCAGGAACTTACGACTCTTTACTTATGCCAGAAAAAGAAAAAAAAATTTTTTTTGTCAAAGACATCCAACACCCGATTTTGACATAAGGTAGGGTAAGATGGGGTACCCTATGGGGCAAGACGGGGTATAGAGAGACATATTTTAATTTTGATTACAATACTCGCAAATAAATACTGCCTCGTCGTCCTCGTCATCGTTTCTTAATCAATCGAACTACGATCTTTGGTAGGTATTATAAATATCTACCAAATTAAGATCGTAGTTCGGTTTGAAATTCTTTCAGTGTATCGATTCCCTAAAAATGCAATCATCAGTGTATCGAACGCAATGACCTCTGATTGGCCGATACCTACCCGCTATTGGTTAAAATGCATTGATGCAGCAAGAACGCCATAAATTCAGCCAATCAGAGGGCCATTGCTATCGTTACACTGATGCAACCATTTTTAGAAAATCGACACGCAAGGTATTAGAGTCAGTATTTAACCAATCGCTGAAACTCTACGTTGCTTGTACATACAGCAATAAAGCCTTTATTTATATGAATAGAAAGAGTTAAATCAACACCTACTAAAGTATTCAGTCATAATAATCCGCTTTTTGTTAAAACATTTCAGTTGTTAAAACATTTTAGCTATAATCTGCGAGTACCTACTAGTCTCTGACTTTGTGTTCACGATCCGTAATTAATCTAAAATGGATTTTAGGCAAATTGGCGCCTAGTGACTGGAAATCGATGTAAATACTCGTATTATGTTATAAAGCAAACATGCTTTGAGACCGTTAATTAGTATTTGGTTACTAACTTTTGCCTGCGAATTCGTTCGCGTTGAACGTATTTAAGGTTTTTCAAAAATTCCAGAGCCTTTTGTTTTTTTTTCCGGGATAAAAAGTAACTTCTAACACCTTTTTATTTGTCAAATTGTTTCTAGGAGGTTGCTAAGCGACGGCTCAGTCTATCTATACTTATAATAAAACTGTACTAACTGTAAATTTTTTTTTTGAATTTTTTGTCTGTCTGTCTGTGCGCGCATCAAGCGAAAACTACTTCTGAACGTAATATAAGTTACTCTAAACTTTTTCCACGCGGACGAAGTCACGGGAATCAGCTAGTATTTTAGTATTGTTAGTAGAACAGTAAACATTTTAATTTGGACGAGCTCTTCTATAGCTATTGACTTCAATAATACAAGTAGAGTACCTACTTACGGTTTTTTTTTACCGAAATAAACTTTTACGAAATGCTTTTGAATATGAAAATAAAATATTTATATAGAACTAGTTGACTAGTTGATGCCCGCGACTTCATTCGCTTTGACTGAGATTTTTTAATTCCCGCGGGAACTCTCTCGTTTTCCGGGATGAAAAGTAGCCTATATGTTATTCTAGACTATGATCTACTTCTGTGCCAAATTTCAGCAGAATCGGTTCAGTCGTTGCGACGTGATTGAGTAACAAACATCTAAACATCCACAATATTAAAAAAAAAAAAAAATGTATAGTAGGATTTAACTTTTCCCCAAAAATCGACACCATGATGCTTCCAACTGGATTTTCAAGCTTCCAGCTGTGTAATTTAATCGACCAATTTGTAACAGTTGTATACTTGTACCAGAGAGTGTATTGTTCAGTTCAATTTGGACAAATTGGTTCAGTTGTTTTCAAGGAACACAAACCAGAGAGTTGTCGACGAGATACTGCACTTTAATTAGCATTTCATTGAAGCCCGGTCCTGCTTTATATTTATTAAAATTATTCTTTGTTCTGATATTCGTAGTATTTTTTTTTTTCGTAATCGAGAGGATTTTTGTGATTGGGACCTATCAGAAAAAAAAAAACTTTAAAAGAACATAATATTATTATTATGCAAACGTCAACCTTTAACTTTCGTTAAGTTATTATAGGTATTATTTACAAGAATACAGATATTGTTAAATATTAGAAACTCAGTTACATAAATTAAAATAAGTATTAATCTCTAAATAACAACTTACACTTAAAGGGCAAAGTATTAGACAAAGTGTTACATTAGCTACATAATGATATTGTTTTTTTTTTATTTGGTTTACCATCAGCTTAAACATTTATATAAAGCACTAAAAACTAAATTAAATAAAACAATACCTAGATCATTATCATAGATCATATCATATGAGGTATTGTAACATTTTGTTTTGAATTGCTCTAATTTTAGTATATCGGTTGGGAGGTTTTTAGTTAACTTACCCCAACATAACAAGTCTGTAGCAGTTTTTTGGGGGCGGGGCGGACTCTTCACAGCCTTGGGGCAACGGCGCGCTGGGGCCCGGAGACTCTGACCCGGAGTCCTCCGTTCCCTCCGCTCCAGCTCCTCGACGACATAACCACGAAGTTCCACACTTGTCCCTTGCATCTTCTACCGGCGGGGCGAACTGACACCTCCTAGGTGACCGTTGCTTCCCCGCTGGCGATAGTGAGGACTTTAAAGGAGACGAAGGGGCCCTCACTGGACTCGACGAGGCCCTCACCGGTGAGGGGGACACTTTCACTGGCGACGATTGGAGAGAGAGGCCCCCCTTGTCTGTCCCGTTTAACATTTTATAATAACACTTGGCACATGTTAACTGTCATAATTTAAATGTACAGAATGCACGTTAGTCGCACTTTGAAACTGTAAAGTTTTTGACCGTTGCACACTATACTCAATTTGATTATTACATTCATGTTGACATTTAGTGCAGCTTTGTATAAACACATCTTTTTATAAGAACAAAAACCATTGTTAACAATAAATAAGTCATTAAAATATGTCTCTTGGCTATATTGTATTGTTACCTCGTTTAGGCTTATTTACTGAAATAAAATTCATCGGAAAGGCGCGTGAATTTACTCCTGAACCGATTTTGATAAGACTTTCACAAGCAGAGATAGGATAACAAGGAGTGATATAGACTAAATTTTATCTCGCTTAATTAGACGAGTTTTCCAAAATATCCATGAACAACCCCACGAACGAAGTCGTGGTTATAGGCTAAAATAAATTAAATTCTAAGTTTCACCCCTGCTTATTTAATTAAATTGCTCTAAAACCCTCAGTTAAACCCAGCAGT
The DNA here is from genome assembly GCA_038048805.1 of Hipparchia sbordonii. NCBI lineage: Eukaryota > Metazoa > Arthropoda > Insecta > Lepidoptera > Nymphalidae > Hipparchia > Hipparchia sbordonii. The sequence goes on from JBBIWI010000007.1 coordinate 3,764,944, forward strand.
AATATGTTGTTAAGCCTTCCAATGTAGCGTGAATAAATATAATTTCTATTAGTTTCACTCCCTATTATACATACAAAGTACATAGGTAACATTGAGGTGAATCTATGGACGTATGGAGGAGCAAACATCGTATGCCAGCGAATAGCGATGTACGCCAAAAAAAAGGCCCAGAACCTGAGAACACAGAACTGTAAGATCTCAACTAAAACTAACAGACATATTAAAGAAATCGAGTAATATCAACGAGATACGATCAAGACCAGAAGCTGCAGCTGAAACGGCTGCATCCGGTTTAGCGACGCAAGCGTGCTCTCTCATTGAGAATCCTTAGTAATATTTTCGTACTTTTCCGTTCTAATATTATAAACGCGAAAGTATTTTACTTTGTTGGTTTATTGGTTTGTCCTTCAATCACGCCGCAACGGAGCAATGAATCGACGTAAATTTTTTTGCATGGTATAGTTGAGCTGGAGAGTGACAAAGGCTTACGTACTTTTTATCCCGGAAAATCAAAGACTTCCGACGGGATTTTTAAAACTAAATCCACGCGAACGAAATCGTGGGCATCAGCTAGTTATTAAATAAGGTTGATTAAATAATTTACTGGAAAATTTTAATAATTTCAGTCTATCTACGTATATAGGTAGATAAGATTTTTTAATTATTGTTAGGTTACCGTAACAGTTGAGTCTTTTAAATAAGTTAGCAATTTTACTAACAGATAGTAAGTGGTTAATTAATTGTCTGGTAACAAGAAGGACACCAGCCAGGTTTAACAAACAAATTTTTTTAGCATAAGGCGTTCTAGGAATCAAACATCTCACTGACTTAATACCACTGTAATATAAACTGAACTGCTCGAAACTTAAGCCACATAATTGTAATATATGTATTAATAAATAATTATTAACACTGAAGTACCAAATTGCTTCTAGGATTGGGTTTTGGAAATCGGCTCTTTTCATGGTAATTCCATACACAAAATGGTTTTTCAATGGGCACGTTACCGCATGGTATCCTCGAAGGTGAGACAGTTTACGTGACCCTTTTGCATACAAACTGAAAATGGGGCTTAGGATACCGGAATTAAATCAGTTTCGGTCATCAAACCGGATATCGGAAATATGTAGGTAATTAAAAAAAATTCAAAAATTTCATCGTCAAAATAAATAAATAAAAAAAACCATTTGCACGAGAATAAATAATAATTAATTATTCGTATCAGATCACTGATGTACTTATAGGTGCTACCACACAGCATATAACGTTATAGAATGTTGCAACATTTTGTCAAATAATACATTTAATTTTCTAAATATAACAAAATAAAAACTTAAATAAATTAAAACTACCACTACTTATATATATTTACAAAAAATACACGCCGTCCAAGTGGTTTTGTTACATTTTGTTTTTTTTAACAAATTGTAACAAAAGTTATAAATTGTTAGTGACGTTACACAACTTCGTGTAACAAAATTTTATTCCACTAATTATAACATGATATAACAAACTATATAACTTTTGTTGTATAACATCATCCGAGCGGCAGCTTCTCGAATACAGACCCAAACTGATTGTTACAGAATGTTATAGGATGTTAAACAACTAGTTGATTAAGTGTGGAAACGTTTATAACATATAACATTCTTAACATGTTGTAGCAAAATGTTGCACACTGTTACAAAATGTTATTGTGTTACACAATGTTTTATAACGTTATCTAACCGCTGTGCACCTTATGAGCTTATGATACTTACCTACCTAGTAGTAATTTAGACCTAAAAGAAGCTTTTCTCACGGAGTTGTCATGTGAACGCAAAGCTTTAAAGTTTTCTGTATTTTAATACGAAATTCCGCATGCGAGCAATTTTATTTAATAATGTCAACGCCCTGAAAAATATTGCAATTACGAATTTAAAATAAGCTTTTATTGCATTCACATTTCGAGGAAATCATATTGAGCGTAAAATCGGAATTTATAATGCGTTCTTTAGTACGGCGGCGCATGAATAATGGTATTATTTTCAATTTAATTATTTTTGCTGAATTTCAATCGAATCGACGATGAATTAATATTTTGAATAAGCGACGAAAAAAGAAGTTGTCAATTCGTCGCGTATATATATTTTTTTTTTCATTTAATATCGCTGTAATCTCAGTTATCAGAAATGCCTGTAATGTATGCAATTTAGCGCTCTCTCTCCTGCGCGCTGCTTTATATGTATAGGTACGCAGATTCTTATTTCAGCCTTTTAAATTAAAAAAAAGACTTGAACAAAATAAAAAGGCAAAAGCTAATTTCAAGTAGGCTTAGAATTTATGATTTCTTTCTTTTCTGTAGAATTCCTTTGTTCCTTCCAGCGATATTTTTGGGAATAAGATTAGGCTAACATGACCATACTTAGTGGACATTTTACCAAACAAAAGTTTATTTAATTAAACTGTATTTTGATTGGATACGATAGCGTGTTGTCCCATTGTGTTTAGCCTGTAAACCGCGACCGAAAGGTAAACGTTTCACGAGGTAATTTATTAACGCGCCGATTAACCCAATTGTTGTCAGGCGCCGTTGGGAAACACGACAGACAAACAGAATTGGGTATTTGACTGAATGTCAAAATGTGCATATTCATTAATTAAAATCGAAAATGTAACATGCAAGAATAACATTTGTAAAAACACAAAATAAATCGGTCAAAAAACAAATAAGCTATAAGCTGTTTTACAACGACTGTAATCTCTTTATTTATTTATTTATTATCTGTATCCTTCTCTTTCTAAAATAACTTTATTTTAACCGCTGGATTTTTTAAAACTTAAATCAACGCGAACGAAATCCGCTTAACAGCTTATTATCATAAACTGTCTTTAATTTTGAAAATAAATTATTGAACTTTAGTTCAAGCTACTTTGAGATTGAGGTATTGCGATTTAGGTTATTCCCAAGAGTTTGCAACTAATTTGAATTTTGCGGTATTAAGGTTAAGATAGTGTCTCGGCTGAATACCGCTCAATTGTTGTTCTAATCGGTTTTTGGAAAGCTGTGGCACTTCGGAAAATTGTTGTCTAACTTGATATAACAAACAACAACAAAAAAAGTTGGGAAAACCTGGACGAAGTTAATACTATATAGAGGTGAGAAAAGGAAGAGTGCTTTATTATTCGTTAAGAGCTTTATTTGTTTTTAACCGACTTCCAAAAAGGAGGAGGTTATCAATTCGGTCGGTATCTTTTTTTTCGATGCGCGACGCTTATCTTATGGTGACATGTAAAATACACGCTTATTGAAATCGGGCGAGCATCGCGTATCGGATTCATCGTTTCTATTTAAGCCCGCCCGACTTCAACAAACGTGTACAAAATAAAATTATTTTTATACTTTGTAGTGGCGTTCCAAGTCGGTTTTTCGAAAAGAATTTTTATTAGGGTTACTACCCATACGTACCCAAGAGGTGCCAACGGGACCCTATTACTGTTATATAGTTCTTGCAATTGACGAGGGTGCGTGACTCATGGTTGTGTGTGTATCGTATCTGTATAAGTGGGAGCGAGAGCTTGCTCGCGCCTGACCGCTTCCAGCTAGCCTCCTGATAGGTACGCACACTTACGAAATGTGCATGTACACGACGTAACCACAAGTAAAGTTCACGCGCCCTCGTGAATTGAAAGACCTATATATAAGCTGTCCGTCCATCCATCTATATTTCATTGGATGATAAAGAAGAAGAACAAGAAGGATGGTAACGATGTCTTCTCGCTGTTCTACGGTTGCTGGAGGTTTTATCTGCCTCTACCAAAGAGCGCGTGATGAATACTAAATAAAAAATATTATTTATGGATTTCAATTTTATAGCCCGCGCCGCTTTCGATACCATCGCTCTCAAGTCAGACCCTCATCACGTCTAGTTTCTAGTTATTAAGCTGAGTGGCATGAAGTACCTACGAGCAGATAATATTACATCGTCGTAATTAATCCTAGCGTACTGTTTCTCTGAGAAAGGGGATAAGACCAAATTCAAATTTTATTTATTTCATGTAGGCTACCTTGTAGCTCTTATGACACGTCATAAATCTACCACCGGTTCGGAATGCAGATTCTGCTGAGAAGAACCGGCAAGAAACTCAGCAGTTGCTCTTTTCAAAAAATAAAATAATTTTACAATAAGTAACCAGACTAAGCTATGTATACAGTGCTTCCACAGTTAAGCTTCAAAAATGCAATACATATAATCCAACACATGTCAACATGGGAAGACAAAGCAGACCCATTCCCGTTGGTGGCACCCGTTCACGAGCACGACGCATGATCCAGCCATTGCTTCGCTCAATCTTATTTGAGGGAACGTAACACCAGGAGGGACCCCACGTTTTAACTGTGACTTCGTCCACATGGAGTAAGAACAATCTCGCAGGTTTTTTTTGCTGTCCGTATTAATAAGAGAGTTATGTTAATGCTACTCTTCATTCATAAATTCTCTCCAGACGTGTGGGTATAAGTAGTTGAGAGTAACAAAGGTAATAGGTATAAATGAATAAAAATCTTTGAAACAGCCAGAGAATTTTGTAACCCGAGCCTCTACAATGTTCTCTCAGATATTTTCTCACACAATTTGATTGAAAGAAAACAGAATCGCAGACACTGTCAAAATTAGGACGCGATTGATACTATATCGCTCTGGCAAAATACTTTGATGTTAAAATCAAAATGAAAACAATATACTTACTCCCCTTTTCAGACAGTCTTATAATAAGAGAACACTCGCTTTACAATTTAAACGAATGTAAGCTAACTCTAAATTTTAATTGTTATTCGAGTTCTTTTGGTTCCAAAGAGAATCGTAACCAATAGATCGACAAAAGAATGGCATGCACTTCAAAAGTGCACAAAAATAATAGTAAAAAACTATGATATTCTACTAGCGATGAGTTATATACTCACAAAACAAGCGAAAAAATTGTTCCGAACGACGAAGAGTATAATAGAGTAGGTACTTCATTGTTAAATGACATGACAAACTACGACAAATATCTGCCATTACGCGCTTTATTTACCGCACGCTAGTAACATATCCACCTCTTTTTATACATATACTATATTATCATAGCCAAGTTAGCCCGCTACCATCTTAGATTGCATCGTCACTTACCATCAGGTGAGATCGCAGTCAACGAATAACTTGTCATCGAATAAAAGATTAAGAAAAGAACTCAAGTCCAGTAATTTAAAACTAAACTTTTAAACAGTTGGAACTCGGGACGGGATTATTGGGAAGATTTGAATCGATCTAGATTTTTAATTAAAAGATCCATGCAGATGCGACGCAGTCAGAAGGGATACTGAATCTAGACTATTTAAAACTTGCTTTATTTACTTGGAATTACTTTGTGTAGTTTGAACGGTGACGCAGCGCTCTAAATTGCAATTCCCATAAGAGAAGCTGTTCAAAGTAACGCCCCTGTTTGGACTTAACTTCCGACAGCGGGTCAACGGTGCACGTTACACTAAACCACGAAATGCAGATTGGTTTCCTGGCTCTAGAGGACTTCTATCATGACGTAGTACCTACCTACTTAAATGCGAAACACTGATAATTAAACTGTTAGGTCCGCGTTCCAATTTTTTTTAAGCTATTGCATAGCTTCTATCGCGGGCCAGCGTGGAGACCGAATCCAGAAATTCCGTAACGAAAATAACCTGACGCGGGACTCCTCTACGGTGAGCCGCTAGATGGCGTTGATAAAAAATGCTATGCAATAGCTTTACCGCGGCAGTCCCCGAGTGCCACACGTCTTTTTTTTTTTGGAAATGATTTAAAGATTTAATTTGGTTTTTTTTATTCGATGACAAGATAGTCCTTGACTGCGATCTCACCTGATGGTAACTGACGTTAGTCTAAGATGGTAGCGGACTAACTTGGAAGGGGTATGGCAGTGTAGATTCAACCCATACCCCTAATCGGTTTCTACACGCCATCGTGCCGGAACGCTGAATCGCTTGGCGGCACGTCTTTGACGGTAGGGTGATAACTAGCCACAGCCAAAGCCTCCCACCAGACAAATTATATTGTCTTTGAGATGTTTTCTTTATTACTGTTCGTTAATATCACGAGGTTAATGTTATGTGTTTTTTAAAATAGGATTTTTTTACATTTGGTTTTACAATTTGGTAAATTATAATAGGTAGGTACATTTAAAGTCGTAAACCGTAAGCAACGTATGTAAGTTAGTCTTTATCTTCTTTTCTATAAATATATAAAAGGAAAAGGTGACTGAGTGACTGACTCACAGCTCAAACAAGTGCACAGGTCGGGCTGCATACATATACTTAGCTATTATCACGTAGGCATCCGCTAAGAAAAAATTTTTCAAAATTCAACCCCTAGCGGGGTAAACTAGGGGTTTAAAAAATCAAACTTACCGAGAGTGAAACCGCGGCCAAGCTAGTTTATTGTATTCTTTAAAGTAGGTAGTTCATATAAAAATAGTGAAAAATGCCAATATGTTTTTGATCCTCTCAACTCGAAATTGCTTCAAAGGTCTATTGTTCGGAATAACAACTACCCGTTGCCATTTCCCGAGGAGCCAGTATCGAAAACCGATTATTAAGAGTATAACAAAGATCTGGCGACTTCCAGCGAAGCGATATTTAGGTAAATAGGTAAGCCCTAAAACCACATGCAAATTAGTTCGCAACTGCTGATAAAATGACTCCAGTAAACGAGAGAAATAATTCCAAAATGTTGCTCAAGAGAAGAAATTTTGTTTTAATCTCTGCAAATACTGTATGCTGCTTGAAACGATGCTTCATGCTACTTCATTAAATCCTTACTAATATTATATTATATATGTAGTAGTGTGTTTATTTGTTGGTTTGTCCTTCAATAACGCTAACGCTAATAATACGTGGAAAAAAAATCTTAAGCAACGGATGGTCGAAGTGCTCCAGGCACCCAGATGGTGAGGGTGAAATTGCGTTCGGTGGCGTGCGTGATGTCGCATGTTGAATGTTGATAGAGGAGTTACTTTTCGCCTGTTTTGTTATTTACTCGAATGTTGAACAAAGGATTTGAATACAAATAACAAACCTGACATATTATTACCGTGCAAAAGGAAGCTTGGATTTCCGAACCGTGACCGAAAAGGATCCAAAACCTTTTTACATTATACGGAGCGATGCTCCCGTAGTTAGGCTGCGAGGCAAATGAAATATTTCGTGCTATAATACCCGAGGATATTTGGTATCACGTGTTTAGAGAGTCATATTTCTTAGAATATATTTCCTCTGCCTGGAATTTCGTGAAGGAGTCCATGTATCCATGAAGTATTTATTTACTTTAGCTTTTAGAGCTTCTCTACATTTTTCAGTTTGTGACCTTATTTTGGTAAGCTTTTTCAAGATGTGAACCGATCAATTTACGTAGAATTTGGTCATATTAATTTTGGAGAAAATCTACCCTTAGATGTAGTATGTACTATAAGTACTAAAAATGCAGAAAATACACAAATCTCCTAAAAATTGTTATTAATCCAACGTCATCAATCGCGACTTAGTTCGCGTGGATTAAGGTTTTTTAATTCCCGCAGGAACTCTCTTATTTTCCGGCATAAAATGTAGCCTATGTGTTGTTCCAGACTGTAATTTATCTCTGTGTCGTTGCGGCGTGATTGAGTAACAAACATCGATCTATTGATCCATCCATCCATACATCCAAACTTTCGCATTTATAATATTAAGAGGATAATTTTGAAATAAAGCATGTTCCGTAAGGAAATGCAATAGCTCAACTTTGAAGAGGGTATTAGAGTGATCGCAAAATCTATTAAAACGACGTTATAGGCGTCCTCGCGTTCCCTTTACCTTGAGCTACGATGCTGAGAGAGCCTAGAAGGAAACTAATTTGCCATTACATGCTGTAATGTGACCTAAGATCCCGCTTTATACTGCACCGTCCCGCTTTCAGACTTTAATTATAATGATGCAAGTTGCAACATATATTTTTATTTTTTATTGGCAATATGTCACTTTACTTACTCCCACCAAAACTGAGTTTCATGTTAATCTTTTAAGTTTACGAAGTAGTATAGTTCTTTCAATTCAAGAGGGCGCGTGGCTCATGGTTGTGTGTGTGTCGACGACGTAACCACAAGTAAAGCTCACGCGCCCTCGTGAATTGCATGAACTATACAGTGTTTTGAATTTATTAGCGCCCCTTTTCATGACAGTGCAAGAAAAAGTCTAGAACCAATCGCGCGCTTTAATAGACAACCCTGTCGTCGTACTTAAGAGCTCTTTTTCGCTAACTGTACAGTCCAGTGTCCCACTTTAAGCCGGGTAAAGCCTGGTAATCTTAATCACGTCGCAACGTAACTTCAGCGCCACATACTCGTATATCGCCTTAACAAGTTTATAAACTCGTTCACGGTGGCGTTTTTCCGTTATCGAATGAGAAGCAGTAATTCATATGACTTATAGGTATTAAGCGCCAAAGCATGCAATGCATTTTCCTTTTTAACCGACTTCCAAAAACGGAGGAGGTTCTCAATTCGTCGGAGTCTTTTTTTTATAGTATATGTTCCCCGATTAATTACTCCTGGACCGATTTGGAAAATTCTTTTTTGTTCGAAACTTGAAAGGGTATAGGTACATCCAGGGTGGTCCCATTGTCATCAAGTCAGGATCTGATGATGGGATCCTGGAGAAATCAAAAGAACTCTTTGAATTTTATAGGCACAATACTTTGTAGTCGGTTTTGTAAAAAAAATATATACGTAGGTATATTGTTTATCAATTATCATTATTTATTTCATACATTACCTACCTGTGATTTCGTCGTGTGTGATCCGTTTTATTTTTCGGGATATATCCGGATTTACATGTTCTATGTCACTCTCTAAGTCCTCAACTATACCCTTGCCAATAATATATTTCGTCCGTCCGTTGTTGCATGATTGAAGGTCAAACCAACAAACTTTTTAAATATATGTATCCGACTTATTCCGCGTGGATTTAGTTTTTAAAAACCCTCGGGAACGGGTAACCCTTTGTTTTTCAGGATCCGGATAAAATGAAGCCTTTGTCATTCTCCAGGTCTTGAACTATACCTATCCATGCAAAAAATCACGACGATCCATTTCTACGCTGCTACGTGATTGAATCTATATAAGTGTGAGCGAGAGCTCGCTCGTGCCTGACCTTTTTCACCTAAGCTCCTGACAGGCATGCACACTTTTTTATTTTTATTCGATGACAAGATAGCCCTTGACTGCGATCTCACCTGATGGTAAGTGACGATGCAGTCTAAGATGGTAGCGGGCTAACTTGGAAGGGGTATAGCAGTGTAAATTCAACCCATACCCCTAATCGGTTTCTACACGCCATCGTGCCGGAACGCTAAATCGCTTGGCGGCACGTCTTTGACGGTAGGGTGGTAACTAGTCACGGCCAAAGCCTCCCAGCAGACCAGACCAGAGACAATTTAGAAATTATAAATTCCTAAATTTCCCCCGCCGGGAATCGAACCCGAGACCTCCCAGTTATAAGACCACAGCGCTCACCACTGCGCCAGGGAGGTCGTCAAATGTACACGACGTAATCACAGGTACAGCTCGCGCGCCCTCGTGAAATGGAAGAGCTATAACTAAAAAGCTATGTTAATAGAACTGCCAACAGCATAACATATCATAATTTATGTAGTGATTATTCCGTATCTCGAGTGCAGGTAATAACACTCGCAGCTGGCGCGTTATGGCGTGTTGTCTGTATAAATATTAATGGGTGTCATCACGCAAAATTGTGCTGTACACGGCACCGACCACGTTACCGCTAACACGACCATTCCCGGCCAACTTCTGTCGGTGGCCCAATTAGAATAGAATAGAATAAAGTTTATTCATTGACATAAAAAATAAAATTCAAATAAAATTTGTACATGCAATAAGGTCAAAAACAAATAAGTTATACGCTGATTTACTGCGACTGCATCCGTCTCTTTCTAAAATGAAATTTTCTGTCGAGAGTGTATGGAGCTATTACATCTTAACGTCATGATTTAATAGCGCTCTTTTTGTCTAAAAGGAAAAACCTGTATGTTTTAGACTAGTTAAGATATGATAAGAAAAATGGCATTGTGTGGCATTTTTGACGACCTCCCTGGCACTGTGGTGAGCGCTGTGGTCCTATTACTGGGAGGCCTCAGGTTCCCATTAATAGGACCACATCATAATCACATAATCATTCTCGGCGGGGGCAATTTGGGAATTTATAATTTATGAATTGTCTCTGGTCTGGTCTGGTAGGAGGCTTTGGCCGTGACTAGTTACCACCCTACCGTCAAAGACGTGCCGCCAAGCGATTTAGCGTTCCGGCACGATGGCGTGTAGAAACCGATTAGGGGTATGGGTTGAATTTACACTGCTATACCCCTTCCAAGTTAGCCCGCTACCATCTTAGACTGCATCGTTATTTACCATCAGCTGAGATCGCAGTCAAGAACTATCTTGTCATCGAATAAAAAAAAATGTGCAATGTGTTATAATTAGAGACCGGATTATATGCATTTGCATATTCGCATATGCATTTGCATATTTTAGCCATTCTCAGCGGTAATAGCATATTTTACCTAAGATCTAGTTATGATGCATATTATCGGTACATTTACAATATTTTTCACTCACTCTGCGTTCCGCCGCCGCCGCATTGCCCCATAAACTTAAAGAAAAGTTTGAAAACATATTGAGCAATAACCCAGGTTTTCAAAGCTTGTGTCAAATTGATAGTTTCATTAATGGGACGGCAGAAATTTTGCCGGAAACTATAAGTGCCATAACACCCAAGTTCAAATTCTGCCCAGTTACCTCAATGGATATGGAGCGAACCTTTTCTACTTACAAAAATATTCTAAATGATCGTAGACACAATGTTACCACTGAAAATTTAGAAAAATATTTGATTGCTTACGTTTACATAAATTCTAAATTTTTGTTTTTTTCTTTTATTCGATGACAAGATAGCCCTTGACTGCGATCTCACCTGATGGTAAGTGACGATGCAGTCTAAGATGGTAGCGGGCTAACTTGGAAAGGCAGTGTATATTCAACCCATACCCCTAATCGGTTTCTACACGCCATCGTGCCGGAATGCTAAATCGCTTGGCGGCAAATCATTTTAATATCATATAATGTTACTTACTGTACCTATTATCGCCTATCAAAAAATAATTTAGTAATTGTATGCTGATTTTGAAATAAAAAAAATGAATACTTACTTTTCTATTTTTTAGGGATTCCTAAAAGGAGATGTACTAAATTGGGCCCAACTCAGGGTTTCGCACAGTTATATAAAAATATGGAGAAAATAAGTCGATAAATTACTTACATAATTGAATGGTTTTTATTTATGTACAGCTCAGGAAAATCATACAAAACATTTTTTTTTAACTAAGTACGAAACCTAATGCTTTTTCTTTAGTAGAAACGGAACGTTTTCATGGATGTCAGTTTAATTAACCACAGACTAATATAGTACTAATGCAACTGTGGGTTCTGGTGTGGGTTCTGGCCTTTTGGTACCTACCCAAATAGTTTATCTTTATAAAATCAGTAATCTAGAAATAGACCAAAACTTGTTGTAAAACATTTTGCATTAAATAATATACTGATTTACAAGGGAAATATACTTTAAATATTTATAATAAAAAAATATTGCATCATGAATATTTTTTTTTTATCACAAAAAAGCTAGAACCCAGATCTGAAAAAATGACGTTTTGAGAGACAGTTTGTCATTCTCATTGTGTCTTGCGCTTTGTGAATATTATTTTGGTGTTTTAACAGTTTTCGTGGATTATTTCATATTATTTAATATTACCTACAAAAGTAAAAGAAAGATGCATCCAAACATCTTCCCGTAATACTTTTTCTATTTATTTAAAGTATTTAAACAATACTTCCTTAAAAGAACTTTAAATATTGAACGTCTTTTTCACATAACCTACAAATCTAAAACGAGAAATAAAACAAAACTCCCAAGGTCTGCAGAAGTACGAGTTTTCGATGTAAATAGCAAGCATCTAAATCTTCAAAATAAAGCATGTTTCATCCTTGTTCAGTGTTGGGCCCAAGCTTGTATGGACCACAATCATCTCCTTTATCATTTAATTTTGCATATTCTGCTAGTTTTCGTGCATATTTCAAGCATTTTTCATGCATATTTGCATGCATATAACAAGCTTTTTATGTTGCATATAATCCGGTCTCTAGTTATAATATTATACGTAAACCTTTATTTTAAGTATATAAAATTATTATCTAAGATACAATATGGAATCAACAAAAAATAGTTAGAATTATTTTTCTATAATCCGCCAACAATTTGATGTAAAGTCTAGCCCAGCAAGGTCAAGCTCACCGACTTTAAATATTGGATAGAATCAGGCTTTAGTCGTTACCTACTTTGCGGAAGTTCATGATTGATGTTAAACTATTTTTTGTTAATCATGAACTTCCGCAAAGTAACGTCTGATTCTATCCAATATGGAATCGTAAAATCAAACTGCTAGCGCAATCCCTACAAATGTTACGTTGTGTACTTCCATTTATTCTCATTTTGTGGCCGACAGCCGTTTGTCATTTCCCCCGCGTTTCCCCCGACTGCGGTCGGGTCGGACGCGATCGGCGCAAACGAGCCAATTAAAACTTGTGTGATCGCCTGATCGGACTTCTCCTGTCACCGCAGCCCGACCCATTCTAGTTCTGAGATTGTGTATACCTGCTTGTTGATGGTCTAGTGGTCAGCGGGTTCGACTGCGAATCACGAGGTCCCTGGTTCGATTCCTGGGTCGGGCCAATTTTATAAGTATGAGTAGGTCGTAGTAGCAAATAGTTAACTATGTGCACCTTGCGCCTGATCTCTCTACGGTCGAGTCGGATGTTCCGTCTTATCGGACTATGAGAGAAAGGGAATAGAGAGTGCGAAAAATGACACTGTTATAATATTCAAAACCTTTATTAAAATTTAAGGAGGTATATAAAAAAATTAAGTCAAATTCAGAAGTAGTACTGTACCTATACTCTTAATAAGAACTGTAGGCGTAGTTTCTAAATTAAATCAAAACTACGTTTGTATGAAAATCGAGACTTAAGTTCGATTTTTCAAATCCTTATTTTACCCCCCTTAGGTGTTGAATTTTTCAAAAATCCTTCCTTAGCAGATGCCGACGTCATAATATCTATCTGTATGCCTAACAGCCCATTCAGTCAAGCTAATAGTCAGTTAGTTAATAGATCAGTCAGTAAGTCAATCAGTCACCTTTTCTCTGTATATATGTATTTAGAAAAAAAAAAACGATTCCGTTGAATAAAACGCACTAGCAGATAAACAATTACCACCGAACAGTGAAATCCAAAGATGGCGTCGTTTTTTTTGACGCCCCTTTTTCTTTATTAGTTCTTTATTGCGGTCAGCTTTTAGCGTTTACAGCCTACGAGTCGGGGCGGCCGTAAACATCCGGAATCCGTAAGGTTAGTATAAGATTGAATTCGATTGATAGTATTCGTATTCGATGACATTAGCGTCAAAGTAAAATGAACCTTATATGTATTGATTTAAAGTCACAAATTCAGTACAATCGATTTTATTTTGAGAGTATCCGTATACGTAAACGTATAAGAAAGCATGCATGAAATTGAGCTCTAATTTAATACTGTTATGGTTCATTTAACTGTGACGCTAATGTTATCGAATACAAATACGATCAATCGAATTCAATCTTATACTAAACCGGAATTCAGGGTCCGAAATTCTAACGGAAAGGGTTACATTCTACGCAAAATACAATACCTAACCCTTAGGACAACACAAAAATAAAATAGCAACCATTATAAGCTGCAAGAAAATCTTCGTCTTTTATCTATCTATGCTATACAGAAAACTAGCTTTTACCCGCGGCTTTGCTCACATTAGAATAGAATAGAATAAAACGTGCGCGGGAGATGTGTGCGCAAACACAGATGAGCTCTCTATTCCCTCACTCTCATAGTCCGATGGGACGTAAATCCGTCACAACCGGAGAGAGAGTGCGCAAGACCGACGGCCTTACGTGCTCTCTGAAGCACGAAGTTGTCACGCCGCCTACTTCCTAACTTCGGGCTAGCATTGAGAATTTCTTGACAGAAGTCCAATACATTTTTTGGACCCGACCCGGGCATCGAACCCGGGATGTGGCGGTTAAATTTGCTAACCACTAGACGAATGGGGCAACGTAGTAGCGTAGTATCCGAAGCGAGACGAGATTTGGATATAATCAAAGCCGCTGGAATTTCCCCCCAAGTGTTTTATCAGACTTCACTGTTTGAAGAAAAACAATCGAAGTTATCGTTGAACGAAACGAGGACGCAACTGATGGATTGCTTTGCTAAGTACTTTTCCGACCGCGAATAAATAGAGGGGAGAATTAACGTAACTTGTACGTTTGATTGTGAGCAAATACCTCCCAAAGTCCGTTTTTCTCCTTCCAAAATATTTCAAATCACATCATATTAATATTAGATTCTAAAGTTTGTATACACACATGTATGTGTATGCATGTTTGTTACTCCTTCACCCCACAACAAATAAACCGATTTGACTGTTTGGAATGGAGATAGCTCATACCCAGGATTAATAGATATATAGGCTTTTAACCTGGAAAATTAAAATTTCCAACGTATCAACTCAATGAGGTTGTGTGAGAGGTTGATGGGTTATTTATTTATTACAGAGGCGTATCAGACAATGCCCTTCACAATCAGAAGGAACAGAGCGTAACCTCCCACGCCTACGAGGATATTCACCGATGGGAATATACTAATGTCATCGAACTATAACACTTAGAAGCGCAATAGTCGACGCGGTGAAGAGCCATTTTTAGTAAACCTAAAGGCCGACTACGCAGTGCTTGAGTATATCGCTCATTTGCGACAAGAGTGACGTAATTCAAAATCGACGATGAGAGAATTCTCTCGTTAGAGAGTAATGTTTTGTGGATGCTGCGGTCTCGAAACAACACAGCGGCCAACAAAGCGACAGAGCATTAAGTCACAATCTCTCTCGCTCTTATTTTTTTGTGCTTAGCGTAATGTTGTTTTTATAGCAAAAAGTATTTTTCGACACTAAAATTGGTGAATTTTGAGTTATGTCACCCTTGTCGCAAATGAGCGATATTATATACTCAAAGACGCAGTATCGTCGCATTAGTACGTCGAGCCTGCAGAAAAAAGGTAACTACTGAACCCTACGTTATGCATATTCTGACACACACTTGACGGAGTTATTCATGTTTCGAGTGGGTGTAGCTATGCCTTTATTTCGTAAATTGAATTTGCCGATAAAGTTTCGCACGGGTCAACTTTTTTGTGGGACTGAACCAATATTTCATTTTTGCACAAAGAAATCTGCAACATAAAGTTTAGTTCGGTAAAGGGGAAATTTCTTTGTAACAAGATAAGTACCTACACACACTTTCGTATTTATAAGGCCACACACGATCAAGTTTGTATGATGTTTAGGGATTCAATAAAAGGAATCCCTTAGTAGTATCGATACTTTTGGTTCGATATCTAGGAAAGCTCCCGAAAGCTGTACCAAAAGTCTTCCAAGCACTTTCGTCATTAAGAAATTCACTAACTGTATAATAGCCCCTACCTACTTATTAAATATGTCTTTAGACACTATTTTTTGTGTAATGTTAGATCTACTAATTCTTGATTGATTTGATTCGTTAATTCGTATCAATGGGACCAAAACAACGGATAATAACGGATCAATTATAACTGATCCGTTATTATCTTCCGCATGATGAGCAATTTTAAATATTTGCATGCTATTGAGTAGAATACTCATATTCAACAAATCAATTTAATTTTTCATAGGCTACATCTTATACGAAAAAAATCAATATGATGGATTTTATTATATTTTATTAATATTTTTTTTTTTAAAGAATATTAGCCAACCTGAAGTTGACTTATATTCTCCTATCCCCTCCAAATAAGCGGAAAGCTTGTGTTAGGAGTGGGTACGACAATAGTGCAACGGGTGGGATTCGAACCTGCGACCTTACAGTTTTCAGTCCGCACCTTTAACCGTTGGGGTATTGAGGCTTCAATATATATTCTATATCTTTATATAATGGATTTTGTTATACTTTATGTAAGTATATATTGAATACTGTTACTCGATCACTGAGAATTTATTGTCCGTGGTCCAGTAACAGGTTTTAACAAAATTCTTTTTGATTTGTGGCCCCAATCACGCAGCGAAACAGGGAAGCGACGTCATCTATATATATAAAATTCAAAGTCCTGACTGACTGACTGACTAAGGGGTTTAAATAGGGGATGAAAGTTTATATGAAACTCCGTCATTTTTTAAGCTGTTTCCATCAAAGTTGGTATTTGAGCTTTCAGTTAAAAATAAAGAAGTACGTGTGTCACAGTTTTTGAAAATTCCACCCCAAAATCTAATTCCACGCGGACGAAGTCGCGGGGGCAAAAGCTAGTTTATTGCGTAAATACGTGAGTAGGTATTTATAGACGAGAGTGACATGGGCTACTTTTAATCCCGGAAAATCATACGGTTTTAAAATCCTAACTTCACACGAATGAAGTCGCGGGTAAAGCCTTGTAGATTAGTTAATTTAATAGTTTTTCTAAAAAATTCTTTTTTGATATGTGCCTCCAATCACGCTGCAAAATAGGACAACTGATTGACGTCATTTTTTGAATGAATACATGAGTATTTTAAGACCTGTAGGGCTAGCATACGCACCAGGAGAAAATTTTATATACACGTTTATTTACTCGTGAATCTTTATAGAGATTGCGAGTAAAATATGACGTATAGGCAAAATTTTCTCATGTCAGCCCTGTTGGAGAATGATATGAGCTAGTTTTAATCCCGGAAAATCAAATCAAAAATCAGAAGATGAAGTCGCGGGCAAAGCCTAGTAGGTAGACTAGTTAATTCGACGCGGTAAAAGTCGAGTGGATTGTTATACTCGTAATATAAGTTGATATGAAATAATAGCCTCAACAATATCTAAACAATATAAGAAACTTATATATGAATTAACTGAATGTCTCAATGACCCGCTTCTGAGTAATCTCCTGCCAATTACTGGCTTGGAGTGCACTCAAACAATTCTTAATTTCTTCCTCTTGGATATCTAGGGCAATGTAGATAACGTCCTATATCGGTTCGTTAATAAACTTTCTTAATAAGTACACATTATAAGTACACAAATAAATTGAGTATATAACCAATTTATATACTCAAAGATTATTATTAGTTTGAAGGTAGTACGTATTCTTTCGTCGGCTAGTAATCTAAGAGCCCTCTCAAATCAGGCCTCGATCCATTAGCAAGACATTAGCGTTAAATTTCAGGAATATAATGAAGAAACCGAAAGTAATTTAGTGTAATGGCGGTTGGTTGCCTCGGGATTAACTTGAATATTTCCACTCTAAAAGTTGAAAGTTAAAACGAATGACACTTTTGAACTCCTTATGAAATTCTGCCAAGTTTTAAAGAAACGTAAAAACAGGATTTGTTTTGTACGTTTTTCGGAACACCGCTTTAAAATTCCTAACGTGTGAACGTACTTGATCACAAAATATGCTGCTAAAATAATAGAAATAATTATGATTCACTCTCCAGGTCCTCAAATATAGATGCAAAAACTATGTCGTTCCGTGGCTCCACTACAGCGTGATTGAAGGACAACAACAAACATTTTCGCATCCGTGTCACCGACAGATGGTCAATATTTTTCAAAATTTTGTAGGACCCTTCTTGTCTGTGGAATGCCTGCACCTTTGATGTTACGCGTCCAATGTTCTATTTTTAACTGACTTCCAAAAAAGGTGGAAAGGTTCTCAATTCATCGGGAGCCTTATTTTTTTTTTTAATTTTTCATGTTTTTTCCCGATTACTCGAAGACGCCTAAACCGATTTGGAAAATTCTTTTTTTGTTTGAAAGGGTATACTTTCCAGGTGGTCCCATTGTCATCAGGTCAGGATTTGATGATGGGATCCTGTAGAAATCGAGGGAACTCTTCAAATTTTATAGGCACAATTGATATATTTTGTAGTGGCGATTGATGTTGGTTTCGTAAAAAGGATTTTTACGAAATTTTATATTATTATCGTTTCCTGGTTCGATTTTTATTAAGTACTGGTCTTTAGTCCGTTATATACCTATTGAATGTTTAAAGCTATAACAAAGTATTATCGGTTAACGGGCGATTAATTTTCGAACAGCGGTTACGATCGACTTGAAAGTTATAAAGTTGGAAGATAAAATTATGAACGTGTTTTAGTTTTAGCGAGTTATAAGTTCGTTTCATTTTTCAAGCGTTTAATAGTCCACTTTCTTACAAGAAACGAGTCGAGAACACACATTAATGTTAAGTTTTTAAACGGAGCAGTTTTGTGTGGGCTACATTATAACTCTAACTTAAATGCAAAATGTATTTGGAATAAGTACCTACTTACTTCTTTTAAACCGTCAGTATAATATTACAGTATTTGTTTAAGTGCTTAACCAAGGAGTAATTTATTTTATTTAAATATATAAAAGGCAAAGGTGACTGACTGACTGACTGATCTATTAACGCACAGCTCTAACCACTGGACCGATCAAGCTGAAATTTGGTATACAGGTAGCTGTTAGGACGTAGACATCCGCTAAGAAAGGATTTTGGAAAATTTCAACCCCAAGAGGGTTAAATAGGGGGTTAAAAAATCGAACCTAACGTGAGCGAAGCCGCGGGTTAAAGCTAGTTTTTTAATATTAGCGAAGCAGAAGTTGACTTATATCCTCCTGTCCCCTCCAAATAAGCGGAAAGCTTGCCCTAGGACGATACGACAATAGTGCAACAGACGGGATTCGAACCTGCGACCTTTCAGTTTTCAGTCCGCACCTTTAACCGTTGGGCTTTAGAGGCTTCGAAATATGACGTTCTGACAGTTTTAGTACCTATTAAAAATCTGTCACGTGACATAAAACAAGTCGCTGGGAGCTCTGAATACAAGAGGCAAAAGACCGACGATGTGTGTCAGTACTTATTCCCAAGAGATCAAGGGCTGAAATCTATAGTCCGCACATTCACTCTGCTCAAACTCAAGACAGAGATAAAACGAGACAGATTTATGCCGGAGCATATTCGTGTCTCGTTTTAACTCTTATTTTGAGTCCGAGCTAAGTCAGAGCACGGTCTTAGCATAAGTCCATCAGTGGTTGATTTACGAATGATTAGTACCTACGCCTCAAATAAAGCTCTGCTTTGAGCCACTGTTCTACTTACGAAACTATAGAGTAAAAGATAAACAAAGTTAGACGAGAAGTGCATTCTCTCGGGAATATTACGACTTTCTTTATTAAGACAAATGTCGCTTGTCATAATACACAAGGAAACTTCACCTTTTTCCCGAACACGTTGCGCATTGTTCGGGAAATTCAATTGTACAAGTGAAATATTGGTTTATACGATGTGAAACAATATACGAGTAGATTTGTCCCTAGAATCGGTATTTATACTACTAATTAATCTGATTTTTGAACGATTTTTTTTCAACCACCATTGACAAATCAATAATGACCTCCTATCATCATTGATCTGTCAATGACAATGATATTTTTTTAAATAAAATGATATTTTTTAATATTGGGGGTATATGGGTTGGCTGTTATTCGCAAAATCTAAAGATTTGGCGAATAACAGCCAAATGTGTGCAAAGTTTTTTGGACCAACCCGCGTCCAATGTCCGTGACTTCGTTCGCGTGGTTTGAGGTTTTTAATTCCTGCGGGATCTTTCTCATTTTGCGGGATAAAAAGTAGTCGATGACTATAATCTATCTCTGTCCTTTCAGCCAAATCGATTCAGTCGTTGCGTCGTGATTGAGTAACAAACATTCATCCACCCATCCCTCCAAACTTTCAGCAAGATGTTAGGAAGTAGGATTAGTATAATTTCACTTGACTGGCGCGGCGCACATTCTTCCACATGTCCTTGTCATTTCCGCATTCACTCAGCCGAAAGCGTGGAATATTTATAAATGCCGCCCACAATTTTCATTTGGCACTGCTATAAAAGTCAAACCTTTGTTTTACGAGTAATTTTTGTGCCAGTTTATCGTTATTGTCGAAGTGATAGCTGCAGTGGCGGATTTACACATTTAGCGCCAGTAGACTAAACAAATGCTGCCCCTACCGACCTATACAATTTTGTGTCAGTTCCTAGATTATTTTTAAAGCCATTCCTAAAATCTGCCGCCGTGATACCTGCAGTAGACTAATCAAATTCTGCCCCTTCTTCTTTCTTCTTTTTTCATGCTGGGCTGGTTTCCACACTTAAACCAGTCGTGGTCTGTTGTGTGATGCTAAAAAGTAAATTTTTCCCCTACCAACCTCTACAATTTTATGTCAGTTCCTAGATTATTTATAAAGACATCCCTAAAATCTGCCGCCCTAGGCTCCAGCTTACTCAGCCCTGGTAATTCCACAATTAGACGCCGGACAATATTTCAATGTTATAATTATTTTTTGTGCAATAAATATTATTTATTGCACAAAAATAGTACAAAAAGCGGTCTTAATGCTAAACCATTTTCTGCCAGTTTACCTTCGAACGTACTACAACAAGTGTAGGTGTGCAAGAAGAGAAGTGTGTAAAAAAATATACGCGACGAATTGATTGATGACAAACAAAGATTCCCTAATATCCCGACATTGTATTACAAAATCGGATGAATCCAAAAAAGAAGTTATCCCTGAAATGGCTCAATAATCCATTTAACCGTTTTACGTGCGCAAATTTGAAACGACTGTTCCTAGGTAACTGGGTACCACTTATGATGAAAACATACTTTTAACACCCGATGTGCAATCTAAACATAATTTGTACTGACTTTTGCCCACGACTTGCCCTGAAAGGGCAACCCTTTATTTTCCGATAAATTAGGATTAGTAAGTATTTATTTATACAAAAATGTAGATAGACTATGACTGTCACTCTATAGGATATAAAATATACCCTTGCATTAAATCACGTCGAACCGTTGCTCCGCTGCTACATGATTCAAGGATAAACCAACTAATAAACACACTGTCGCTTTTATAATATTAACACATAGAATCACACTACAAGCACATGACGCTTTGGGTGTTTTTACAACATACGTAATTATTGTAACGACCGTAGTCAAATTCGTACTAAGGAATATAAGGAATATATACATGAGCGCTAGCACTAAAATTTTTTAATTGAAAATCATCAAAATCAGTACAGTAGTTAAGTTATGTGATCTACTTTCACAAGCGATCATAAAAGTAATACGAGTAATATTAGAATCTTTAATTTTCACGTAATATAAATTATATCGTTGACGTTATTCAGTAACGCGATATATGGTAGGTCTGTTTCTATCCTAATGCCATTGCTGTCGGGATAAAAACGGTAATCGTTCCTCGGAATTGTTATCAGATCGTACGTGACAACGTTAGCTGAGGAGGGAGGATTTTCACACTACTGTCCAAAAAAAGGAGTGTAATGTCTTCGTTTTGATTTTTTTTAATACATATCAAAAATTGAGCGTGATGATGAAATAGGTAAGTGATATGCGTTTACTTTTGCAATTTTTTTAGTAACCGTAAGCGACATCTAGTAGCAATACATCAGCAACTGTGCTGATCTACTTTTTCCCGCATTAATCTCGCATCATCAGCAAGGATTTTATAGACAGACAGATAACGGTTAAACCAGCCCAGCAAGAAGAAAGAAAGAACACCCTTCTTTTTCCTTAACTTTAAACTTAACTTGCACTTTGTCGAACAATCCTCGAACAAAACTCTTACAACATCGAAGTGTAACAATATCGATTTCATTTAGCGTCAAGCGTTTTATTTCCGAGCTCATAAATTTTAAAAGATGGCAGCACGTTTTGTAGTTCGACGATATACCTATATAAGAGTATGTGTTGAAATTTAAAGCCTGCAAAAGCTTTTCTGTACCATTGTGAGAATTCTCTATTACTCTACTACTCATTTGACGATTCGAAAGCACTTTGTAAGGGTTTATTTGAATAAAAAATTATTCCATTCTATCCTATCCTATTCAATCCAATCCCATCTCATTTTATCCCATCCCATCCCATCCCATCCTATCCTATTCTATTCTATCTTATTCTATTCTATTCTATTATATTCTCAAATTCGATGTTCTAAAAAAGCTAAGTTTATTGAGTATCAACAAGCTAAGCTAACTTTATGCTAAATAAATTAAACGACTCTTACTTCAAAGTTCAGATAAACCTAATTACAACAAGGCTAGAATAAAGTTTAATTCAAACGTATCCGAACAATGATTTGATTATAGTAGAAAAGAAATCCTGATATTTATTCATCTAGCGTTTACTTAAGTAAGTAGTAGGTATTGTTGATAAACAATATTACTTAGTTAAGTAAACGCTAGATGAATAAACAAGATAAAACCACTCCTACTTCAAAGAAACTTAATTACAACAAGACTTGTTAAAAAAGTATAAGGTTGAAGTCAAACGATTTAACATTGATCCGAGACGATGAAGGACAAGCATTATCCGTACAACGATTTAATTATAGTAGAAAAGAAATATTGAGTATCAACCATACCTACTACTTTAGTAAACGCTGGATGAATAGGTAAACAAGATAAAACCACTCCTACTTCAAAGAAACTTAATTACAACAAGACTTGTTAAAAAAGTATAAGGTTGAAGTCAAACGATTTAACATTGATCCGAGACGATAAAGGACAAGCATTATCCGTACAACGATTTAATTATAGTGGAAAAGAAAAATAGAAAAAGGTATCGTGGTAGGTCGCGCGGACATCGCTTCGTACAGACATTTTCTCTAATTATCCTCGTTATTTACAAAGACCGTTTTTACACGAAGTTTCCATTTTAATTATCTTTTAGTTTTTGGTTCTTTTCTTTTAGTTACTATTGTAATTACTTACGTGTTAAAAGCACTGATAGCTTAGTGGTTAAGACGTCGAAGGTTCCTTTTTCCGGGTCGAAGGGTCCGGGATTCGATCCCGGGCACGCATCTCCCACTCCCGAGTTATAATGTCGTTAACCAACATTTGGTCAAATACGGTTTTTGGGGTTCCGTACCCGAAAGGTAACCAACGGGAACCTATCACTAAGCAACCGCTGTCCGTTCGTCCGTCCGTCCAT
Organism: Hipparchia sbordonii; assembly: GCA_038048805.1. NCBI lineage: Eukaryota > Metazoa > Arthropoda > Insecta > Lepidoptera > Nymphalidae > Hipparchia > Hipparchia sbordonii. The sequence continues at coordinate 3,788,202 of JBBIWI010000007.1, forward strand.
GCGTTCGTCCGTCCGTTCGTCTGTCCGTATCTAAATATCCGTAATAGGTAGACAGCTGAAATTTTGAGAGAATGTGTATTTTTGTTGCCTCTATAACAACAAATCAAAAAATAAATGGGGCTTCCCTTTAATTTTTAATTACTACCTTACCAGAAACATAATATTTTTCGGCGTTTTTTGGTACCTTCGTTTGCGACTCGCATCTGACTGGTTATTAATGCTACCTTACTTTAAAAAAATCTATCGATCCATTTAATCGGTATTCTCCTTACTGCTGTAGTTATTGATATAGCAATATGAAAAACGTCGCTTTAGTTAGGTAACAAATGGCGTCATTTCTTTATATAAATTCCCGCTTTTTGGATCATAGCTCGAAATATGGTTTTGATAGTTATAACCTGTGTTATAACGACACTTTAGATTTAGGACGGGCAGCAATCTGCCAGCGAGGACTGGCATTTTCGTTTGAGAGGACACCTGTGTCCAGTTTAAGCCACGACTAAAATATTTAGTGTGTTCTGTTCTAAGGTTTACCTAGTGCCTTCATGGTTAAGAGTTAAATAACCAAAAAAAATTGTGTAACCAAAAGTTTGTTAACAAAATATGTAACTTTAACGGTAACTTTAACACCTTATGTTCAAGGGACTTAAATGACCCATGGATGGAAATTAATAGAAAAAATAGGAAAATAAAATTAATGCACCACTGTAATACATGTATTAAAGTGGGTCAGTACTACTTATTTACGAATTGTAAAAAAGAAAACAGCTTACAGTTACTCTGTATAAATAATAAAGTATTCAAAAGAAGTTAAAGTTCCGAGCGGATCACCGGAATGCAACTGCGGTGATTCCATAAATAATTCCTTCCGGAATACCAAAGAATACTGAAATGATTCTAGAATATTTACAGTAGACATTGAGTCAGATCACGGAGTTTCAAACATCAGGCGTCCAGGCGTCTTCGAATAATCGGGGAACATACAAAAAAAATTAAAAAAAAAAGATTCCGACGAATTGTGAACCTCCTCCTTTTTTAAAGTCGATTAAAAACCGCCGGCGCCACAGTGACATACACATTGCTTTGACGATACACAGACATTTGAAAGCCAATCGGTTGAATATTTTTTGCGAAATTTTGCATCTCTAGTTATATGAATACTCTGACACTGTAGAGTACCACGGTAATTTAAGATAAGTTTGTTTGGCGAACATTATTTTGAGTTATAAACAGAAAATACAAGATAATTTCGAGTTTGTCATAAAAATATATACCTTTAAAGAGGCCTTTGATATAACAATAATGGAGTCGACATGTGAGGTGCGATAAAGACCCAATTTTTTTATATAAATAAAAAATTGAGATTTTATAAATCACCTGTAAAATTTTTGTAAATTTTAATGAGGCGATAATCATATATAATTGAACTATAAAACATAATATTATCTAATCGGTCCTATGCTTATTTTTGAACCAATGTACGAGTAGTTTTGATTTGTCTAACAATTTAAAAATTAATAATAATAATTAATTAATTAATTAATTTAATACCTAACCTAAACCTAAAAACCTAAAGTATACCTAATTTAGGTATACTTTGGCCTTATTATAATTACTTACAATTTTTTTAAATGAACAAGCTCTTTTTTCAGCCAGTTACAAGAAACTGTTATCTTAAATCTAAAAATTGATAGTCGAATATTTAATCTAAAAAAGAGATACCGGCCGAATTGATAACCTCCTCCTTTTTGGAAGTCGGTTAAAAATTTAGTAAATTGCAATCTGTTTAATCAATTGGTAAACTTCACTACATATTTTGATTAAATATTCGACGTACAATTTTTTCATTTTACACTAGATAAATTAGGTCATTGAAAGCAGTCGTTAGGTATGTAATTATTTTTCCAAAATGTAGTAGTAGTGTAGTCTGTAGTACAGTACTCGTAAGAAATATTTAATCGCCACTCGTTTATTCGGTTCTAAATTATATCTTACTTACGAAAATCACAGAAAATAAATTCTAAACCGAAAAATAACTGTATTAATTTTCACATTTATGTAACAACATTCACTTTGGTTCACTTTGGGTCTACGATTAGCGCGTTCGTAGCAGCTACGAGCTACGGTGTAGCGTACGTGTGTCTACGACCGACGTTGTCACTACACTGGAGGCTCAGCTGTAGCTGAAAGCTTCAGCAGGGATACCACAGCCAGAGTTTAAATTACCTTTGTCATGGATGGAAGCTATTATGAAAAAAATCTTTAAAATGTTCAGTAGAACATTTTTGGTAATATAAAATTATACAACTTGGTCTCCTCTCTAGGTACTCAGTATTCTTCCACGACAGTTGAAGTATAGTTGGTGCATCGTACTGCCTCATCGTGGGTCAAATTTTGCCAAGAAAATTTGTATGGAAGTCAGTCATTTTTAAAGTTATGTCCATTGGTTTTTTTAGACTGACATATAGGTCACTTTTTATCCCGAAAAATAAGGGATTCTCGCGGTATTTTCCAAAAACTTTTTACAAGCTAAGTCGCGGGGGAAATTGTAAGCTATGTCTACTTGATAGAGAAATTCATCAGAAGAAAATATATACAGCTGAAAAGATAGTAAAAATGTTTAAAAACAAAAAATTGAAACATAATAACTGCTCAAATTCAAATTTATTAATTTCATGTAGGCCAACTTGTAACTTTTATGACACGTCATGAACCTACCACCGGTTTCCAGTAAATCCCATAATATTAGCGATCTTTATAATATTTGGCAATGGGCAAGAACCGATAATAAAGTAACGCTTGACTTGGCAACCCAGCCTGGTAGAGCTATTCCAACTAGCAACAGATATCTGTTGCGCTTATACGGACAGGCCGCTAATATTCACTATCTATTTATCTTAGTTAGGCTACCCAGATCTTAGGGCAACCGCATACGATTAGTGTTATGTTTTTAGGTATTTTATATTATTGAAATGATAAGACAGCCCTTAACTGCAGTGACTGATGGTGAGGATGTTGTCTAAGATGGTAGTGGGTTAACTTGGAAGGGCAGTTTAAGGGCAGTTTTAATTAAACTCTGTCTTACTCAGTCTAGATTGAGGTTATTTAATACCCTTAGGAACCTTCTTGTTTTCCGGTGTAAAAAGTAGTCTATGTGTTATTCCAGACTATAATCTATCTTTTCGCATTTATAATATTAGTAGGATAGTAGGTAGGACGAAAACCATGTTTCAATAGTTTTATTATTGACCTCTACTGATATGGCAACTCTAGCTAGAACGTACCACATTTATTATAATACAATGTATTTGGATTGTCATACCGAATATGTTCATGTCGAGTTTAAACTCTACACAGACTTTTGTGTCCCCGATAAAACGGGATCATCGTGTATTTTATTTCATAATCCTTTAGCTCCGAATGTGACTATTGCGTAAGCAAATAATGTAAATGCGAATGTGTGTTTGTTTGATTTTTTATAAACAAACTAATATTATAAAGGCGATAGTTTGTATCTGTGTATGTTTGTTACTTTTTGACGTTAAAACTACAGATTTAATTAAAATTTGGAAAGAAAACAGCTCATACATACCTAGGATTAACACAGGCCACATTTTATTTCGGAAAATGAAAGAGTTACCGTGGGAATTAAAAACTTTATCCACGCGGACATAATCTAGTTTTTTATAACAACTGAATTTCAGCTTTATTTACTTTGAAAAAGTAACGAAGGATCAAAATAACGCGCGAAGGACACACAGTGGAAACGGCATGCAAAAGAAACGGAAAATACGGACCTTTTTCAACCATATAAGCAAATAAAGCGAATAAAGGCCACTTGGAATTGTTATCAGGGAAGGCGCCTTGGCGCCACCAGTAAGTACCTATACATATGTCATCCAAAAGTTCACCACTATAATGTTATATTCGCCCACCCTTTCTGTGTTTTTTATTAAGTGTTTGGTACAGAATTGAATAAATAAACGTAATAAATTAAATAAATAAACATAATGTACGTGGGACATTATATTTGAACGTAATAAACTGTTTGTTTTGTGCGCGTCAAAATATTTACGACGTGACCCGTAAAAGCGACATTAGTGGAATTATCGCAAGATCACACAAGCGACATGTTGTTAGATAAAATATCGCTATATTTTGCTTACATACCAAATGTAGAAACAACTGCACAGTATCAGATCAGCTTGCTAAAAAAATAATGAGAGAGACTTTGTTGACCATATTCGTAACATCTTTGATTTATCCCTTACTTTTCGGAAAAGTAAGTACCCGTTAAATTCATAACGTACAGATTAGGTACCGTAGAATTTTCGTATGCAAAAACTTACCGACTCTATCCAAAGCTTTTTTAGGTAAGTAAGAGTACAAAAATATGTATCTTGCAGAGAGCTTGCAAATGGCAGTTTATATATATCTGTCAGTTAGTAAAATTTAGAGTAAAAAGCGTTTATATCCCCAAAAATCCTCACGATTTAAGTAAAAGGAAAAACCTTTATTTAAAAATCCGCTTAGCTCAGAAGATATTATGATATTTCAGTGTCTCGTTGACTACCACGAAAGAATACATCTTTCCCAATTACAGGAAACCCCGATATACGTGTTAATGATGATGATTGTGGTAAAATGTCTGCAGTGTGACCTTACTCTTAAATACTCAAAAGCAACTGCTTAACAAATTTGTGCGTCCTTGCCGCTTTAATTACAGGTTCCATTTATTTACTCGCTTTGCAATGGCTTCTTTGAAATTGCTATATTACTTAGATTCTAGCTTTTGCTTACGGTTTGCCCCAATCCAGGCTTCGCCATGGAACTGATTTTTTGATTATTTGTCCTATTCATTTCTTATTGTTTTTTTGATACTACTGCACGGAAAAACAAAGATGGGATAATTGCAATTTTATTATATTTTAGTGCAGATTATTACACAATTACATAATGATAAAAAGAAATAATAGAACTCGCTTTATATTTTCTGTTTGATTTTTTGCAACAAAAGAGAACCAATAATAACAAACCATAATATTTGCAAACTGACATGCAGTTTCTAAATAAAACTACGTTTCTATAGAAACTCGAATATACTCGAGTAACTAGACGTACCTAAGTAAATTACAGTCAAAGTAAAAGCGGTTAGTGACGAGATAGATTAGGTGACGTAATGTGGGGAGCTTGTACGTATTGAAAATAAATTGCTATGCTATACGAGCTACTGATTTAATACTACACCCACAACATACGCCCGCGGCCGCGCCAGACTTGTGTGTAATAAAAAAGAATCACGCCTCTGTCTCTAGAGATTTTATTATTGATTTACATGAAATCAACCTCGCGCGGAACACGGGCTATACCTACCATCAGTGGCGTAACTATACCGTTTGAGGCCCGTGGCAAATTCATCGGATGGGGCCCTCCCTCCCCCAATATAAAGAAGCTCAACCAATGGGATAGGCCCTTTAGGCTGGGGGCCCGTGGCATTTTGCCGTCTTGCCACCCTATAGTTACGCCACTGCCTACCATGTGCAGTTACTAATTTTAACTTTTTTAATTTTAGCTGTGCAAGTTGAAACCACTTATTTGACCACTAGCTTTTGCCCACGACTACATGCGCGTTGGTTATGGAGTTAGACTTCAAAAATCCCGCGGGAACCCTCTTTTTCCTGATTAAAAAGTAGCCTATGCCACTCTTCAATTATTCTATGCCCATGCAAAAATCACAACGATCCGTTGCTCAGGGGGTGAAATGTGGTTTAGAACTTTTTATCAAAATCGGCAGTTAGGTTATTAGTTTTAAATTATAAAAATCTGTATAAGCTGTTTTAGAAAATCCTTTGAGGGTGGTAAAATAGGGGATGGAAGTTTTATGGGAAAATTTTTATTATTGGGATTTTAATTTGAAATTCATAAGGTAGATAGGTTCTTTCTGGGGCGTAGCCATCAGTACGGTTGAGAAACGGTTTTGAGAAAAACCGCCCCTAAAGAGGGTGAAATGGGGATCCATTTTCACAAACCATCCTCTAACTTAAACCATACACTTAATAAAAATGACAATGAAAATCCTTCATTCGAGCAACGAATAAGCCGTGACCACATTTCAATAATGACTTATGTATATAATATGCTACAGAAGACATAATATTACTTATATATACATAGTATGGTTATACGTAAATGGTTTTTTATATAAAAATAATATTATATTACGTTATCATAAGACAGTTCTTAATAAAATCACATTACTCAATCCGGCGCCAAGAAGCTTCTACGTTTTAGTGTAACCAACATTTTTATAATATAAAAGGAGACATAGGGTAAGGATGCCGAATATGAGATAGTTGCCAAATATGAGATAGTTAGGTTTTGGCGAAACTAATCGCCGCAGCTATTTGGCGATACTGTCACCAGAAGCCGCGTGGCAACAGACTGAAACATGTGTTGGTGCTTCCCAGTTCGAGGCGAAGTCAGGTTGTGTACGTGCGGATTTTTACGAAACCACAAAACCCGATTTTTGACACCAAATATTAACGAGGTATGTTACAACTTTATAGTCACACTAAATGATTTAAATTTACAGTCATTGTATCAGTTATATGATTAATTTTACAATGCATTTGCAGTTTAGTTGTATTTTCTTCGTTAAGAAATAATAGGCAGCCTAGTTTTTAAATTTGGGTGTTTTCCTAATATGAGACACGTGGGGGCTCCTTAAATGAGATATCTCATATTAGGATGTATAGAAATACGACTATTTAAAAACCTCTTTTTCTAGATGCCGTCGATCAAGGAAGTCCTAGGACCACGATGCCATAATACGGGCCGTGAGTGCAGTGCGAAGCAAACAAATATGTTACCTAATAGCATCAAAACTTTCGATGTTCCTAAGAGTATCCTAGAACGTTATGTCAAAAAAGATGCTAATGCAGAAGTATTTGTCAAGGTTCATGGGAAGACCTCCAGCTTTTTCTGACTATTTAGAAGCAAAAATAGAAAACTATTGTAAAGTTGGACTAACGATTTTATGGGTTACATCTACATCTGAAGAACATCAAGCACTTGGCACAAGCACATGATAATATATTATTAAATTGTTACTAAAACCTTTTTATTTAGTAGTACGATGTTGTAGATTAATAAATATCGCCAATAAAAAGTTTTTTTGAATTGATTTCTTTCCTTTTTCTCTAAATCTATACTATCTCATATTAAAAACCCTTGGTATCTCATAATAGGAGACCATTTCCCCGAGACGTAATTTCTGACTTTTCTAATATTATCTGATATAACAAAAAATCTATTATACCTAGCACTAATCGGTCTTTCAAGGATAAACTTCATTAAATACTTATCGAATATAAATGATTTTCATAGTGCAATAATTTATTTTTTATGGCCGAATATGTAAATGGTATCTCATATTTGGCATCTTTACCCTAATATTTCGTGGGTTTTTATTTTTTTATTTTTTTATTCTATGGCAAGATAGCCCTTGACTGCGATCTCACCTGATGGTAAGTGACGATGCAGTCTAAGATTGTAGCGGGCTAACTTGGAAGGGGTATAGCAGTGTAAATTCAACCCATAGCCCTAATCGGTTTCTACACGCTATCGTGCCGGAACGCTAAATCGCTTGGCGGCACGTTTTTGACGATAGGGTGGTAACTAGCCATGGCCAAAGCCTCCCACCAGACCAGACCAGAGACAATTTAGAAATAATAAATTACTAAATTGCCCCCGCCGGGAATCGAACCCGCGACCTTCCAGTTATAAGACCACAGCGCTCACCAAGAGGTCATCAAAGTCGTCAAAGGCTTTAAGGTGACTTAAATTTTATTTTATTTTTATAAATCTCCTGTCACCTAGCTCTAACTATTTTAAACATTTTTAAATGATTTTAATTTGAGTACCCTTGAAGGAAACTTCTGAAAAATTCGGTGATCTTATAAAGACGTCGTATATAAGACGTATTTGAAAGGAAAAGGTGTCTGACTGACTGATCTATCAACCACAGCAGAAACTACTGAACAAATCGGACTGTTTGGCATACAGATAGCTATTATGACGTAGGCATCCGCTAAAATTTGAAAATTCTACCCCTAAGGATGCAAAATAGGGGTTTGAAAAATCAAACTTACGTCTAACGTGAGCGAATCCGCAGCTAGTTTTAAATGAGCCCAAATGTTTTGCGTCGGTTCTGGACTTACCAATTGTGGTGCCCCTACCGATCATCGTTAAGCCATAACCACCCGTTGCTCAACACTGAGAGCTTTTTAGATCCGTACTGTCGACACGTATCTTTACAGTAAATAGGTCAACTTCATATACTACAGAGTCTCTATCACTACATACCTCAATGTAAAGAAAGCGTCTGTCTGTTTGAAAGTGCTGAGTTCCTCTTGAAAAAGTTCCTGTATTTATTGACTTAGGTGAAAACAAGACAAGACTCTTGTTCTCGAGAATTCTCTCGGGATTTAAATATTTCAATATTTCCTGAAACAAATGTTAACACATAAACCAAAACCCCGGGAAATGCAGATCCTACTGTTCTTAATATATTATTCAATCCTAACTGATAAATAATTTTACTTGCCAGACTACTGATTTAATGTAAGTAAGTAACTATGTACTTATTATTTAGACGTCAGATAAGCCAAAATAATTACGTAGAATAATGTATTGGTAATGTATTTTCAAATAAATATTAAAATAATTGTTTGGCTGTTATAGAACAGAAATAGAGTAAGATATAAAGTAGAATAAGATCAGAAATAGATATACTTACATAATTCTAGAAAAATAAGCAATTTATGATTGACTTCCACGAGAGTTCAGAAAAAGTAGGTAGGTAATTTAAAATCTACAATAGTTAGCTCGGCCGGAGTCAAAGACTGAATTCAACAAAGCTTTTCACGTGAACCTAGGTATTTTCAAGATAGGTAACTGACAGCATTTTCCTTTTCAAGTCAAACCGCCTGCCACAGAACCCTATCGGTATCTTGTCCGGGCTTATACAAAGTTTTTTATACCGCCACACAACCGCTACAGAACAACATTGTATAGTTGATACTGAACTGGGTTTTTATTTAAATATTTTACAGTTACCTATTAACTGTCGTTTAAACTCAGGCTGTTTTTTTTATAATTTACTAGCTGTTACCCTATAGTTTTTAAAAGAATATGTTTTAAATAAGAATAATTTTCCCCGTTTTTGCAACATTTTTCACTGATGCTTCGCTCCTATTGGTCGCAGCGTGATATTATATAGCCTAAAGCCTTCCTCGATAAATGGACTATCCAACACAAAAAGAATTTTTCAATTCGAACCAGTAGTTCCTGAGATTAGCGCGTTCAAACAAACAAACTCTTCAACTTTATAATATTAGTATAGATAATACATCGGTTAGTGTATTTGTCTACGGAGACGAGGTTCCGGGTCGTCGGTTTCGAACCTGCGGCCTTTCAGTTTTCAGTCCGCACCTTTAACCATTGGGCTATTGAGGCTTTTTTAAAATAAATAAATTACATACTGCTTGCCTGTGTAAGGTTGTGTTGCAGGTAGGTTATGCTCTAGGTAGGTAGGTACGAGTAACAGAGGCGAGGTGTGAGCGAGGAAACACGTACTTACGCCGGAAGTGAGTTTCACATCCTAGTTGTTCGGAAATATCGACATGCGTTTTGTGTGAGTCGATTGGATGTCAACTACATATATCCAACGCTATCGACTTCTCACAGTTCTGAGTTCTCATTCATCGGCGTATCCTGATGCTTACTAATATTATAAATGCGAGAGTATAGTTTGTTTGTTGGTTTATTGGTTTGTTGGTTTGTCATTCAATCACCTCGCAGCAACGCAACGAATCGACGTGGTTTTTTGCATGGGTATAGTTGAGGACCGGGAGAGTACTTTTTATTCCGGAAAATTAAAGAGTTCTCGCGGGATTTTAAAAACTAAACTACTTAGTTTGTTAAATAAATAAAAAGCCTTTTCATACCCATATTACTCTTTAAATTCCAATTATTACTATTAACTGTATTCATTATTTGATTTGAAGTTAAGATTAATGAGGCAGTTATTTAGAAATCACACAATACGATTTTAATATTTTCTTTGGAAATCTGTGAGTACGTTCACCGTACACGCGACAGTAAGTATTGCGTTGTTTATAGTACGCAATAAATGTATCAATTTCGTTTTAGGTATACTAATAGAGTTTCGGGGCTATAAAGTAGGGCCTACGCGGGAACAATAAACGCATTCCACCGTACATATTATTGTTTTTATTGGCTTTCTAACCCTTAAGGAGAAACTGTTCATATAGCTTTTAGTAGAATTGAATCTTTGCCCATACTTTTTCGTTCCCGTAACTCAAACTCAGGTTTAGTTATTTGGATCCTTTGATATAGTGGCGCCGATTGAAAAAATCAGTCTCTAGTGCTTTATTCTACCAATTTCAACTACATGCCAAGGTAAATAAACGATACTGCGCTTCGGCTCACTCATACCAATTTTTAATTCCGGAAATCAAACCGGGAACCTGGAAGCAAATAGACGTGTGGCACTCGGGGACTGCCGCGGTAAAGCTATTGCATAGCATTTTTTATCAACGCCATCTAACGGCTCACCGTAGACCGTAAATAACCTGACAACGGAGGAGTCCCGTGTCAGGTTATTTTCGTTACGGAATTTCTGGATTCGGTCTCCACGCTGGCCCGCGATAGAAGCTATGCAATAGCTTAAAAACAAAGTGCTATGTAGATCATAATATGTTTTAGAATGAGTGTATCTAACTAGGTATATGAGCTTCATTATGTGGAATAAGAATGCGTGCCGAATGAGAGAGGCGCTGACAAATTAAATTCTTTCCCGCGAATTAATGCGTGTGTACAGATCCGTCTTTACCATAAGGACAAAGCCAAAGGCGCCCGGCCCGATGGGCCCGAAAATATTAAATGAACTGCCTAACTATTATGTAGGTAAGTACTTTTCTTACAATCCACATTGGTTCAACGCATTGATACTTTGTAGAAAGCGCCAAGATAGCCAGGTTATTTTTGCATAAAATTTGCTCAGCATTCAACAGAATTTTCAATTTTTATGTTTATACATATAATATTTACTACGCTAGGCACTTATTATGTATGTACCTACTACGACTATTAATATGTTATATCACCCACTCTACAAATGATTAAAAACTAAACCGGTCTTCTACTGGAATGGACACTAATCTGAACTATACTTACCTAATTCATAAACAGAGAAACAGTACAAACTTTCCCTTGAAACCTACGGTGTCTCAGGACATTACATACCTATAAACGATACTCGTATGTCCACATTTGTTTCGCTTAGCAATATAGGTAGGTACGCCTCTAAAACAAATTTAGGTCTATATAAAGGGAATTTATTACCGAGGAAAACGATCCTCACTCCGAATTCATACTAGACGTGACTAACGCCACTCGCGAACATAAAAGTTCCGAAGGCGGTATTATTTAGTTGTAGGCGATATGAATTCAACTCGAGTGTCTCATAGTGTCTTACAAACGGGGTGACCATCACTCACTGACCTCCATATTTAATAGAATATAATAGAATAGAAATATTTTTTATTCAAATAGACTTTTACAAGTGCTTTTGAATCGTCGATGAATCTACTGGTAGTTTTTCATATTTCGACCTATGTTCCTTGGGGAAAGTTTTTCAGTTTCATGAGCACATTCACCTCCTTCAGGGTTGACCCACCCTTTTGTTACACGTTGTATAACCCGCCAAACCAAAAGAAAAATTGTATAACTAGTACGTGTCGCTCGGTGTCTTGAGTATATTTTAAAGGGTTTGTGTGATATTGCGTTCTTTCTGTATTTCTAGTACTGGAGCGACAGGCAGTAGGCGTGTAACTTTACCTATTGACACAACTCAGTGGGTCGTTTCTTCAAAGTGATCTACTGATTCGAATCTACACAACTACTTACTAGTTAAGTAACTAGTGTATCATTTGGCTCAATTGAATCATTGAATCTCGTCCCATTCGGTACTCGTGACTTAAGTTAGAGTTAAAACGAGACACAAAACGTGCCCTGACATAAATGTCTCGTTTTAACTCTGTCTTGAGTCTGAGCAGAGTGAAAGTACAGTCTACAGATTTCAGCTTTAGAGTTGAGACAAATGAACGAATGGTATTATTAGAAAAGGACGCGATAATAAAACAAATAAATAAATAAAACTGTTTAATGATTTACAAATTATTATTTCCTTCGTCTAGGTACATCTATCTATCCACATCGACGTCGTTTCTCCCAAACCGATCCTAGCATTTACAATAAAATTTCATAAAATACGAATAATATTTACATACATAAAATTAGGATAAAAATATTTTATTATATAATAACTAATTTCTTTCACCTTTGACGGAAATAGAATTTTAAAATTTAAAATAAACAAAAATATAATAAGACCAAAAGCCATTAACGATTATTTAATAATTTTTTTATTTCTAATTTTTTATTTCCATTAAAATAAATTAAATTTTTTAAACTAAATTATTTAAAAAAATAACTCGGCAAAAAAACAACATCTCACAAAATATTTAAAACACAAGTAAAGGTGAAAGGATACAGCCTAATGTAACGCTAATAAAGAACTACCTAGACAAAATACGTTTAAAAAATATTAACACAATAAGTAATTATTATTCAAACTAAAAGTGTCCTGCATATTTTTTAATACAAGCTAATGCCCGCGATTTCGTCCGGTAAAGACAAACACGCTAACATTTTTAGCTTTATTGAATTAAGAAAACAAAATAGCACAAATGTATCATCGCCGTGTAAACCTCATCATAGTTCTTAGTACACATAAAACAAAAATTGAAGACAAAAACATTGGATTGAGCAGTATATAAATAAATAGAGAATAACCTACTTACAACACTACGGAATTAAGAAGACCAGCGCTCTTACCTAATTTAACAAACACTTGTAAATTATCATTTTAATATTGGTTTGATTTTCATCGATGAATAAGTGTGTGTGTTGAGTGGTCTCGAAAAACTCAAGTAATTCTGTATGTAAAGTTGTCTCGCGATTTTTACTCACACAACAAGTTAAGTAGCGGGAACTTTTTTTACTGAGACCAACATAACAGTTACAACTGACAGTTTTTTACTGACTTAAGTTTTTTACAACTTGAGTTTTTCGAATCAAAATTTCAGTTAATAGAAGCGAGTGCTTCAAGTTAGGTAAGAAATGACACTAATTTACAGTATTTATTATTGCTTTTATTTATCGTTTCAAAAAAGATGTTTATATCAATCATGAACTCATTTTATCACATTTTATACAATAATTATTATGAACCCACAAAAATTATCGAACGCATTTCTTCAAGCCGTGGTAAAATTAGACTAAGGCCAGCCGCAGATATCCTTATGTCGAATCCGACTATTCTATTGTCGATATTTTATCGATTACAAAATCTGTCATACAGATGTTTTATAAGATGGTTCGCGTGGCACTGTGTGCGTGAGTTTGTACAGACACAAAAGTGACTGTGCCTGTGTGTGTCTATGACAGCTGACGTCACACTGTACTGCTGGCACAAATGAGTTTTAACTGTGTTGAGATAATATATAGTTTAGTTCACTTTGCATTTGAAATATTTTGATAAACATTGCGCTAACATTTCACTCCTTATTTTGCATGAAACTTCCCCAGATTTCAATTTAATAGAAAATCTAATTTTCTATTACTTAATTGAAATCATAATATTTTATTAAAGGATCTATGGAGACTTTTAAGTCTCTGAAAACTATAATAATTAAATAAGATCTTACTATTAATCCTCAATTATAATATGTAATCAAACAAATTTCTCAAATGTAGTTCGATTTTCAATATAATATGACTCAGTTCTTTCAAAGTTATCTAAAAAAAATACACATATTTCAATATATTTTTTCCTGACGATACAATTTTGAGTTACGTGAGTTCAAAAGTGAAAGTAATTATTCAAAAGGTTATAATCCTTTTAGCAGTGAAAATAACCGACAAGCAACAATCGGATCCGATAGTAAATATGCGACCGGCTTACAAAATTTACCTTAAATTCTAGTCGACATAACGAGTGCATAGAAGAGAATAAGCCTGTCTCTGTCGCACGCTCGGCCGCCGCTATCTGGCGTCCCTCTCCTCAGTTGGAGGACACGGCGCTCTGTTGCTGCTGTTTGTGCCGCCGATGGTCGTAGTTGACGAGCCTTTGTCCCACGAGGTATTTGTCGTTCTTTATGTGCTCGTACAGTTTGCGGAACTGACGTATCTGTGGGATATCATTTTTTTTTAATATTTTTAGCGAGCAAACGAGCAAGCGGGTCACCTGATGTTAAGTGATTACCGCCGCCCGTGAACATTTGTAGCACGTCCAAAGGTAAACTGGAAAAAAATGCTTTAGCGTTAAGTCCGCCTTTTGTACAATAAAGTGAAAGAAAAAAATGTACGTTCCCTATGGACTTCAAAACGGCAGGACCGATTTTTGTGAAATTTTCAGCCAGTCTCTTTTGAAGTTTGGTAGAGTGTGGATACATGTTGCACATTTAGCATTTTATATTATTATTGTACTTTTATAGTCCGCCTGCGCGCGATAGTAAAATTAGTCAGTACTCAGCGCGCCTCCGATGTGAACACTCTGTGAATCACATAAGTGTCTCACAGCTCATCTCTTTTATTCCGAGTACTCCCCTCACTGTTGTGGACCAGCCCCTTTTGTTCTGTAACTCAGTGCCTATCAACGACGATAGGCATTTGTTATCCATTGAAGGTTTGAAGTGAAATTGTCATTTACTATTTCATAATAAACCTTCAATGGATAAAAAATATATGTCAGTGGCTTTCATTTTTTGATAGGCACTGAGTTACAGATCAGAATCAGCCCCCATAAGTCGATTAGTGGTGCCACAACAAGAGATCGGAACAACTTTTTTTTTTTTTGGTATAGCCAAATAATGCCACCCGTGCGAGCCCTATGAAGCAGTAGCACGAATCCCACCTGGAAGAGCGCGAGTCCCGCGAGCATGGTGAGCAGCAGCAGCGCGGGGTAGACGCGGCGCGCGAGCAGGTTGCGCTGCGCGGGCGCCGTCAGCAGCAGCGGCGCCACGCTGTGCGCCAGCGCGTACGGCACCGCCAGCGCCAGCCCCAGCCAGCGCACCAGCGGCGCCGCCACCTCGCGCAGGATGAACCTGCCGACACAATACCACTGTACCCACACACTCAGAACACTGGGCTAAGCAGACCAAAGATGGGCCCACCTCGCGCAGGATGAACCTGGGTATAGAATTCCATAATACCAATACGAAACGAAGGAGACCAAAGCTGGGCAGGACGAAAATTGAAATCTTTTTATACATTACTAGGTGATGCCCCCGTACTAAGTACGCGTGGATAGAGGTTTTTAATTACTGCGGGAACTAGTATTTTCCGGGGTAAAAAGTAGCCTATGTGTTATTCCAGACTATAATCTATTTCTGTGCCAACATTTCAGCCAAATCGGTTCAGTCGTTGTTGCGTGATTGAGTAACAAACATACATCCAAACTTTCACATTTAAATAATAATAGGATATTAGAATTCCGAGGCCGGCGGATTTCGAACCCACATCTCTCGGGAATCAAGCCCCGAGAGTGTTAAATCGGACGCAATTCCCGAGAGATGTGGGTGGATTTAAAATATTGTGAGTCTGCGGGTACACTTGGATTGTATTTATTTGTATTTTGTTGTATTTGTATTGTATTGGACTTAGGAAACTTCATCGTGGAAGCACTGTATACATAGCATAGTTTCATTAACGATTGTAAAAATTTTATTTTTTTGAAAAGAGCAACCGCCGAGTTTCTTGCTGGCTCTTCTCGGCAGGAAAGGCATTCCGAACCAGTGGTAGATTCATTGACAATTCAAAAGTGCTTGTAAAAGCTTATTTGAATAAAAAATATTTCTATTTCAAAAAACACAGATGGGGCTGACATGAAGGTCACCTTCAAATTATTAAAAATGAGAATAAAAAAAAAAAACTCTTACTTGAGATCCATTTCCCGTATGCCGTCCCTGTACGCCTTCTCGATGGCGCGCCGCATGCTCCAGTCCGGGCCCATCATGGTGAGCGCGCACACGATCTTCGTGTACAGCACGCCCAGCGCCCAGTCCTGCCACACGAACAGCACCGGCGACTGCTCCAGCGGGACCCGGAGCGGTATTACCAACACCTGAAACAAAACAAATTATTAAATAAAAAAAGAAAAAAAAAAAGAAAGAGAAAAAGCATCCCACCCTGTCCCCTTGGTCTGAACGCGAACTAGGACGCGTTATTGAAACAAGGATTTCAATGTAAAACTGTATTAAACTGCACTACGTATCAAACTAAGCACAACAAAGGGACGAGGGGGGCTGGTCACCGACGCTTTGCATACAAATTGACGTTTCTTAAGTCTATTTTTACGTTCAAATATTTTAGAGGCAGCCAACTTACTAGTGGCGCCATCTAGTTCATGAAAACAAAAAAAAACTATCAAATTTGATTGGACACTAGACGATGCCCGCGACTTCTTCCGCGTCTACATTTTGTGTGACTAGACGATGTGATATTTTTTTAAAGCATATTAGCCAAGCTGAATTTGACTTATATCCTCCTATGCCCTCCAAATAAGCGTAAAGCTTCAGTTTTCAGTCCGCACATTCAACCATTGGGCTATTGAGGTTTCGAATGATCCTCCATTTGACCTATCCTCGGCATAAGTTTTAATCCCTGATAAAGTTACTAGTTCTACTACCTATGTCTACTTCTAATATATGTTGTCTTGAAAATTTTTAAATGTACATAAAAAATAAAAATAAATAAATTTAATTTAGTTTAATTTTATATTATTTTAAGTTTGTTGATAATAAAATTACATATAATAAAAAAAAAAAAAAAAGTTATGAAGTACTCACCAGTTCCAACAGCAAGCCGAACATGAGCGGCACGAGCCCCAGCAGCGCCAGGGCCGCCAGCGCAGCCCGCGCGGCGCGGCGCGTCCACAGCGCGGCGCGGGCCAGCAGCGCGGCGCGCCCGCCCTGCGCCCAGCCCGCCGCCAGCGCGCCGCCGCGCCCCGCCGCCCAGCACACGTACATTCCTGACCAGATCGTGTCAAGTTAATTGTTAAAATACTAGTGGATGCTCGCGACTTCGTTCGCGTGAACTGAGGTTTTTAATTCCCGCGGGAACTCTCTCATTTTTCGGGATAAAAAGTAGCCTATATCTTATTCATGATTATGATATACTTCTGTGCCAAAGGCACATAGCCCGCTACCATCTGAGCATCGACACTTATCATCAAGTGAGATCGCAGTCAAGAACTATCTTGTCATTTTATTTCTTTCTACCAAAAAACACCTGTATGTAAAGCGGTTTTATTTTGTACTAACATGTAGCCTATGGGCTAATAAATAATAATATTATTATTTTAACTTAAACTTCTACTTGATTAACTTCTATATCGAATTGACAATCCAATAACTGTCCTTAGCTTATTCTAATTTATTATATATCTTGTCATTGCAAAAATATCATAAGGCTCACTCAGTTGTGAAAGCCATATTTAGTTGCTAGTACTTACCACACGCTGCCGTATACAGTTCGTGCACCCCCTCCGATGCCTTCGGTAACCACAATGCCATCACTTTTCTCCCTATAGCGACAGGTATAACCTAAAACAAAATCGGAATAATTCCTATTACTTTCGCATTATGAATAGATGATAATCAGCAACAACAATTCAACGTAAGCCCTTACAATTTTACCCTGCATATGTTAGAAGTTCTTGGTTCAATTCCCAGCCGGGGCAAATTGGTTAAGGTCAAGCAAAAAACACCGAAAAAATATCACATTTGTTGTATGGGGACCCCCTTTATAATTTTACTTTATTTTTATTATTTATAGCAATAGCGGCAACAGATATACACGTTCTGTGAAAATTTCAAGTATTTACCCATTACAATTCATGAGATATAGCCCGCTGACAGACAGACGGACAGACAGTGGAGGCTGTGATTAGGGTCCCGTTGGGACTTAGGGTAGGAAACCCTAAAAAAGGTCTTCTTGAGCCGCTTTAATACAAAGGCTGTTTGCCAGATATTCGCTTGAGATCGTCGACGAAGATTTTTTCGACGAGCTCTACGCTCGCCACTCCATACAAACAAAACGAACTCACAAGAGTAAGCGCGCTGGCCATGACGAGGGACACGGAGACCAGCGCCAGCAGCGCGCCCAGCCGCACCGGGAACCACGACACGCGCACGTACGGCTCGAAGCCGGCCGGCCCGTCGCGCCACATCAACGCCTGTGGGTAGGACATTTATTATACAACGAGGAGGGTAGAACATTTATTATACAATCAGGAGGGTAGAACGTTTATTATACAACGAGGAGGGTAGAATATTTATTATACAATCTGGAGGGTAGAACGTTTATTATACAACGAGGAGGGTAGAACATTTATTATACAATCTGGAGGGTAGAACATTTATTATACAACGAGGAGGGTAGTACATTTATTATGCAATAAGGAGGGAAGAACATTCATTATAGAATGAGGAGGGTAGAACATTTATTATATAATGAGGAGGGTAGAACATTTATTATAAAATAAGGAGGGTAGAACATTTATTATAGAATGAGGAGGGTAGAACATTTATTATACAATCTGGAGGGTAGAACATTTATTATACAACGAGGAGGGTACTACATTTATTATGCAATAAGGAGGGAAGAACATTCATTATAGAATGAGGAGGGTAGAACATTTATTATATAATGAGGAGGGTAGAACATTTATTATAAAATAAGGAGGGTAGAACATTTATTATAGAATGAGGAGGGTAGAACATTTATTATACAAGGAGGAGGGTAAAACATTTATTATACAACGAGGAGGGTAGAATATTTATTAGACGAAGCTTACTACACTGTTTAAGAGCACATTATCAGCAACAACCCACATAAAAAAGACGGTTTCTTACTGAGCTCAGGTCTCCTCTCAGGGAAGGGTTATAGGCCATAGTTCACAATGCTAGCAGAATGCAAATTGGCAGACTTCACACACTTTCTTTGGGAACATCATGGAGAGTTAATCTAAGCTTACCTTCACCATTAAAGTAAGTACAAGTATTAAAAGTAATAAAACCTTTTCAACATGTCTTACCCGATGAGCGGCCCCCAGCTGATGCGGCGGATGGGGCGGAGGGTTGGGCTCGTTGTCCCGCGACGCCTCCCCCAGCAGGTAGGAGCGCAGCCCCAGGGCTCCGGCCGCGCACGCGCACCACGCGCGGAGCCCTGCCTTCAGCCACGTGCGCGTGTGGGACTGCTCTAGCAGAGCCGGGAGAATCACCTGGAATAATAGTTTTCTTTTATTCACAAGATAGTTCTTGAATACGATCTCACCTGATGGTGAATGACGATATAGCCAAGATAGTAGCGGGCTAGCTTGAACTCTACATTTCGCCAAGGCACCAAAAACATTACATATTTCTTGTTTGAATGCAAATATAATCAAAAGAAAAATATAGTTCGTTTAAATATTTACAACTAGCTGATGCTCGCGACTTCGTTCGCGTGGAATTAGTTTACACGATCCCGCGGGAACTATAATTTTTTTCAGGATAAAAAGTAGCCTATGTTTTACTCCAAGGTATAATCTATTTTCATTTTAAATTTCAGCTAAATCGGTCCAGTAGTTTTTGGGTTTATTCATTACAAACATACACACAAAAATACAAATTTTTCCTCTTTATAATAGTAGTGTAGGTAGGTATTAATTTTACGAAGGAGAATTTTAAATTGTGTGAAATAGAAGGGTTTTTTTTGCAAAATCAGTACATCAGCAGTTTGACTTTAAATATCAGATAGGGGCTCTTGGTGGTTAACCATCGATTTATAATATTAGTAAGGTTAAAAGCTCACTTGCAGCAACAGCAATTCCAAGCTGAGCTCGTTGACAGGCGCCTCGGTGTGGACTGCCACCGCGTAGGGCAGGAACCCGGGCAGCACGTACTTGATCACCCTGATGGGGAGCCACAGCATGAAGAGTACAGCCGTGCCGAACACCATCGCCGATACCACCAGGCGACGGATGTGCGACCACACTGGGAGATGGATCATTTCCTAGACATAAAAATTAATAATTATAAAAAAATATATTAATTCAACAATCATCAAAGTCACCGACATTTTTTTTTATTCGATCACAAGATAGCCGTTGACTGCGATCTCACCTGATGGTAAGTGACGATGCAGTCTAAGATGGTAGCGGGCAAACTTGGAAGGGATATAGCAGTGTAAATTCAACCCATACCCCTAATCGGTTTCTACACGCCATCGTGCCGGAACGCTAAATCGCTTGGCGACACGTTTTTGACGGTAGGGTGGTAACTAGCCACGGCCAAAGCCTCCCACCAGACCAGACCAGAGACAATTTAGAAATAATAAATTCCTAAATTGCCCCCGCCGGGAATCGAACCCGAGACCTCCCAGTTATAAGACCACAGCGCTCACTACTGCGCCAGGGAGGTCGTCGAATAGCTCTGCGAGTTTCGAAACTGAAGTGGAAATGAGCGGGGCACATAGTTCGAAGAGCTGATTGTCGATGGGGTCCCAAGGTGCTGGAGTGGTGAACCCGCACCGGGAAGCGCAGTGTTGGCAGACCCCCCACTAGGTGGACCGACAACAAACGAGTCGCAGGGAGCCGCTGGATTCAGGCCTGTGGAGGTCCATGCAAGTGACCTATGTCCAGCAGTGCACATCCATCAGTTGATAAAGAAGAAGAATTCGACAATCTGGGATCATAGTGTTAGTAATATTAAAAACAAACATGATTTTATTTAGAATTTTATATTTTGCTTGGTTTGCTTTTATTAAGTCTGATTGTTATTAACATAACTTAACGGTTCGTTGTATTGTGAAGTTTAGTCAATTCTAAATAATACATTGTTTTCAGTTTTTCTAGAAATACTTGCATAAAATTAGCTGCGAATTTTAAACGATCGAATTCTACGCAAGTAATCATGATTAATTGGATTAATTTGACTTTATAATGAGGCACCGTGCAAATATATGAGGCTTACAAAATTAACCAATAACCTTAGATAATGTAACATATCGAGTTTACAATATTTATGGCCTTTGGTATTATCTATCAGCTGTGCCTAACTAATCAGAGGATTTAGGTAATCCTTTAGCTAGTTCCTTATGCTGCATTTCCATTTTGAAAATTCCTAGGTTGAAAGTATTTAGTAAGTGCTAAAAATAGGGAAATTTTGTCTGATGGGAGGCTTGCCGTGGCTACCGTCAAGGACGAGCCGCCAATCGATTTAGCGTTCCGGCACGATGGCGTGTAGAAACAGATTAGGGCTAGGGGTTGAATGTACACTGCCATTGCTCTTCCAAGTTAGCCCGCTACCATCTTAAACTGCATCGTCATTTACCATCAGGTGAGATCGCAGTTAAGGGCTATCTTGTCATCGGATTAAAAAAACTCAAATACAGTAACAGCGATAGTAACGCGGTCTTTTTACGATTAAATCGCTCAGTCGCTGCAAAAAGTTGCCGTGGGCGACCTCCTTAAGGTTTAAAAACATTTAATTTTGATATTCGCGCAACGTGCTTGTCAACTACCTGTAGCTTGCATGCGGCTAATAAGCGGCGATTGTTTTTGTCTCTGTGACTTCTCGAAATAAGTTTATTATTCAACACCCTAGTTTAATTCGTTAACCGATTCAACCTGGATTCAACTCAATTTAGGCATGTACAGCTATTATTTGAAGCCAACATGTATATTTCATGGACATAATATGCCATTAAATGGCGTGTATGCTACTTTTCACTGTTTTACTGAATAGCTGCAATTTAAAAAATATGGAAAATATGAATCTGAAGAATTGAGGACGGGCCATATAAGTACGGATTTGCGTTAGTATTTTTGTTTCTCTAGCTGTAATGTGCTTTTCAAGACAAGGAGAGTTACCCGACCAGTTAACAAATTTCAATTTTAACATGAATTGGGCTGTGGAGTAGGCCACGCTACTCTCTTGTCACCCAAGTAAAAAAGATAAACAGATAAGACAAAAGAAAGAAGTTTCTTGCCAGCTTTTCTCAGCAGAATCTGCATTCTGAACCGGTGGTAGAGTTTCGACGTGTCATAAGGGCCACTGGTTAAACTACATGAAATAAATAATTTTGAATTTGAAATCAGGTAGACCATACATACCTGCACAGGACTAAAGTCTGGATCGTTCAAGTTCTTCAAGAACCACAGAACACCTGGTCTGAGCACCTCGCGAAGTAGCAAAATGAACGAGGCGAAGTAGTACACGTAGACCATTCCAACAAGCCAGTGTATGAACATGAGCGTCCAGGGGGCAGCTTGCAGACTCGACTCCCTGTCCTTCAGGGTGGCATCGAACATCGAGAGGGAGCATAAGTCTAGCCACCAACCACATACTAGGGGTATCACTCCAATCTGGAAAACAAAAATCACATTTTAAGTAAATAGACATGACATCAGCTGCTGCAGGTATGCTCTATTTTTGAGTGACTGTGGAAAGTTGCTAAGTCAAATCTGCATTTCGTCATACAAATTGCGGATTAGACGGTTTTTACTTAGCAACTTTCGATAACCACTGAGATACCTATCTGCTTCCTAACTCCGGGCCTAGTACTGAGAATTTTTTGACAGAAAAACTCAATTAATTTTTGACCCGAGAATCGATCTCCGGCATCTCTGGCGCAGTCGAACATGTTAACCAGACCAACGCAGTTAAAAAGGTTTTTATAAAAAGTATACAGTAACGAGGCAGCTGGCAGGAATGCGGGCGGGGTTCCCCACCAGTCCCAACTAATCGACAGATACATTGTCGGCTTGCTACAGCCGGATGGTTAGAACTCAGAGTGTACGAATATCTACGTACGTAGAAGCAGGAGTTACTTCCATTGCGGAATTCCATGATAATACTGTAAGAAAAAGTAATATCATGCTGTAATCCGCCGAAACAGAAAAAAACTGTATTGCAATTGGCAACATGCGCCGCCCGCGCCGAACACCAGAGCATTCAAGAAATATCCTTCTTCTTTTTGAATCTTTGCAATTGTGCATTGTGGGGTCAACATCTCCTGATGATGCTCCGGTGTCGGAGCAAAACGAACATCGAGTCTGGTTTGAAGAAGTTTATTTTGCGCTGCGTGTTGGCGTTGTGTTGTTGCTGTGTCTCTTCTACTCTGGAGAAACGACGGTATGCGGCGCGGGCGGTGCGTGTTGCGGGCGGGTCGTACAGATTTCTTCTGTTTTGGCGGATTACAGCATAATATTACTTTTTATTTCAGTATTAGATAAATGTTCCACGAAAAGGACGCTCATCCTTTCGCACATGCACATAATCTGATCGGCTTTAAGCGGCAAGCAGATCCAGAAATTAACTGTTGAAGGTGCCATAAAAATAAAAAAGCCAAGCAGAGCCAGTATAACCTGGTTTCAAAGATTTTAAAAAGTTAACTCCACGAGATCGAAGTCGCAGGCAAAAGCTATGTGATTTAGTTTTCGTTAGAATTAGATTTTGGAGTGGAATTTCCAAAACACGTATTTCCTCATTTTCATTTGAAAATACCAAGTTTCATGGATATAACTTGAAAAATTATAGACTTTCATATAAACTTACGTCTTCTATTTATCCCCTTTGGAGGTGGAATTTTATAAAGTCTTTCTTAATGGGTGACTATGTCGTAAAAGGAAGCTACTGTCAAAATTTCAGATTTCTAACTACAGGGGTTTAGGTTGTGCATTGATAGATCACTCAATCAGTTAGCACCTTCGATCACAGAAGAAAAAATAAGGATTCAGTACTTCATACTTCAACAATTATTCAAATGCATCATTGTTCTTGACTTATGTTATCGTGACACATGCTGTCCCGACTCCCGGCTCAAAACTACGGATAGCGGCTTTTTAATTTTATGATTATTTTATTAAATATTTTTTATTGCATTTCATGACTATGTAAATCTTATGCGTTCTGACACGTATTTCACGTTTATGTTCATTTTATAGTCTCCTAATGCCATTAAAAATTTAACTTCAAAATTTTCAATAATTAATGGAATTCAATAATGTAATTTCAATCAAAAAAAAACTTTGCAATTCAACACCGCATTATATCCATCCAAAGTTTTTACATATAATATTCAGTATTATAGCACTATATTATTTTTAGTATATTAAAATAAAGGAAAAAAAGAAATATTTTTTTTTTACTCTAATCCAACTAAAAATAGAACATCAAATAAAAAGCATAACAAGAATAATTTGATGGTCTCCAACCCGGATCTTTCGTAAAAAGTACAGCATTAATCCACTTTCTAGCCTTTCTGCAGATTGTGCAGGAATAATAACTATTGAAAACTTAGATCTATTATTATTTTCGTCCTCGTCACAATGCGGTTAACAACGAAAAAAATATCTAATCAAAAAATCAATTTATTAATATTTAGGGTTCTGGTATTATATTGTCGACTTTATTGTTGCATCTCAAACTGTTCACTTATCGAAAAGAAGACTTTGCAAATCGCTTTCAAGGATGAGTATTTATTAATTCTAAAGAAGCCGTCTCCACTTTTATCAACCAGATTCAATGTATGACATAAATGATCTTACTTAGTAAGTTCACTCGGTGGTTACACAAATCGGACTAACATGCGGTATCCACTTATTTTTCTATGATCGAAGGTTAGCACAAGTATTTTTAGAAGTATAGATGGAAATGAACTTCCAAGATGTTTTGAAATAGGTGCAAAGTTATAGTCGGAATTTTTGCACTTCCCTTTTGCAATAGTAATTGTCTATTCTTAATGTACATTTTTAAATTACTACAATGCATTTTTAAATGCAGCTACAAAATTAGTTAACAGAACTTTTAAGAAAAACTAGTTGATATAATGAACTTTATAATATGTAGAGGTTAATATTCCAGCTGGTATTTTGCACCTGGTAGAAAAATAACATGGCTGTACTTGTCTATAGTTAACAACTGTTCTTATATTTGCAACACCTTATGTTCAACAAGTCATTCAGTTTAGCTTTTTTAGACGACTTCCCTGGTGCAGTGGTGAGCGCTGTGGTCTTATAACTGGGAGGTCTCGGGTTTGAAGGTTTCGAGTTATTTCTTAATGGTGTCTGGTCTAGTTTTGTGGGAGGCTTTGGTGTGGCTAGTTACCACCTTACCGTCAAAGACTTGTCGCCAATTGATTTAGCGTTTCGGCACGATGACGTGTAGATACCGATAGGGGTATGGGTTGAATCTACACTGCCATTCCCCTTCCAAGTTAGCCCGCTACCATCTTAGACTGCATCGTCACTTACCATCAGGTGAGATCGCGGTCAAGGACTATCTTGTCATCTAATAAAAAAAAGTCTTATATCACTTTTATAAAACCTGAGAAACATATATAACATTATGCTTTAAAAAGGAATTATTCTAAATAAATCAGCATGTAAAATACACTATTTACATAATTCAGATATATTTTTGTACAGCCAATTAAGTGTATCTTGTATTATTGGAAGGAAAATTTTAATGATATTGTTATAACCTTGTAAAGATATATAACAAGGAAACATTGTAAACAAGATTTTAAAGTCAAATCAAATCAAATCAAAATTTATTTATTTCATGTAGGCCAACTTGTAGCTCTTATGAAACGTCAAAAATCTACCACCGGTTCGGAATGCAGATTCTGCTGAGAAGAGCCGGCAAGAAACTCAGCAGTTGCTCTTTTCAAAAAAAAAAATTTTTTTTTTTTTTTTACAATTGTTAAAAAGAACTAGGCTATGCACACAATGTTTCCACACAGAAGTTTCAAAAATGTACGCCTACCGCAACCAAAGACATGTTAACATGGGTAGACACAAAGCAGACCCATTCCCGTTGGCGGCACCCGTTCACGAGCATGACGCATGATCCAGCCATTGCCTCGCTCAACCATATTTGAGGGAACGTAACAACCCGCACCACACGACACCACCACAGAAATGTTTAAGTGAGCATGACATACTTTAGGCTACCCATGTTAAGGCATCGAATTAAATATTAATATTAAGATACTCATTTTAAGACATAACTGAGACACAAATAAAGTGGAAACACTGTAGAAGCCCGTTATAGGTATTGTTAATCTGGTAATAAAATGTAACAACAACAATGCAGCAATTCTATGATTTCTTTAAGAGTTATAATAATAATAATAACATCCTTCCAACCGAAACCGGCCACGGCGGCCAATCTCCAGAGATCAGCCATCTGCGTGGGAGACATTATAGTGCACAAGTAAGTGCGCTAACACAGGTGCACTCTCTATTCCGTTACTTTCATAGTCTGATGGGATGGAAATCTGCTCCCACCATCTGTTAAAAGTAATGCGAAATGGTGGTTCTATAAATAAATTACCAATTTTGATTTTCAATTTTTCAGCTGGTTCTTTTGGGGTTTCCCAATTATTATTTTTTAAATCACCATTAGGGCTAACAAAACAAAAAAAAAAAAATATAAATATGTTAAGCCACTTTTGAGTTTTAGCCTAACAATAGCAATTGATTTTTATATTGTATTAATTTAGATGAACAGGATGAAAAGAGACATAAAACAAGCTTACTCACCTCAACAACAGACAGCAAAGCTACTTTGACCACCACATAACAGAATCCCAGTGCTTTTTTTGCACTCCTCAGTCTCAGTAGCGATGCCATTCCATGTAACACTGCCAGGATAGCTCCGACAATCACGTACCCTGCTAATGCGGTTAAAAGACCAGCAAATGGACCTTCTGCTGCCAAACCAGCCAGAGCTGCTCCAATCTTGCCAATATGGTATGGACAGAAGGCAAAAACCACGATGAACAAGGTGTTTAAAGATACAACCCAGAAAACATGTTCTAAAAACACCATTGAGCCATCCAACCCCAACAATCGAGCCCAGGTCAGTTCTTCTGCTGCAGCTCGGTCCCATTCCATTGGATTCCAATTTGCTTCATCCCCCACTAGAGGATCATCACCTCCTTCACCATTAGGCTCTTCTCTGGCACCACCATCGTCCCCCGCACCCTCATTGACATTGTCATTGTTATTATCTTGTAAAGGTAAGTCCTCGGCAGCCGGGGCAGGCAAGTTTTCACGCTCCATCCAATCAGGGCCACCACCGTGCATAATCTGCTCTCGTAACCATACCAATCCAATAAACGAGAACAATGTACAAGTCACCACAAAACAACCAGAGAAGACATCTTTAGCAAGGTTCTCAGCTGATACTATATCAAATGGCAGGGATATCACAGGTTCCAAGGACCCCGAGAATAAGCATCGGTACGTTCGACAGGCGGTCAGCGGCACTATTCCCAACCAAGCGAGCGCGACCAGAGTATAATGCAACCAGTCCTTCACTGCAGATGCGACCGACGTAACCAGTCCTCCAACCACGTCTTTAACGGGAAGACGTCGCGGCATGTCGGGGGAATAAATCGGCATGAACGAGAACCGGTGGCCGCATAACTCGCAAATTTCCTTGCGCGAGTATCGCATCCATTGTACCAGACACTCTTGATGGATCCACTTTATCGAGCCTGTGCATATACACGGGTGGAACAAAGGCCGGTCGGTTGATGCCTCCGATCTACAGAACCGACAGAAGTCCGCTCCGGATGCGTCCGAGTCCATCATTGTTGCAATTCAGTTCGTCAGCTTGATCTGCGAAAGTTGACGTGCTGCTTCGCGAACTCTTGTTAGAGTTGATGCATTAACACAACACGGAATCTACATGCGTATAGAATTACACACGCCCTTCTTGTTATTTATATTGGCACTGTATAAGCAAAACAACAAGGGATTTGAAAACACAGAAAACGATTTCACTTTATCAATAAATTATTTTGTTGTTTTAAGTTTAGGACAAAACCAGAACCACACAGAATCGAAATCACAAACCAAGAGAATATAAATTATTCTTTTTTAAAGGCATCTTTATCATACATTGGTTTTTGTGCCATTTGTGCTTGATTTTAGCCAACTTCTTAAATAAAACAATACTACCAACCAATGTAAAGAAGAAGGAATTATGGATGTAATGCATCGATAGACCTACCTATTTAGGTTTTAACGATATCGACATGAAACATGAATGTGCTACAAAGGTCAATTTTATTAGTTCAAATTGTTACGTAAAATAAAACAAGGATCAATATGAGTTTAGTATTTATTAATTTTTAATCACAATCATAACAGAATTAGTTATTTTAAACTAAATTTTATTCCTTAGAGTTTTTTCAGTGCAATAGTCTCCTAATCTTTTTAACTGCTAAATAAAGTAAAGTATTACTGCTAAATAAAGTAAAGTATCTTCTTTATATTCCATTCGATAGGATAGAACACAGACCAGAAAAGATAGAAGATAAAAAATAAAACTTTGACAATTTTTTCTTCTTTACATTGGTTGGTAGTTTTTTTTTTTTTTTAATGAAGTTGGCTAAAATGAAGCACAACGGCTCGAAAAATAAATGTATGAAGTTCCACCTCTGAATTAGAATAGTTTATATTATCTTGGGTGCAGATGATAGGTATTCTATAGTAATCTGTGGATGACATTATAGTAATCTGTGATGACCAGATGACATCTCAAACTTCAAAGTCAAAAAATACAACAATAAAACAATTTACAAAATTACAATAGGCACGGCCAGTTCAGTCCCATACAAATTTCCATAGCCTTACAAAATCTTTTCCACTATGATGCATGACAATTTTTACAGACATCTCTATATCTACATTAGGTACCTATATGTAGTATGAAGTATTTATAGATCTACAGTAATCTATGATTCTCCTGATGGCTGACGCCCAATCGACGCCATTATTATTGTATTTGGTTTTTTTAGTTTAATTTTCATATATTTCTGTCCCAGAATAGCAATTGTTATTTCAATTTATTGAAATATAGTGCAAGTGTTATGTGCCCGTTATAATAATTCGCGTAAGGACGCTTTTTTTTTTATAAGTTTCCACAGTGTGAGAAAAGACAAAGTTTTACGGTTTATATTATAAAAGTGTTTAGGATCTTATGTGTTTACCAGTGTGTTGTAATTTGAAAAACGTTTCGTGAAACAAATTATTAAAAATATGACGTCTTAATTGGTGTAGGGTGTATCTAATAAACAAAATTAGGACATATAAGTATATATTAGACAAGATCATAAAGACTTACCTGAAATTCCAAAAATGTGTATAACAAAAGCGATAGGTATTATGTTATTTCAAAGTGAATTAAACAAATATTTTTAAAAAATTTGTTTCTTTATTTCCTATTTTTTATAAATTATAACCTATAATTATTATTATGGGCAAGGATGGCAATAGGTAGATACCTACGGTACATACCTGTGGTAGATACCTATGGTACATACCTATGGTAGATACCTTCATAACAAAAATAAAAATCCATAGACAAAAATAGAAAAAAAAATTGTTATTACGCCATTGGTTACAGCAGATTTCCAAAATGATACATTAGCCAATCATGGGCCTTGATTTCGAGGGTTTAAAATTTGTAGGGCACTGAGCCATCTGATACGTAGTATCATAGTAATCTGTGACAATAGGTAAATTAAAACTACAACAAGGTTCTTGTTACAAGAATTTCAAGAATTAATAATTATAAACAAGTAAAATGGTTAATGGCAGTATACATGCCTACGTGGTGATTCGTAAATATCAAAATAATTCATGAATAAAATTCAATAAGGTAGGTAAACCTGTTTTTCATTACTGTGAATTTTTCATTAATTCTTATCAGAAAAAAATAAAACTTCAATAAGTTTTTATTTCCTGTTTAAATTTTCTTTAAAATACTTAATTTATCTGCAATTTAAAACCTAAGTAGATTGTTATGTATTTAAAGTAAGATAATTCTAACTATGACTCAATAAAATTGAGGGTCCAAGCAAAAAATCTTCAAATTGTTTGGTGTAGGTATGGTATACTATGTTTTTTATGATGACAAAATTTTTGTCAGTTCAGTTTGAAATGCAAC
This sequence comes from Hipparchia sbordonii, assembly GCA_038048805.1. Taxonomy (NCBI): domain Eukaryota; kingdom Metazoa; phylum Arthropoda; class Insecta; order Lepidoptera; family Nymphalidae; genus Hipparchia; species Hipparchia sbordonii. The sequence goes on from JBBIWI010000007.1 coordinate 3,818,357, forward strand.
AAAAATACTTGTTAAAATATTACTTATTTCATTTTCAGATAACTATGAAATAATTCAAATGACATTTAACTCATTTTAATTAAAAGATAAGAGTTTGTCTGTGATACTGAAAAATGACCTCCTCAAAGGAAGTACTAATTAAAATAGATGAGGGTGAAGGCAGCAATGGTTCCAATAGGAAATCTGAAATTAATATTTTATGTCTTGATATAACATCATTTAGTCCTTTACTACAGTTTGCTGTTTGTTCTATTTTTGTTTTTGTGTGCTATCTAGCATATGGATATTTCTTAGAACTTATATTCTCTGTACCTGAGGTGAAGCCAGTGAGCCTATATATTACAATGATACAATTTTTAATAACAATGAGTCTTAGTTATGTGGAATCACTTATACGGAATCCTATTAAAAGAAAGTAAGTATAATTCGTAGTTTAAGTGTTATTCTTGGTTGTTATTACATAGAATATTATTATAGAATTTATATTATAGAATACTAGTTTTCGCCGATAACTTTGTTTGTGTGAGTTAGGTTACTGGTTTCCAGGATAAAGAGTCACTCTCCTTGCTCTCAACTCTACTATGTACATAAATGTATATTAAAAAATTCATTGAAATCAGTTAATCTGTCTTGTAATATCACTCATCATCATAAAATAAATCAGATATTTTTCTTTCCTTTTTTTTAATCAACTATGTAAACCACTACAGTAATTTCTATTTCTTCCAGAGTACCAATAAGAACATATGCCATTTTAGCAGCCCTAACTCTGGGCACAATGGCATTTTCGAACCTGGCACTTAGTTACCTAAACTACCCAACTCAGTTGATATTCAAGAGCTGCAAGCTCATACCAGTGATGATTGGCAGTATTATCATATTGGGCAAAAGATATGGGTTCTTGGACTATGTAGCTGCTGTAATTATGTGTATAGGCTTGACTATGTTTACTTTAGGTAAGCAAGCCTCTTTCATATTCATCTTTATCAATAGATTTGTAACTTAGTATAGTACTTTCAATTCATGATGGCGGGTGAGCTTTACTTGTGGTTACGTTGTGTACATACTCATTGCATAAGTGTGCGTGCCTGTCAGGAGCCTGTCTGGCAGTGGGAGAGATCAGGCGTGAGCAAGGTCTCGCTCACACTTATACAGATACGACACACATACAACCATAAGCTATGCGCCATCGAAAATTGCAAGAACTATAACATAATAATGTTAATTTAAAGTCATACAAAATAAATTCATTTGAAAATAAATAGGTATGTACTATGTACACATGCTAAGTCAAACACCTATAGCGGAACGCTAAATCGCTTGGCGGCACGTCTTTGACGGTAGGGTGGTAACTAGCTACGGCCAAACCCTCCCACTAGACCAGTCCAGAGATAATTCAGAAATTATAAATTCCCAAATAGCCACCACTGTTAATTGAACCTGAGACCCCCCAGTTATAAGGCTACAGTGCTGAGTGCAGTATTATAGTCCAAAAGCTACATTTTATACGTTTTATAAGAACAAAATAATTATGATGTGTGTTACATTCACTTTTCCATGGACAGGTTTTAAAAAAGGTTTTCCTTGTTAAACTTTACAGCTGATTCGAACACATCGCCCAACTTTGACATCATAGGCGTAATAGTGATTTCCCTTGCTTTACTATGCGATGCAATCATCGGCAATGTCCAAGAAAAAGCCATGAAACAGTTCCAAGCTACAAATAATGAAGTGGTGTTCTACTCATACGCCATAGCTTGTGTGTATTTGGTTGTTATAACTGCATTTAGTGGTATATTGACTGATGGATTCACTTATTGTGCTAAGGTAATTTTCATTCCACTTTTTTTTTTTTTGGTATGTACTAATAAGTAGTGATGATATATGAGTTTAAGCAATTAAAATACATCCTTACTAATATTATAAATGCGAAAGTGTGTTTGTTTATTGGTTTGTCCTTCAATCACGCTGCAACAGAGATACAGATCGACGCGATTTTTTTGCAAGGGTATAGTTGAGGAACTGGAAAGTGATATAGGCTTCTTTTTATCCAAGAAAATCAGAGTTGACGCGGAATTTTAAAAACAATCAATGCGGACGAAGTCGCGGGCATCAGCTAGTAGCATATAATGTTTTAATGGTGAAGGAAAACATCTGATGATGCTGATTTTTTTAGAACTCAAATTTCAACTTTTTTTTAGAACTAAATGCCTTGCTCATTGCCACAAAAAAATTCATATCAAACTCAAGTCCTGGTTCTTTTTTTAACTAATTAGTGTACACCGTAACAAAAAAAATCACAGGTTAGCCTGTGATTTTTTTTTCCTCCAACCTTGGGTGGCCTGGAAGAGATCGCTTTTTAGCGATAAGGGCCTACTTTCGTTTCAATGTGCCTATGTATATTGAGGGTAGTTGTTAAACTTGCGTGGTTGCTTTGGATCATTGCCATGGCAACGGAAGCGATTCCCCGCGCGGGCACCTCGTCCCCCCCGCTGCTTGCCGCCACCGCCGCGCCGCCGCACGTACTGTACCATCTATTGTACCTACCCGCTTTTTGATGAATAATTGACCTATATATTTATCTATCAATAAGATATGATTTTGTTACAGAACCCAGCAACAATGTACACAAACATATTCCTGTTAAGTGTGAGCGGGTACATGGGTCTGCAGGCCGTGCTGACGCTGGTCAGGATATGCGGCGCCACTGTCGCAGTCACTGTGACCACTATGAGGAAAGCGCTGTCCATCGTCATATCGTTCCTGCTTTTCAGCAAACCCTTCGTTTTTCAGTAAGTGACAATTAATCCACTATCCGTTCACTACAAGTTGACTCGCTAATAGGGTTGCCAGATTTTTTTTCAGCCTATAAGGGACAAATGGTTAAATGGGCAAAAAAATACGGGATTTCAGTTTTTTACCCGGGACAAATAAAAAACAAAATTACTTAGTGTAATTTGTTTCCGAGGATCAAGTCAGTTTTACACATTGTCATTCTGACACTAACACTGTCGTTGGTCGTTGCGTGTGTGAATACATAGGTCGATTTCATAATGAAAAACGAAGTACGGTTCAAATACGGGAAAGAGGCAGTCCCGCCGGGACATTTTAAACTATGCCTAAAATACGGGATGTCCCGGGAAATACGGGACGTCTGGCAACGCTACTCGTTAAGTCAAATCCGCTTAGTACAGATAGCAATGTACTGAAATTAATATGATGGATGTTGCATTCAATTTTCCATAGTTGGGTTAGTTTAAAAAAAATCTTGTTATATTTTACCTGATAATGTCTTTCTTACAGATACGCGTGGTCCGGCATGTTGGTAGCATTGGCAATATACTTAAACCACTATAGCAAGAAGAATCCGCACTATGTTCCTACGCCGATACTGGCATGTTGGCACTACATACAGTCGTTCTACCAGTCCGAGTATAGGTATCTTAGACTTAAGACCAAAATGTATACTGATACAGTTTAGTTCCAAAAAATATTTATTTTTTACAAGCTTATAGCTCCATTTTAAGTCAATTTTGCCATAGAGCAGGGTGATTAGAGCAATGGTCTGCCAGAAAGTTTACTAGTTGATACCCGCGACTTCGTCCGCGTGGATTTAGTTTTTAAAATCCCACGGGAACTCTTTGATTTGATAAAAAGTATGCCACTCTCCATGTCCTCAACTATACCCATGCAAAAAATCACGTCGAGCCGTAGATCTGTTGCAGCGTAATTGAAGGACAAACCAATAAACAAACACAGTTTCGCATTTATAATATTAGTAAGGTTGCCTAAAATATAATTATACATATTTATTGTATGTAAAATGTGTAAGTAACACATCTAGGTACATGATGTGAAAACTGAAGCATTTTTTCAATTGTTGTGTCAGTTTAAATTATTCTTGAAAATGGTTGAGCCAATCTTGACGAGAATTTCACATATGAGGATTTAGGCAAACTTTTACCCTGGCAATGAAAGGGATGGGAATGAGTACAGGATATCTAAACCGAAATCTATAACCGATTTTTTTGCAACCAAGTTACAGAAAAAATCTAAAGATTAGATTGTTTATTTATCTTAAGAGAATAGTGGCAAAATTATATCATTATATTTCACTATAGAGAACGAAATACACTGTAAATAATATGTTTATATTATTATGATCTATAACAGATTGAATGAGATTTAAAGGAAATTAGTTTTTAATTTTATGTGAATGTATTGAAATTAGAACATAAAGACATTTTATATTTTATAGCCTATTTTAAACTTTTACCTTAGATAATTATAAAAAATTACTCAAAACAAGACATTTTGCTTATTTTATCTCAATTAGGTACTCGTAATTTATTTGTATTTATTTTAAAAAAAATCTGTACCAATGTTAAGGAAATATAATTTCTAATGTGTATTTTTAGTGAAACGTACCATCAATTATATTTATATGCCTTGTTTCAAACAAATGTTAATAATATTGCCAATTTTATTATCAGTCAAAAAATAGAAGGTCATCCGTAGATTGCGAAGCAATGTGACAGCAGATTGGGCTTGCAACCAACAATTTGCCTACTTTCACAATGAAGGCACAATTTGTTTATTTTTATTAACCCACAGTAAAGATAAAGTTGGCAAACTCAATATACTCATATAAGAGTATGTATATTGTGCTACTGTATATATATGTAATATGATAATTATTCTTGTTATATTATACACATATGTAGAGAAATTTACAAAATAAAACAATTTTATATCAATAACATTTATTCATTGTATGTACAAAATCTTACAAATCTAATTTTTTCATACAAAAGTGTCCAAAGTGTTTGATTACTTGGAATGTTATAAGACACTATTTAATTTTAATTTTTTTTTTTTCAAATTTACACAATCACTAGGTCGATGAGAAAAAATGATTAAGTGATTAAAGCATACCTTTAATACTTTATGAGGCGACGAGAATTAGCTAAGTCATGGGTTTGTGATCAGTCGTATAATATTTGAACTTTTTCACCTAACCCATTCAAATCTCGACAACCCTAGTTGGATAGCAAACAAAAATAACTGCGGTTGTCTATTTTTTTAAATTTTTAGCAAAAGAAACGCAAATTGTAAAATACAAAATAAACAGTAATCTTTCGGTACGAGCCTACCCTACACGATACCTACTTGTATATATTTATTTTTTATTCAATGACAAGATAGCCCTTGACTGCTATCTCACCTGATGGTAAGTGACGATGCAGTCTAAGATGGTAGCAGGCTAACTTGGAAGGGGTATAGCACTACTTATATTTTGTCTATTTGGTTTTGCTTGCAACTCGTATAGCACCATTGCACTGTCCACAAAAAAATGGAATGAATGTTACGTATCCGAAACGTACTTGGTGTACCGGTATCGGAATACCGATATCGCAATACCGATATCGAATTGGTTAGTGTGAAAAAGTTCTTAACAATACTTTTTTGTTTACAATTAAGTCGTACAAATGTCAAAATTGGGAATATTGGTCAAATAATTAACAATACACAGGTCACAATTTCTAACTATGCTAAAAATTAAATATGTCCCCCCACTTAAATTCTATGCGGTCTAACTACACAGATGCGCACTTTTTGCAGTAAACGTATACGTCATGTGCTCTGTCTTGTGCGCTACCGCGTATGTACGTGGAGTACGTACATGCGCTATTGCCAGTCTGGCTTGCTAGGTCAAACGCAAGTTGACAACGCAGCTGTATAGTTAAACCTATGCTGCGCTCATAATGTACAATAACTCTTTGGTATATGGTCCTAAAAGCTATATTTCTTTCACGTGAAGGAATTTGGCCCCTTTGCATTTAGACATTTCGATTTTTCTATATTTTTCTGTGTTAACCTTAAGTTTAAAGAAAGTTTTAATAAGGCGAAATATTAACGTTTACATAGTCAGATTTAAAATTACATTTGTGACTAGGTAGGAATCCGAAAAATAACGATACCTTTTAAGTATCGATCTTATACCGTTACCAGTTTATTGAAAAACGATACTAGTATCGATTTTTTCCATAGTTTCGGTAGCGAAATTTTGCAATTGTTTTTTTTTGATTTCGCTTAGATTGAATTCACATCTCTATTTATTTAAATTTGATTAAGATATCTATGGTAATTTTGAAAAGTTTAAAATATAAAAAAAGTTCGCAAAGGAGCCTAAATAATTTCATTCAAAGTGAGTACACGATATAAACTTTGTATAAATTTCGGTATATAAAGAGGGCATCCAAATTTTGTTGATTTTAAATTGATTTTAAAACTATACACAAGTTTTATCACTATAGTCTATAGGCTATTTTTATAAACTATAGTTTATCTGTGATTTCTTTTTTTCGATAAAAATGGACTGAAAATATTTTGTACGCAATATAATATGAAATTGTGTTTTCTGCGTGCAAACTTAAATAAAAAAGATTCAAATTGAGACTTAAGTCGACCCTGCATAACATATAATCATTAAACTATAGTAAATCATCATTTATAAATTCCTGAGAATTATTTCTTTGTAGAAAGAACCGCTTGACTTACTGGTAAATGTAAATATTGTATACTAATAATATGTCAAGACAAATCTTGATATTCAGATAGCTATCTATAGTAAATTGTCAGATTTCACCAACGTAAAATAAGTCTTATCCGAGCGTTTTGATATTTTGACAATTTTTGTATTGAAAATTTGCAAAAATATCAAATTTACGCTTTTTTTACGTAAGTGAATTCAGCCCTAAAGAGTCGAAAACATTCTTACGTGTGATGGAGACAAGGATAATGAACTCTTAGTACAGAGAGAGATAGATGTACAGAAATAAAACATTCCAGATAATTAATCTTACATTAATGGCTACAATATATTTGTTAAGAGATCTCAACTTTGGTTAAAAATAAATAGAAATTTTGGAAAGGCCGACCACTTGAAAATGTAAACAAAAGTAATAAAACAAAGCATGTAGAAAATGCTGTATGAAATTTTGATTTTAAGTGATACAAAAATATCACATTTCGATTTAGAATATGAAAATATTGCGATAAGAGCATTTTCGCGTTAACCGATCTGATAACGTTAACGATAATATCGAGAACGTTGTCGCTTGATATACCGATTGACAACATATTAGTTTGTCAGTGCCACCGACATATCGGTATGGAACCCAATTACGGTATAAACCTTTAATATCGGTATTCAATACCATATTATTTCAAATCATTTGAAAATGCTCCGACGATTTTAGACTTTAAACCTTATTGCTTACGTGATAGTGAACAATTTTGTACAAATGCAACATAATACCTAATTATACTTAAGCTACAGCTAATAAATAAGAAAATAGGTGTTTGCACAGAGACTAAGGTCTAAAGCCTCTCCCAAACAGAAGCGAAATTCCGACCGATAGTTTCGCAATGTGTTATTTCGATAATAATCGATGCGAAATAAATCGCTGAAATATCTGACCTATTTTTTGAGAAGAACTTATCACTATCATAGCCGATATTATCGATTGAAATACCGATCGGAATTACGCGCTTATTTAGTAGAGGCGTAAAGTCACTTAAATTACTTTCAGTGAACTTACATTAGTTCCGTGTGATTTCTGTAGTCTTATTTTTAATTTTTTACATACATCGTTTAAATTTCTCATATCTACAAATAATACGAAAAGCCAGTGAATAAAAATGACAAGCTCACACTTTCCTGTATAGTTTAGTAACGCTTTGAGTATAAAAATACTAAAATAGAAACTATAACAGTGTGTGTGTTCTACAATCAATCTTACCATCAATTCTCAATTTAAAAAAAGAACTAATTTACAAAAAAAAGAACATAGATTTACAGTCCTTACTGGTAATAATTACAAACTTACAAAAAAAAAATCAACAATTCGACAATTTTTAAGTAATTAGAAACCTACTTATGGAAGTTATTTCATGTATGAAATTGAACATGCAATGGAAGAACATTTTCCACAACGATTACTAGAGAAAAAATGCACATCTGAGTTTAATTTTTATGCTCCCACTAGGTGAACTCACTCGTAGGGAGCCACCTGGATAGAGGCGGCGCAAGACCGAGGCAGGAGAAGTCAGTTGATAAAGAAGGGGAAGACATTTCAAGAAAAACATTAGAATCAACACCAATAATAAAAAAAGTTTTAGAAGCAGTCCTTTGGTTCTTGTGAGCTACGTAAATATTAGATTTGTGATGTGTAATGTGTGATATAAGAAAGCTTATAGATTTTCAAAAATAAGTACATAAATAATTTAAAATGTAATAGTTTGTTATTTTTATAATTTCTTTTATTTTTTATTTATCAACACACACACTGGTCATGTTTCCGTTTATTCGCTAAGGACCTAAACAATTTTAATCTCTCACGCCATTCCATCACCAACAATGCTCCCCGGATCACTGGACATTGAATTAACATCAGTCCAGTACAATAGTTTTTTTTTAAATTATACACTTGTCCCAAAACAGCCGGTTTCAATTTTATCCAAAATCTTTAAAAAAGTCCAAAAGTGAGTTGAAGAGTGAAAAGAAAGTTGAAAGTCGAATATTTAATCTATATATATAAAATTCAAAGTCCTGACTGACTGACTGAGATATCAACGTACAGCCTAAACTACTGAAGTTAGAAACTTGAAATTTTTACAGTTGGTTCCTTTTATGACGTAGGCGCACACTAAGAAAGGATTATTGGAAATTCCACCCCTAAGGGGTTTAAATAGGGGATGGAAGTTTGTATGAAAGTTCGTCATTTTTCAAGCTGTTTCCATCAAAGTTGGTATTTGTGGTATTTGAGCTTTCAGTTAAAAATAAAGAAGTACGTGTGTCACAGTTTTTGAAAATTCCACCCCAAAATCTAATTCCACGCGGACGACGTCGCGGGAGCAAAAGCTAGTCCAAATATATTGTAAAGCATGCCATTAATTCAATCCACCTTAGCTATTCACTAAAGTAATACTCAATCCAAAAGCAAACTAATTTCAAGTACCTTGGTTTGTCAATTATACCAATTAATGGATAATTTGACATACCATAATTTGTAACACAGAATAAGATGATACGAGGATACATTTTGTACTAATAAACACTATAGGTATATTACACCCATAGGTATTTGAAATTTTATATTTTGGATAAGATTTTGATTTTGAAACCGACTCTTTTTATAGTAAATTCGCGTTAAGAAAATAAACCTTCGATATCGCTTTTTTAACTTCTCCCGTAAATCTTGATCGTAAATTGAATAGTTGACGATACAGATATAGAGTCAATAAATTGGTCAGATGAAGCTGACACTAATGAGTGACCGTATTTTGGTCACAATTTTTAACAGTTCATTAGGTCAGAATTAATGCGATCAGATTAATATTTTCTCAACTTGAATAAACTGTAAATACTTGCAATGCAGCAGCACATAACCAACAGCAAAGTAATGTTCAGCCAGAAGGGTTACCTCTACAGAGGTAACAGTGTAACTTTCAAGGAAACTTTAACTGTACGTTAATCGGACATTTGGTATAGAGGTTAAACTTGTTTTTCTTAAGTTTAATTTCCATACTAAATGACAGACGTAAAGTCAATGTTAATTCGAATGGTTACGTTCGGGGCTCATCCAAATTTGAAAAGAATACGGGCTCATCACTTTCACTTAAACGCACAGCGTTGTCAAAAACTTCCAAGTGTCAAAAACCTATTTCACTATATCACAGCACTAGTCTTGCACTTCTCTATAAGGTATCTCACTGGTTACTGTGAAAGATTCGAAGTAGTGGTTGAGGAATTCGAACGTCGGCCGCTTTTCGGGAATGGCGTCCCAACATTGCAGCATCAGCCTGTAGATATCATCTGGTAGGTAATGACCCACAGGTTTCGGCATCCTGTAACCTCTTTCCACCTGTTCAATAACTTCCTTCCCATGCAACCCTGGATACGGTATCTGGCCGTACGTGAACAGCTCCATCAAAAGAATTCCGTACGACCAAACATCACTTTTTATAGAGAAACGTCCATAAATAATTGCTTCGGGAGCCGTCCATTTGACAGGGAACCGGGATCCCTGTTTTGGACAGTATTCGTTGTCCTCGATCACCCTAGCGAGGCCGAAGTCACATATTTTCGCTACGTTATTTTCACCTATTAACACGTTTCTTGCTGCTAAGTCTCTATGTATCAAAAGTTTGGATTCGAGGTATTCCATTCCACTCGCAACTTGCGCCGCCACATAGACTAAATCCTCAAAATGGAGGGACTTCCCTTCTCCATTTCTAAGGAATTCCAGTAGCGAGCCCTTGCACATGTACTCTTGTACGATGTAAACAGGTTCCTGCTGCGAGCAAACTGCGTAAAGGGCGACTAGTCGTTTGTGACGGAACTTCTTCATAATGGAAGCTTCTTGCAGAAAGGCTTGTTTGGACATCGTGCCTTCCCTTAGAGTTTTTACGGCAACCTGGAAAATATATAAGATTGTGGGTTACAAAGAGCTAAAATTAAATGGCCCCTGACAAACTTTTCCGATATTATTGGCATTCTTGGTTATCCCCTTTCTTTTTCAATTTATATTTCATTAATTCAATTATTTCTAGATAACCCAAATATCAAGTTAAGGGATGCTCAAAATTATATCTATCGTCAACATACGAGCAGTTACAATAAACTTCTGCAAAATTTCTCTGCCCAGTTTTTAAAAATCTGAAGTTCTTATAGCATCCCTCATAGTTGACAGCGCTCCGATTTAAAATTCTATGTTTGTAACAGTCCAAAGACCACAGCTATAAACATTGTCTCACCTCAATATTGTTACACCATTTCCCGTAATAGACTTCTCCAAAGTTCCCCTGGCCGAGTTTCTTGATCAGCTGTATCTGACTCCTGGGGATCTCCCATTTATCCCGCAGCTCCGGCCCGAGATCCCACATCTGGGGCTCGGGCTTGGGGCAAGGTCGAGCGAGGACGTGACACAGGCCTAGCGCATTCTCTGGAAAGCGTCAGTACACATCATTGGAATTATGAGTTATTTTTGGTTAGTTGGTTAAGTTTTGGATTACAAGGCGCTATTTACATTATACTATTATAGTATTTTGAAAGCAATAGTACACACAGTGAAGGAAGGTAGTAGAAAGTAAAAGTGGAAGTTATTTATTAGTATTTTAAGTTTAATTTACCCAAAACCGAAAATAAATCATAAAATATTTTAAAAAAACCAAATGAAAAACTTCTGTTCTCAAAACAATTTTAAAGAATATTTCAGAAGGAAAACGCAATTCCTCTGCTTATTGCTAAATTTTACTTTTTGGTCAAGTAGCCTAAATGAATATGGAAGAAGCTCAAAAGGACTCACTCGTATAAGACATAACCAGCGCCGGTAAACTTGGGAACGTCTGATTCGTCGCAATATAAAACCCTCCATTATCCAGTGGCTTAATCTTATAATGCTTCACATGGTATCCTCTACCCTCCTCCCAGTCTTTAACGCTTAGGCTGAATCCGTGAGGATTATGTTCCGCAGGTCTCACAAGGAAAGTTCCGCGAGGATTGCTTTCTGCCAGAAGTAGTTTGTCAGCCTCCTTTCTCGACACGGTTGGGAAAAACCAACTGCAATATAAAGGTTATATTTAGCAAGAAGTTGGTGTATGGTTATTTTATCAGCTTAATCTCAACCATCGCCAGCCCACTACTGGGCACACGTCGCCTCTAAGAGTAGTTCTCTACGCTGGTTAAGCGCGGATTGGCAGACTTTACACACCTTTGAGAATATCATGGAGAACTCAGGCAGGCAGGTTTTCGTTCACCGTTAAGGCAAGTGAATTATTGGCTTAAACGTACGTAACTGCAAGAAGTTATAGGTGCCTGGGATTTCTCTTAAGCGTCTCAACAGTTTCCTAGATTATATTATATGCTCTGCTGCCAATCACTCATGTGTCTGAAGAATAACCTATCGTGTTGCGAATGCATCAGATTTATGATGATTTGATGACAAAAATCTTGTGCATTCGCTGCTGCACCAATCTCTATCTCCACATCATAAAATTCAGGAAACAGGGATATTTAAAATCCTACTTACTCCTCACATTCCACAGAACTTTCTTCTGCTACAAAGTTAGCTGGTACCAATCCCTCTCGTCTGGTGGAGAGGTGCAAAACCCGCCACCAGTCGGTTTCTGCGTCACTCAGCACTTCCATACGGTCTCCCTTCCGGAAGGAGATGTCGGACTCTGCTCGGGCCGTGTACGCACATAGCGCTTTCACGACACGACGCCCACCGTTCGATATACCTGAAAACCCGAATGAAAAAATTTATTACAGAGATTGGTTATTCTGCAGGCTCTTCAACATACACAACCGAAATATAAGGACGATTTGAATTTTTGCGGAAAGGTTTGCATTTGGCAATAATTATTTTTGCGTGGAAAACAACAACGTCTTTAGGATTATTTCTTCTTGCTTCAAAAACTTATACATTGCCGCCAAGAAATACGGACGCTGAAAGTGTTCTACGCCTGAACGATTCACAGCGGAAACGTTGAACAAAAGTTCAGAAAACATTAAGATCTTGGAAATCTCAAGCCGCTACGCCTCCCTTAGCCCCTGTCTTGCAAGGTTGCTTAATGAATATACAACGAATGGCTTCATTCATTTTAAATATTCAGAACATCCACAACCGCCATTACCTTATTAGCTTCCCATTACTCCGTGACTCAGTCCTGTATAATTATTCCTCGTTCAGTTAAGATTCACTGTGATCATTAAGCGTGGGCATTGACCAAGTGATATCGTAATGTTGACAAAATTGATATTTATAAAAGAGCTATGGAACTTCAGGTTGAACTGTAATTTTACCAAATGTTGGATTTCTAAATACGTATAAATTTCTATAATTTCGCTGTTTTATAGGTGCCTTTAAGGGAATAACTCACATGCTCCAGGGTTTCTGGTGCGCACGATGTCTGCAGGCCTGCGAGTCACCGCACGGTTGTTGGGCTCGCCGGTATACCGCGTCTCCAGCGACGGGCATGTTGTAAAACCGGCCTCGTTTTTCTTGTATGCTGGATATACTGGAACGGCATTTTTTTTTGAGAGGAGAATATTAGCAAGCTGAACTTGTCTAGTGGTTAGGGCTGTGGTCTCCTATTGGGAGGGTCGCAGGTTCGATTCCAGTCCTCTGGCCTTTCGGAGTTATGGGCGTTTAAGCAGCGTTAAAGTAATTAAATATCACGTACTCCAACGGTGAAGAAAAATATCGTGAGGAAACCTACACGCCTGAGAGGTCTCCATAATGTTCTCAAAGGTTGTGAAGTCTGCCAATTCACATTGGGTCAGCGTGGTGGACTAAGCCCTATAACTCTTCTCAGGAGACCTGTAGTCGGTAGTGACTTGGTGAGCCGGTGATGGCCTACTTAAGCCTCCTAAAATACAAAAATCTCATTGTAGAAGACAATGCGTTCAAAACTAAGATAAATAAAAGGGAACCAAATTAGAAATGTTACACAAAGGACTGTATAAACTTGTATATTTTCATTTGCAGCGACTGCAAATTGAAACAGTAGGTAAGTAAAGGAAAGGCACTATTGGTACAGTCGGCCGCTATTTTTTAACCCCTTTTGTTTAGTCGCAGAATTCGTTTTTCGCAGACAGCGTTCGGAAACAGTGAAAATGTTTTCAACGCTTAATGTATTGATCATTTGCAAAGCTGCATTTTATCTGTTGAAAATTCGTAAAATACTCTTTTGGTACTCCTACATAGGTAGATATTTAAACTGTTTTGGTCTATTTGTTACATTTATATTTTTACCTACTGGATTACTTACTTTTTAATAAAATTAGCTTTTAGATTAGGATTTAGATCCATTTATAACAATATATTGGAAGCGGTAATGGCCTGGTGGTGGTGGTGGTAGACTGACTTATCTCTGGCTTAACAGACTTATGTTTGTTTTAAGCAATCACCTGCTTATGATAGAAAATATCGTGAGGAAACGTATAGGCCTGATAGTTTTCCATAATATTCTCAATGGTGAGTGAAGTCTACCAATTCGCACTTGGCCAACTTGTGACCTACATCCTTATTAATATATGCGCATGTGCGTTTGTTGGTTTGTCCTTCAAGAACGCTGCAACAGAGCTACGGATCGACGTGATTTTTTGCATGGGTACAGCTGAGGACCTGGAGAGTGACATAAAATAACATACTTTTTATCCCGGAAAACCAAAGAGTTCCCGCGGGACTCGACGGAAAACTATGTTCACGCCAGCGAAACCGCGGACATGAACTAGTATCTAATATGATAATAGTGTAGTTTTAACATTCTTACTATAACCTTTTTTTATCTTAATTGACTATTCATATTGTATCAACCAAGGGAACATTAAAAGCAGTCTCATTAGGTGATAGCAAGGCTATTGAACAAAAAGAAAAGAAAAAAAAGCAGAAAAGAGAATCCTTTCTTCAATCCTTTCATGCGCTGCCGGTAAATACACGAGAAACGTACAGAAAAGTTGCCGAGAAAGTGGGACGCGTTCAAAAGAGCGTTATTGAACCGAGCATATTGATATTGCTTAGGCTACTTACACTTGACCGAAGTTAAATAGGTCTTTGGCCGTCGTTCAACCTTGTTATCGCGTTTGATGTAAGTAATTAGGCGTCGATCCCTCTGCCGACGCTCTACAAGTTTACATTTGTGTCATATGAGTAAATAGCCGAACAGAGATCCTCTAATGACTTTGGTAGGGTTGACCCCACAGAAATATTTCAAGATAGAACGGAAAAGTGCGCATGCACGCGTGCCCACTACTTTCAATACAGTGTAACAGTTTTCAAATAAAATGCTAGCCTTATATTGAAATAAAAGCTTTGGCTGAACTTAATGTCAAAAACCATGAATGAATTTTTAGCAAAGAAGTACGAAGAATATAAACATTTAGTTAGTATATTTTTATCTAAATCTTAAGAATTTCAAGAAAAACAAGAAACAAGTTTCTCATTAAAATCAAAAATGACCTTCGTAAGATGCAATTACCGACAAAGACTGATAGTTAGGTACCTACTTGAATTAGCCAAAATGTATTTTGGGAAAACCAATAAAAACTGTACGTCCAAAACGGATCAGCTTTTTCAAACTGCACTTCTAAAACGAGGGGTTTACTTTGAAATGTAAATTAATTTCTGCGATCTACGGTTGAAACACTATTTCGAGTTGATTCTAGATTTTAATACGAAATAATAATAACTAAGAAATTGCTATAAAACATACATAGTAACGAAAAGTTTTTGAAATGAAAGTATTTTTATTTAACTCTTTCTAACAGTTTTAAAGTCAAATCGTTGATGTGACAAAAGTAATATAAATCCTTTATAAATCACAAGGAAACAAGGGAGAACAAAGAAAAAAAAAACGCAAACAGACCAAGTCCTAAGTGGGCAACTTAAAACAGCGTGCGAAAAAATCTCGAGGATTGTTTTTAAGAAAATTATTTCCGCTGTGGCGTTCGAGACTGGAAATTTCGCGGTGTTTAACCTGAATGATGAAATGTTTGTATTTTACATTGGAAGGACTATTGAGAATGTAAATTTGTTTTAGTATTTTTTACTTTACTTTTGTATTGCGTAGCCCATATTAATTAATATTTTTTCTTCCAATCCTCTGAGTAGGTACTATTTACAATGTAATCAATAAGTAAATACTCCAATGAGATCTATATAGCGTACTCTGACTCAGCTCAGACTCAAGATAGAGGTTAAAACGAGACACAAATATGCTCTGACATAAATCTGTCTCGTTTTAATTCTGTCTTAAGTCTGAGTTGAGTGAGTTCTCTTTATATGGCTGCTGCCATAGGCATGCTATTTTTTACAAATAATATCCTAGGTATTATTCATGATCTTGAAATAAGTACTGACTTATTTCTTTATCCTTAAATTGGCACTCTTGAACTTGTTAACTAGTTAGCAAATTGTTAACAGAAAATATAGCATAGCAAGTAGGTACAATGCAACTAAAAGTTCCCAAATTAATGGTTCTTCAGACTTTGGCAACTTACAATTTTGTACTTGTAACTAAGCTTACTTCAAGCGTGCACCGTAAAGAGGATTTAGTTGTGGGAGTTAGTTGGAGACGTCAGACAGGTAGGTATGCTTAAGAAACTTCTCGAAATCGAGTTTAAAAAGTTTCAAGGTGTGTAAGCGAATCGATACCTACCAACATAGGTAAATAAGCTGCCACATAAGATCAAGAATCTCATTTATTAGATTTAAGCACGTACTGAAACCCAAAATATTCTTATTCACAGACATTTACACAGTCTTGAATAGTTGAATCCTGTCTGATAGTATTAAGTCTAGACTATCATCGATTTGAAATAATATAATCTTTCTTTTGAGAAGAATACCATCATAATGTCTTAGAAAAAAATATATTTAATTAGAGAGAAATTATTAGCAAGAAACTCAGCAGGTCAATATACATAAGAAATTATAATGTATATTTATTTACTAGCTAGCTAGGTACTGGGCACAGATCTCCCCTCGAATAAGAAGGAATTAGGCCATAGTCTAGCAAGCTGAACTAATGCGTTGCAGACTTCACACACCTTTGAGAACAAGTGATTTTCCATTGGTTAAGGGACAAGGCAGACTGGCTACTTTTAGCGGCAGTGATCGGCGTTTTTATTGCTTTTAACGCTAACGTGGGCACACAACAAACGCAGAAATCAGCGACTAAAAATCTCAAAAATCGCGAAAATGCGATGCAGACGCGCGTAGAAATTAATTTCATTCATCGCTATAATATGATTATCTAAATTTAAATCGTAACCAAGATTAGCAGTCCAAAACGTTGCCAAAATTGCAAATGTTTCAGCTTACTAAAAATATTTTGATTCTTGAGACAAAGCAAAGTAATCTATTAAATAAGGACTTAATTGAAGCAGCACTCGAGACCAGACGGCAAAGCAAAGGGGTAGATGGTCGTTTACGGCAGACGAGACAAATAGAATGGAGTAATTTACAACCGTGAAAAGTTCGAGTGGATCTTAATTCTAAGGAGGGTCTCCCTTAAGCTCCATCACTGAATAGCCAGACCACTCAGAAACAGTACCTACAATTATAGTCAATTACCAGATATCTAGTTTTATTTGAAAGCAATGACCAGGCAGATTCCGGCAGTTCGGAAAGCTCTACCAATATCATTGTTTTAATTTTTCCGACGCTTGTTTTAATGAAGCTAGAATTGGGTCCACAACTTTAAGTTAAATTTTACTGTGACGCTAATGTGTTAGTATACGAATACGATCAATCGAATTAAATCTTACACTAACCACACTATTGTTTTTTTTTGTAACGACATCATCATGAAATGCCGCTAAGCGCTTTTGAGCTTTACGTCGGTTGCCTTCGTTCTACGTGAACGTGGCCTTTGTTTTGGATAAGCAGGAGCTAAGAGCTTGAAGACAGGATGGGGCGTGGCCGATGGGGTACCAGTGTGCTCACCTAAGGGTCTGTCGGGGTCGTGGCGGCGGCTGCAGCACTTGTTACCCATGGCGCGGCCCGCCCGCTACGCCGCGCCAAGCCGCTCCTGGAAATAAACCGAACATTTCTATGAGAAACATGGAAGGAAACATTACATTTGACCGATCTATCTATGAGAATGCATTGCAAAAAAACTCGGCGCCTCGTTTGCGACGCAATATTGTTTTTGCTAGGACGGAATATAAACGGCTCTACGTTCAAGTAATTGATAACATATCTTCTGAAATTAACGTTATTCGGAAGATTTTAAAATAACTAACTACTTAATCCATTATAATAAAAGTAATAAGGTATCTAGTGGTAGTGACTAGTCCGTGATTTCGTCTGTTGAGGTTTTACAAATCCCTCAAATAAAAAGTAGCCTATGTGACTATGTCACTCTTAAGATTCTTAACTATACCCTGAATCTGTAGTTCCGTTGCAGTGCGATTTTTTTTTAATTTTTTTTTTTTAATATAAGCCAAGCTGAACTCTACTTATAATCTCCTTTCCCCTCCAAATAAGTGAAAAGCTTTGTGCTAGGAGTGGGCACGACAATAGTGCAACAAGTGGGGCTCGAACCTGCGACCTTTTAGTTTTCAGTCCGCACCTTTAACCGTTGGGCTATTGAGGCTTCAGATTGAAGGACTAACCAGAAACAAGCAAACCTTCGCATTAATAAAATAGATATTAATACGGAAGTAAAAATGTCAGAAATATTTTCAGTGGTAGGTATATAATTTAGGTACCTTTTCTTTTTAAGTAAAGCTTTAAAAGTATTCACGTTAATAAAGAGCAAACTAATTATTTCAGTTCATCAAGAATAAACACAAAATTTTCCATAGTGAAACTTTTATAAACTACGGAAAATTTGAATTCAAGGAAGTGTATATAATAGTACCTACCTATTGTTACACGTTAATTATATTTTAATAAGCGCCTATATGTTTTAATTGCGTTACATATTTACATAGTTATTTTAATAATGGCTTTACAAGTTCCTACTAAGGATTTTGTGAAAATCTGCAGATACAGATTCACTTTATTTGCGTTTTCGTTGATCATTTATTTCATCTAACCTCGAAATTGGTATACGAGAAGTTTGTTGACGTGTTGGTGTTGTGTTGTTTTTTTTATTCGATGACAAGATAGTCCTTGACTGCAATCTCAGCTGATGGTAAGTGACGATGCAGTCTAAGATGATAGCGGACTAACTTGGAAGGGGTATAGCAGTGTACTCATACCTACCCCTAATCGGTTTCTACACGCCATCGTGCCGGGAACGCTAAATCGCTTGGCGGCACGTCTTTGACAGTAGGGTGGTAGCTGGACGCGGCCAAAGCCAGACCAGACCAGTTTTTGCGTTTCTTCTATTTTTTGAGAAACGACGGTGTACGGCGCGGGCGGTGCGTGTGCTTTATAGTTGGCCGGTGATGGGCTGAGATGATAATCATGATGATAATAACAATAATATAACCGGTGTACACGCCAATTTACTTTTGAATTCTCCGCGGGATGTTCAGGTTGGGTAGGAACCTGTATTTACACTGGCTATTCGTAAATCACTCCAAGAAAACATCTAAATACAAGACAGATGGTATATCTTTCCTAAAACAGTTATCTGAGCCGGCAGTCGGCACTGTATCCATTTCCTAGTACTACTTAGGAGTACCGTCGATAAGCGAGTCGAATGGTTGATCCTACATTAATCACATCATATCAACTAACCAACTTGTCCCGCTATCACTATCGCTGTGTCAACAACAAGTTCCCACGACTCTTTCCGATACCCGATCAGGAATTATAGAGCGCCTATAGACAGTGATTTATGAATCACGCTCATTGATATAAAATCTTAAGATAAATACTACTTTCTCTATTAGTCTCCCCGTTTTTCAACGTACTCAAATCCACATGGTAGCAAATGAACAACTCTCCTGTCCCAAATGGTTAAATGCCTGGAGCATTTAAGAATTTTGGGCATCGTGTGCTCTCCAGCATGAATGGTCAACGTTAAAACTAAGATGGTGGCAGGAATAGAGTAGATGATGAAAACAGAGAATCGGGTCTCGTAACACTAACATTACAGGAAGCCTACTGTCCAACGGTGGATGTAAGCCATTGACTGATGATGATTTTATAAGAATAACATCATTTTGTTAATTAACGTTAAAAGTATTGTCAATTTTACTTAAGTAAGTTTCAAATTCTTTGCTAAATAAATACTCGTCTAAATTGCTCTCAGTTGATTATAAAAATGTCCCCTGAACCATTTACCAAAAGTGAATAAAAAAGAGGTTTTCAAATAAATCACGAGGTAGACTTGAAAATTGAAATTCCCAGCTGCGCTAGTTTTAGAACTTATCGAATATTCAGAGCATTGAGATCATAAATAAGGGATAATAAAAACAACACAGCTTTATGTAGCCACAGTGGGTAAGTAATTTGTGACATTTTGACAATCATTTCTCAGCGTAGACGGAATACACAACAACGTCCGGAATGGACGAGGCGAATCGAGTGTGCTTGATATTTATGTTACAAACATATACTAGGTATATCTAGCAGGTATGTTTGTAGCATAGATATCAAGCATAGTAAGTATTACTAACTTGTTGTTGCGTTGCATGCTGGCTCTAGGTGTATACCTCTTAATCAACTCTTATAGTTGTGACACTCGAAATTTATCAACGTTGTCGAGATGATGGCACTCGTACTAAGCCAATAATGAGCAGTTTTGTGGCTAACTGCTACAATTTGAGCTACTGGTGTCAAGTCGTCGCGTGTTATATGTAAGCGTGTCCAACCCAATATTATTTACTTGGATAGGTATTCTAAAGCTTCTGAAGTTCTGAGTACATAATGTACAATGGCTTGAATAACAATACGTGGATTAAATTGATTAAAAGTGTACGTGCTCTAACTTAATTAATATAGAAGATTAGGTTCTTGTTAGGATTAGACGTAGCTACCTCAGCTTACTTAATTAAATTATATTGGATTTTTAGTAACTTTAATCGCACCCTGATCCAATTTCCTTTTACTAATCCCGGCCAGTCTTTTTCCCATTCCGACAAGGTTCTCTCCCTAAGTTGTATGTTGTATCAATCTGTCTGTCAGCTGGTAGGTGTATACGCATCTTGACGTAAGAGTGCAGAGGTTTTCAAAGTTGAAGAGAGTCTCTGTTATTTTATTTAAAATGGATTGTGCACATTTTCTTGGAGAAATAAAAGAAAACATAAAGTCATTACATAGTTCTCTCACGGAGTTTTCTTGAAATTTCCAAGACCGTAGCGAATCCTTTGGCGTCAAAGAAAACAACTCTTACCTATCTACATTGATATACGAAATCAAAGAATTTCTCGAAGAAAATGAAAATAAACGAAAACACTTTCATCAGCTCGTTTACGTCAACTGTCACCACTCCAGCCAAACCTACCAAACAAACGCTACCTTAAAAAACGATCTAAAGACACGTTTAGAAGTTACATTATTTAAAATATCCTTGTTATAACGAACTTTAAGCTACTGTTACACATGCTCATTTCAAGCATGAAAGCATGCTTCTATTGAGCATTTGCTACTTAGTAGCATGTGTGTCGAAACATTGCTAGTAATGAGCATGCTTATTTCGACCATGCTCAAAAATCAACAGTCGTGTGATTTTTGAGCATGCTACCTGCGGCGCGGGTGGAAGGGGGCGTGCTTTAAGCGCGTCTAAACAGGTTTGCTTATTGAGCATGCTAGTATCGATCAGTCGTTTGCAATAGGTGCGCGTGCACCATCCGCATATAGTTTTTCTAACCCGTAACATCTTCTACTCGCATTTCTGTAAGCAATTGAGCACTTGCTCCAAAGTCCTGTCTTCTAGATATCCAATTACGGACCCAAATTTTTCTGTTTCTTTTCTTTTTTTGCCGAGATGATATAAGCTTCTGGATGCATTGCATCGCCAGCAAAAGGATAATCTTATTGAGCTCCATGACTTTGTTTGAACTGACAGAAAGCGAGAAAGCACGCTTTAAAATAGCATGTGTATTTGGGATGTTTGCTTTGAGCATGCTTATTGAAGAGCATACTTAAAACTAGCATGCCTATTGCTAGCAAATGTAAAGTGTTCATAAGCATGCTCGTATTGAGCATACTCATAAGCATGCTCACTAGCATGCTATTTTAGAGCATGTGTAACAGTACCATTACGTCAACTGTCACCACTCCCGCTGACCAACCGTAAGCCTTCCCGCATCTAACCATTGTACCCTCTAAAACGCGCTACTTTACAAAGCGACTCAGTTAATTAACAGAGACACTTTAGGAAGTTACAGTATTTAAAAAAGTTATTATCTTTGGTTGTAATATATCCATAGCACACCTACGTACACTCCTACGTATACGTTGTTTACCGAACATGTAATACGAAGAAAGCCAGTTAACAGAACGCGTCGTATGAATTCTGATGCCGTCGCCATAATCGGAATTCTGATATCGAATCACATTTTTGTTTGTATTCGAGTTCGTTTCTAATTATTATGGAAAGCACGCACAGTTCTATGGTCTACAGAAGACAACTAGAAATAAATCATTAATGGATTAATTGAATACGTTTGGTTGTTGGTATGTCCTTCAATCATGTGGCAACGGAGCATTCTATGGTCTACAGAAGACAACTAGCAATAAATCATTAATGGATTAATTGAATACGTTTGGTTGTTGGTATGTCCTTCAATCATGTGGCAACGGAGCATTCTATGGTCTACAGAAGACAACTAGAAATAAATCATTAATGGATTAATTGAATACGTTTGGTTGTTGGTATGTCCTTCAATCATGTGGCAACGGAGCAACGGATAGTCATTCGTTGTGATAGTTGGCATGGGTGTTGAGGACCTGGAGAGTGAAATAGGCTACCCTTGCTGTCAGGCTTATCTATTCCGCAAAAACAGAGTGTTCCCGTGGAATTTTGAAAAATCGCAAGCGATGATGTGGCCAAACACTAGTCATTTAATAAGCTCTGAATTTTTACATCTATATATATAAAATTCAACGTCCTGACTGACTGACTGACTGAGATATCAACGCACAGCCTAAACTACTGAAGTTAGGAACTTGAAATTTTTACAGTTGGTTCCTTTTATGACGTAGGCGCACACTAAGAAAAGATTATTGGAAATTCCACCCCTAAGGGGTTTAAATAGGGGATGGAAGTTTATATGAAACTCCGTCATTTTTCAAGCTGTTTCCATCAAAGTTGGTATTTGAGCTTTCAGTTAAAAATAAAAAAGTACGTGTGTCACAGTTTTTGAAAATTCCACCCCAAAATCTAATTCCACGCGGACGAAGTCGTGAGGGCAAAAGCTAGTACAATACATAAATAAAGATTAAGTTTAACGTAACTAGTAGATCATAATGTCGTTTATGCAATATACATTGAAGATGCACAAGCTATAATATGTTATTTGCAAATAGTATAATGAAAAAGACAAAGTACTGTGTTGTGAGTACATTGTAAGGCCGCGAACAAAGGGCATGAAATCAAGTTTACAATTGATTTGTTTCGATGGTTGCGTCTCTAATTTATAACGGTTTGGATTTATTTCACAGCTGCAACAGCCAACACACTCAGATATACCTAGTATGTTTAGACTTTAGACCAAAGTTTGGACTCAACTGTTTCATTGAAACATAATTAATCACTACATGTGCGAATACATAACCATCTTGTCGTCGAATTAAAAAAAAGTTAATTAATCCGTCTTTATACACATCAACAAACGAGACTTCTAAACAAATAATCAAAGTAAATTAATTAAGCCTTCCATCCAGTTGATAAATAAAGCACATTCCAAACTCTCCAACCGAAGGAGGCTCTTGAACCAAATTTGTGGAGAAAGTGAAGGTGCAAGCAGCGCGGGGGACGAGACTCCCCAACAACTTGTTGCCCCCAATCAATAACATCAACGCGATATTACTCGTATACCCTCATCCGACGGACCCCATGGAATTATTCACGAAAATCCCCTCTGAAATGCTTTGTGAGCTATAGAATTTTGATAAACAAAATATTTTACTGCATACCCATTGCAAAGGCATACTTTAAAAGGGTAAAAACATAATGTTAAAGGAGGAAACCCTAAACAATCTCAGCATCTCTCGCTTAAAATATATACTGACCTATAAAATAGTATTATGATTTATGACTGACTCACTTACAACACAGAGCTTATTTACCCTAGAGGCCCTAGAGATTTGGAATAAAAAGTCATTCAAGTAACATTGAGAAAGGCTTTCTTGAAGGAGGGTTTTTTTAAAAATTCTATTCCCTAAAGGAGTGAACGCGGGAGGTAAATAAATATTTATTCAAAGTTAAATCCACACGGATGATGTCCGGTGGGTACCCAGTATCAGCTAGTAACTTATTGATACGGTTTGCGAATTACTAAGCTGGCCAACCCAAGCCCTAAGCATCAACAATGCAAGTGGAATAACCGATGATTTTTTTAATAACTATGCAAAAAGAGCACCAGTTAGAATGGTCTTAATTATGGTTAATACTATCAGCGACAATAGAAAACTCCAAAGCCTTAAAACTCAATTTTAAATATTGGTAGTTTCTATTTCTTATGTAGTTTCTTTGGCGAATTTAATGCCTATGCAATATGAAATAATACCAATTTATACACAACATATTTCAGAGAAACGAAATACATAGATACCTATTTGCTTTTAGCTCTATCATACTATTAATATAAATTGTTTTACTCGACGCTATGAATTTCTGTATTGCTTTTTTTAAACTACTGGTCTTAAAAGCTACAAAGAAATGTATGGGTGCATTAAAGTATTAATATTGTAAGCCGAAAACTAAATCCGAGTTCCTAAATTGCCGTGGGTTACACGAGTAGGTAATAAAAAGAGCTTAACGAAAGCCTGTTCAAACAGTAACGATAAGAGAAATAATCAATACGCAAATAGCAGAATGAATGCGAGAGCCATAATGTAAAAGGTATATTCATGGATTATTCGTAAATAGTCTTATATGTTTTCTCGATGTACATATTTGTATTTGCAAATCTTATTAAGGTGGCTTTTATTATTTTTATAATTTGTGCAATATTATCTTAAATAAAAATAATTAATATGATGGTAGGGGAATTTGTCAAATGTTGGAAAAGTTATGTCACCATAATTAGGTGTGGCGTGTGTGGGAGATTGTGATAATAATATATTCTTCGTCACTGAAAATATTGCATACTGCCTTAAAAAAGGAGGTGCTAAAGACAATATTTTTGTGCTATATTTTCACGATACATTCCACCTCTAAGGGTGGAAAATTTAGGGAAGATTTCCGTTTATTGAAGTTAAGTTAATTTCACGCATTTGAGATCTTGTTTTTTTTTTCAGATCCAGATTCACTTTATTTGCAAAGAAAAAAAAAATGGCAGACATTATAATTTTCTTAAAATAATTTTTATGTGTAATCATTTTACAAGCAATGTTGATGTACAAAAAGGTTTCCTCTAATTGTGTTTCCTGTTTCACATAAAATAATAAACATAATCAAACACAGCCATCTATCCTTGTCTAAAGGAAAGGACTTAGCTTGTCGCGCATGTACCGAACGCGGTCAATAACCCGGGTGGGCGGAATCTTGAACTTGAACTATATCGCAAATGCGGAAACATAAAATCCAAGACAATATTTAAAAGACAAATAAACGGTTCATTTCAATATCATTCATAAAATCTAGACTGAACTTTAAATCAATCGTCTTGTGAATGGAAAACGACTGAATGAACTAGTTAAATAAAATGCGAATTCGATACGCCCAAAGAAAGATTGTGCTTTGCGACACGATGACGAATGTTTCTTTTGGAAACACCATTGAAGGTATAAATCCTGATGAGTTAGAAAACGAAATCAAAGAAGAAAGTTTTTTATCTTTTCAAATATTACAATTACATGAAAATTTTTTCACGATATATATCCGCCCTTGCTAAAGATATCTTAACTTTAAAAGAGTCAGAAATGCTTTTTAAGTGCAAATGAAAATTTTTTTAACACCATCAGCATTTTCTCGCTTGCAATGGATTCAGTCCAATCCATCACATCCATTTTCAGTTTTGTTACGTGCGCTTCTTGCTGATTGTGGGTCTACAAGTAGTATAGAAGAGTAGAAGAGTAGGGAGTTACTTTTAAGAACTGTGAATTAAGTTACTTTATTTTTCTTAAAACAAGTTTCACAATAAGTACATTATGTGTAACATTGCCTCATAAGTAACTTAATCCCATAAGCCATCAACATCGTTAGTATTGACCAGAAATAAACCACAAAATGAGGAAGTAACTTGATCGATTAGATGATGACACTATCAGTTTTCCAAGCAACGTTGTAATGAGTGTTCTAATGAATGACGAGTCACTAGCACCATTACTGAGTAGAGGGGACCAGTCAATTGAAACATCCGAGTTTTTTTGCTTGTTTACCATCTTCACCGAATCATCTAATGAAAACCTCACAGAAATCAATTATTCTATTTTTGCAGTCTTTACGAAATCTTTACTGCAAACAACAGCAATGCTGCTTTTTAAAGTTTTATATTCATAATCTCTTCTTAGCTTTCAAAGTCGCCTCGTTTATATTATGGTGCTAATAATAATAGCTCTAAATGTAATGCTATCCTTTACTGTACGGGACAATATAAAATAGATAACAATGTCTAACTTGATGTCTAAAAGACTTGTCACTTTAATTTAGTATGTATTTGTTTTGATTTAAAAATTAGTATCATTTGTTAATTAAAACATTTCTGTTAATTAACTATTTAAGCGTGCAAGGATTAACAAAATTTTTTTTGGCCAGATAAGGCTAACTGTAGAGAAAGCAATTATATTGTATCAAGAATTCAAGACCTTTTGTGGAATTGTATTTTGGCTTAATTGGTTCGTTAATTTTATTTGAATTTTTCATTAAAACGGGAAAAAAGTGTGGAGGTCTACACTGATTTTGTAATGGGCGCACCAGTGTGTTTGTTAGCGTGTCTCTAAACGTCGGTTCAGCTGAACTTGACAATGATTTGTATTTAGAGGACGTCGGCCGGCCGTCGGGCGCAGCTGCCGGTGGGACAATGGCTGCCTGAACGCCGCACTGTTGTGATTAACGCACTCACCTCCGCGGATTTGCTTTCATGTAGAATATACTGCGCGTTAAAATATTTTTTTTTAATTAATTACGAAACAGGGGCCCTGTTTCGTAATGAGAGAAGTACTTAAATAAAATTTGGCCGACGAGATGTTTGCTAGTTTTTCTTGTAAGGAAGATCTCTCTCGAGAAGATTTATTTTATAAAATTAAAAAGGTGAACGCAGCAATTCATACTAAAATTTTCACACCTAGATCGATTTGAACAAAGCATCCTATGGAAGGACGTAGAGAAAGAAAGACCTTTTTTAAAAACTGCAAAAGCATAAATCTATGGCAACGAAGTTGCGGCTATCAACTAGTTTAGAATTAATGCGAAAAAGAGATAGATATGAGATTATTACTTTACCTATAGGGTAAATGTATATTCCAAATAAATAAATTATTTGCTTGATTAATTTTACTAATATTGTAGATCTTTAAAAAAATTTTAAAGGAATAAACGAATTTCAAAATATTTCATAATCTGATATGAAAGTAATTTTAAGAGAACGTTATAAAATAATATCGGTATCGGTGTGAAAATCTCATGACCTAATTGCTTTGGGATTGAGAGACGGAATTGCTTCTCGGAAGAAAAATATAGACGCGAAAGTAATTTCGTATATAATTTCTAAAGCTGTGTAAATATCGACGACGTATCTTACTTGATATTATAAAATAAAGATCATACGAAATGTAAACTGAAATATGTATGTT
The DNA here is from genome assembly GCA_038048805.1 of Hipparchia sbordonii. Taxonomy (NCBI): domain Eukaryota; kingdom Metazoa; phylum Arthropoda; class Insecta; order Lepidoptera; family Nymphalidae; genus Hipparchia; species Hipparchia sbordonii. The sequence continues at coordinate 3,845,788 of JBBIWI010000007.1, forward strand.
CTTATATATAATGTAGAGCTTAGGTGAATAAGATGTTTAGATTTTCGTAAAAGAGAAATTGAATGAATGAAACGAAACATTCTAATTACAGTAAATCTAACCATCAAACAAACAAAAATAAATAAACAAATAGTAAACAAAACAATCAGAGTATAATAGAGGGCTTTAAATAATAATAGGAGAAAGAATCGAGAATAGGAAATAGGGATAAAAATTTTAAAGCTTTTTAATGTAAACGATGCAATCTTTCGATCAGCTGACATCACGGTCAAGTGCGGCCTTCATTCAACATCGATAAAAGAAGTATTAGATAAGAACAATAACTAACATTTATGGGTGGAACTAAATAAAATAGCGTTTATCGACAAATTGACGTAATCTCTAATCATATAGCAAGTGCGGAAACCGTAGTATATACGCTATACGTCGAAGCATATAACATCATAACCGAACCGACCGTGAAACCAACGAAGCGAGCAATGCAAACCATGATAAACTACATAGGAACGTTTCCCAAGAAAATGACCAATGATTATGCAGGAAACGTCGAGTTACAAGTGTTTGGTACGGAGATTATAATAAGCCTTATTAAAACTCTGTACACGCTCCGATGGTACACTGGAGGCATTACAAGGCACTTTCCGGCGGAAACCGCGTTGCTATGTGAATCTCTTTAAAACATAATTCAAGTCAGCGATATTTAAAAATCAATAAATTATCCTTGCTCTCCCTCTCTATCAAATTGCTTAATGCTGAAGGTCGTGACCCCTTTCCATTATTCATATAATGGAAGGAGTTTTCTTGGGATGATTATGCAGTGGGTTCCAACATCTTTCCACATACGAATTGACTAAGAGGACGAAGTTATAAGAGTTATACTGGGATATAAGAGTTATACTGGGATGGACTGCTCAGCGTGCTTATTCTTTGGTTAAAAAAAATAACTGACTTTGGTAAGTATACTATTTCAAATAGAACTGTGGTGTAGAGCCGAAAATGATGATGAAATCCACGCATATGTAGATGAAGATAAATAGCTTTTATCTTAGTTAACTAAGGCAACTCTCGCAAATCATATTCTATTCAGAATTATTGGGATATCAATATTTACAAAAAAAAAGTGAATACCATAGAATTATTTTAAAATCTTTTTGATAAGCTACTTCAGGTTTATTAAAATTCGGTCCTTTTATAAAGTAATAAAATGAAAGTTATAAAGTTTAATAAAACCTATAGAAATTTTAAAGTGTCATTAGTTTTATTAGATCGCTTGTTCCTACTGCATGACGCAGGGCGCTTCTTTGATATTATACAACTAGTTTAATAGTCCTATTCAGAGTAGTCGTTATTAGATAACACTTTAAAATTACAAAACGATTATAAACCTATAACCCTTATTGCTCGTATATTTTAAGTTTCTTTTCAAAGCGGTATTGTTTCCTTTCGTTCGTTGAAGCACAATAAATGTAATAAACTTCTTTATTGCTGATTAATTCATTATGTAGTTATCATACATCGTCTTTCATAGTAAAATATTCAAATTAGATTAACTTCGCAATTTTACCTTAGCTTAAGTGCGTTTCCAAATTTAAATCCGAACGCTTTTATAAAAACAAAAGTGGATATTTGTAACAACTTGTCAAGTTTTCACACTACTGAATTTGTTACTACGTTGTAAAATAACGTTTATAAGGTCTAAATATTTCGTTTTTTATTGATTTGCAATTTAAAACTGGATATTTAACAGTCCATCGCATCCGCAAACTGGTGTAATCAAAATTAAAATAGATCCAATCAAGCGTAGAGTTATAATTGGTAATCGCACATAAAACAATAAATTAATTTCAAATTAAACAAGACAAAAAGATACGTTCAAGTTAAAATCAATATTATAAATTAATTATTGTAGATTCATAACGCAGATAACAAAACAAGTTTTAGTTTACTTTTGTTGATATTTTTATATATTGGGTCACGAAATTCACATCTACGATAAATATAATAATCTATTTACTAACGTATATTATTATGTATTGTATGATTGTTTCAGTTATTTATCTATCCTTGTAAGTATCTATTTCTTCTATATTATTATTATTTATTTATCTATTTTGTACTAATACTCTATGTATGCTATGCTTACAAAATATATATAAACTAAATAGTTTATATATATTTAGCAGGTGGACGAGCATCGGACAAGACGATGAGACCCAAAAACAATGAGACTGATGACGAATGACGTCACATCTTATCAGCCACTACCACTCTATCAAGAGCTACCGAGTGTGAAGAAAAATTTTATAAGCGTTATCCGTAAAAGTTAATTAGAAGAATCAGATGTATACCTAGTCCTAGGTATATACTACAACTGTCATAATATTATCTTTTTTTAACCGACTTCTTATTGTCACTACTTTGTTTCTTTGTGCTTATTTCTACTGCACATATTTCAATACAGATTTTTCTTCTTTTGCTTGTTATTATTCAGTCATACTTTAAACTAAAACATTCAATAATAGTTAAGTCAAAGCAGTAGGTAACTGTTACAGGAACAAATATCGACATAGGGTCGGTGTATCCTTTTGGATGTTAAATATAAATAAATCTCAGAGGCCTACTATCTTACGCTCTAAATCATCGCCCCCACAAGACAAAAATATCTCGGCCATACCCATTTAACCCTCTCAGGGTTACATAATATTCGTTGACCGAAAACCCTTAAAGCATTTTGTAGATCTTGGACCTTTGATATGTATTATCTTCGAGTCTTTAGTTAACGATTTGTACGATTTATTAGGAGAGCGGTATGTTGTTGTGCTGCCAAATTACGATACTGCTAAAATTTATTGAGTCGTTTTACTAGTTTTGAAAGTGAAATATTTAGGTTTAACACGAAACTTGCTTCATCATGCATATCGTGTACTAACTTTTGTCAGCGACTTCGTCCTTGTTCAGTTAGTGTAGGTTAAAATATGACCGATGTTAAATTATATAAAACGACGACTTTGGATACGATTTTCGAACGTTCAAGCGTTAATCTTGTTTATCTCTGGGCTACAGAGGGTGCGTGCGTGTAGAATAACCAACAATGCACCCGCATATATGGGCAGTTTGACGCAATCTTGTTCCGGTATACATAAAACATTTATATTTTTTATCCCCCAATAGTATCAGCATGGGGTTCATCTTCATATGGTAACCATCCATTTATCAGAAAGGTTCCTTTAATAAAGTGAAAACAGAACAGGCATCTTATTATTATGGTTTAACTATGGATATATAAATACATATGGGAAATATTTTTGAAGCGACATTAGGAGTTACTATAAGTATAATTTCCGATAACATCAAATGACGATAGTAAAATGAATAACATGGATTATATGTATAAGAATACTTACAGAAAAAAAAACTCATTCTAATATGTAGATTATTAGTTTCAATAATGCGATGATACTCGTATTATTTTAATTCAAGATGAATATCATTAAAGTCGCAGATATACAACCGCCAAATCGAAGTAGATTTGTATTTTATGCCGATGATAAAATGGATCTACGAGTATTGTACACTTTGAGGCATCTTATCTTTATCATTTTGTAGTTTGGAATGTTGATGAGATCTAATAAAAAAGATAAAAAATAAAATTTGTAGTAAGTTATAGTTTCTTATATACCTAAATTTGGTTGTGACTTTGCGAGAAATATTTATAAAACACAAAAAATAAAATTAGGTAAAATTCAACACAGACAATAGTTTATTTAATGTGTTGATATAATCGGATAGGTAAAAGGTATTAGGTATTAGGTAGGTTAGGTATTATGCACAACTTAAAATTAAAAATAGAAATAAACATCAATTAAAATTCTTCCTATATCCATTAGTAGCATACATTTAAATACATATCTGGCTAAATAATACTTAATTTTGGTTAGCTCATTTCCTACATATTAACGTACTGAATCATTTGGTTAACCCACTTCCTTTGGTACGGGATGTTTATGTGAGAGCAAATACGTGATGGTATTGGTAACCATGTTATTACAGACTGTTGTTACATTTTAAGTAACTATTTTGATTATCTACCACGCGAAGCATTTCAAAACAACAATGAACTATGGTACTTAATTTTTGATATTTGGTATTCTGTAAACCCCATTGTTTTTTCGGAATAAAAATCTTACATTCTTTATCGAAAAATGTTTAAGTTTGATATATTCCATTGGAATCGTTTTAGAAAAATTAAAAAAGAAACAAAACCAGTTTTATAATAGGTTTAGCCCCCTCTATCTCAAACCTAATGTTTGTATGAAAGCACAGAACGACTGTATTTGGTAAGTATACCTTTTGGCATGTAATTTTACACGTATTAAACTCGTAGTAAATAACGTTATATCTACTAAAAGATTATAACAAACATGAAACATACCAAAATATGTAAGCTATGTGGCGTTACGTATTCTAATATGCCAATAATTTCTTTTTTCTTTCATAAACGTAGGTAATACATGTGTTAAACCAATAACTGATCACCAAAAAGCGTAGTTAAAGCATCTCATTTTTTGTGACAATTGTGTTGAATCTCCTGCCAGTTGGGCAACACTGTGTATCTTTTAGTTTGTTTTGGTGTGCGTAGTTTCCCATAAGCCTATTGACATATCGATATTGACATGTGGTAACCCTGCGTGCAATGTTACTATACAAAACACGCAACAACTGGGACATATCCACACTCTTGTCGATTAAAAACAAGGCACCATTAAGAAGATTGCAACGGAATACGTATGTCTGATAGCTATTCAGCTAAACACTAAAGGATGTTAGAAAATCATGACGTTTGTGAGCACGTACGCACACTATTATAAAGGCGAAAGTCTAGTTTTTCATTTAGCAAAAAATTACTTATATATAGCTAATTAATTACCAGAGAGAATTACGTTTTTTCTTCTAGAGATACTAAAGACGTTTCCAGTAAGCTTTTTTCTACACCACGTGATAATGCTATTTGAATCAACTTTTACGAATGGGACATACATAGCGAATAACAATGCAAGAGTAATAAAACATATGTTTAGCGAATATAATATATACCTACATAATCATCCCGGAAAGCAGAGTAATTTCGCAAACTATACTTTTGTTATGTTTGTTTACGTCATTACATTATACCCAGACAACAATTTGGTATGCAAATTTTATTGTGTCTTCAGAGAACAATTCACTTAGAACCCTACAGAACCCGGTATGAATAATACCCGGTATGAATAAAGAAGCTATTCTCAATATTAGACGATATTATTTTTGCGGTGAAAAAGACGAGTCGAACTTAAATTATTACTAGCTTAATCGGTTTCCAAAACAAGGAAAATTAATTTGTATAAGGATTTGTACCTTTACAAACACGAGGTACAACAATAACTAATTAATAAGAGAATAATACAAACATAAACAAAACAAATAAAAATTTTTGCTCTAGTTGTCAGAACACTATTCATCTAACATTGAAAACGAAATAATTGGATCTCTCTCTATATAGTCTAACGTACAAATTGAAATACATACTTAACTATTTTTTTTTAAATAAAATTAGTCAATTTCGTACACTAATTCCCACTTGTTAACGATGTTCCTAAGATTGTTAACGAATTATTAAAATAAAATTAAAGTCGGTTAATAACATCAAATATACGAGCACCAACATTAATTACCTATACTGTGAGGAGTATAGTTCAAGTAGTTATTAGGGTATTATACTATGAAGGAATTCCTACAATTCAAGTAGTTATTACAGTATTATACTATGTGATGAGTTTAATTCAAGTAGTTATTAGGGTATTATACTATATGAAGGAGTACAATTCAAGTAGTTACTAGGGTATTATGAGCAGTCAGCGAGCTGTGTGCATGTTTAGTGGGAACCGGGAGCGCCCTACTGTCGCCGCTGGCGGTGGTCACGCGTGCCGCGATCAATACAGGGCTTCCCTGCCGCTTCGGGCCACGAAACAGTGCGAGCTTCAGCGCCGAAATGTGCATTATGACACTGAAATGTACAACATACGGGCAGATTAAACTGAACTTCACCGTTCTGTATTTACACAGGGTCTACCTCACTATAAAACGATCTTTTATCAGTTTATTTCTTAATAAGCTAGCTTTTGCACGCGGCTTTGCTCACGCTAATTCAAATCCCTTTTTTACCCGTTTAGGTAATCCTTATTTTCAAAAATCTTTTCTTAGCGGATGCACCCAGTGATTTCAGCTATGCGTTGATAGGTTAGTTATTCAGTCACCTTTTCCTTTTATATTTATGATAAAATTATCTATAAATAATAGTAGTAGTTATCTAAAATAATAGTAGTAGACAGAATAGAACGTCACACCCATTCGTATAAACGACTTTCGTGCATTACATAGCATCGAAATGGACATTACTGCACTTAGCGGAAAGGCTTTAAAGTTTGGTCAATGCTTAGACAATTTTGAAGAGATAGGTACATCTTAAAAATGATTTTTACTGTGCACCAGATTATTATATTTGGTCGATTATTATATGACTATTCTACGACTTAAGTCGAATAAAACCACGACCTTTAATCAACATCCTAAGAGCTACGTAAGGACCAAGGAAATAGCCATCCTGTAAAGCATATTATACAATTGAAGACTATGTAAATGATAAAAAAGCGTGGATATAATTCGCTCCAGTGATTCATAAGACAGTAATAACTATCCTGTGTTCAATAACAATTGTAAAATTTTTATTTTTTTTGAAAAGAGCAACCGCCGAGTTTCTTACTGGCTCTTCTCGGCAGGAAAGGCATTCCGAACCAGTGGTAGATTCATTGACGATTCAAAAGTGCTTGTAAAAGTTTATTTGAATAAAAAATATTTCTATTCTATTCTATTCTATTCTATTCTATTCTATTCTATTCTATTCTATTCTATTGTCAATACGAATGTTACTGCAAGCCGGAAGCTACCTTCTGTCGCCTGTGGTCACAAGCGGGTGTGATCAATAAAAGGCTTCCCTACTGACAGTGCTAGACCACAAAATGACAGAAATTACTCGTCGAGTAAATTCCGCCCTTTCCGTAAAGATGCCCGGGGGTTGATACCTAATCAAACTTTTCGGGTGGCTATTGTTCTATCTTTAGGATAATTGGAATTTGAAATGTATCTTACTATAGGAAGATGTTGTTGTATCTGTAACTCTGCGTTATTTTTAAGAGGGTTCAAAATAACAAGTCGAAAATTATAGCTCACAAAGTGATCATTTTGTTGATAACCCAATTGGAGAAATCGAATTATTAGCATAGTACCTACGTGTGAAAATGTTGTTGCAAAGATAGAAAATGTCTACAACGTAGTTTTAATAGACATAATATTTCTTTGAGCCAGGTTATTCTTTTTCTCATAATAAAATATGTATATATTTATAAACATCTCGCGTTTAACGGCTCTCGGGTTACTCTGATCTTTAAAATATTGGTGATACAGCTACTAAATTTGCATCATTCATGTCTTGATTTATGCATAGTACACTATCGCTCATGTTCACATATCACATTATCATATCATTGCAGGAATATTTATAGCGATTTCGTGGCCAGACTTGTAGGGCACTCGTCAGAGACGCCTAGAATCCTCCCGAGAGATTGAGTGCCGACGCGTGATAATATGCAAGCCAATGCAGGCTTATTAAAATCAATGGCCAGTATCAGGGAACAGTGTAGAATATTGTTTCACATATAAACTTAATTGAAAATGTGTCTGCCGGTTTCATTCAGAGAGGGAAATATTTCGAATTGGGGAACCCCATTCTATTATACTGGTTCGAATAAGGGGAGTTTTAACTGAGTAATGTACAGAGCTGTAATAAAATTACGAAGAAATAAAAGTACTGGTGACTAAAGGCTTTTCACTCATAGCAGATAGGTTAGATAGTGGAGCTTAGATTCTTGACACTACGTAGAAAGTATGATACTTATACAAAAGAATTTGTTTCAAAATATGTAGGTTTCCTCAAGATATTTTGCTTTATCTAAAAGGAAGACGTTATTATTGCAAAATTATTAGAAAAGTTTATGTTAATTATTATGTACGACAGGATTCGAATTTAATAGATCTCACTAAAATTCTGGAGATCAAAGTTCTTGGCTACCTCAGCTCAGTAAAGAAAGCAGGATGTAAAATTGTAATTTAGGACGTAGTTGTAGACAGCAAGATATAGTGCTAAATGAAAATAGCAAGCGTGACGTTAACGTGAGTGTAGCTTTCCAGGCACTCTGCGTATCAACTTTTGGCGAAAACCCCGTCCGCATAATAGAAACAACGCCTGCAAAAACACACATATCTACTATACTCTAAATAGGATATTTAAACAACACAGATTTTTAACAACTTACAATAACACAATCACGATTTACTAAATGTATGAAAGAACAACTACTAATCGCAACAGCGATTAAAAAACCACAGGGACTGAATTAAAGTTTGTTACGTGAGAAAATAAAAAAAAATTAAGCAAACCACTAAAGGCAGATCGCAAGAACCTCAGTAAAAGATCGTAACTCACAAACCACAACACTGCCAAGACGGAAAAAATGAGAAGAAGAATTCAATGAAATGTGAAGTTCCTCACAAATAATGAAGTAGGTACGATATTTTATATTAGCATGAAACATTTAGTGGTATGATGGTAACCAGCCAAAACTTGGCAACGATCAATATAACAGGGATTCACGCCCTGCAAGCAACTAATAAGTTCTCTGCGCAAATATTACTCGTATATTTCATATCTACTTTCTCCTACGTCCAGTCGAAAAATATCTCGTATTTTATACAATATTTCATTTCGGTTTTGTATATATTTATATCAATACTGCTTTATTATATCCATGCATTATTATGCCCATTATGTCCATGTGTTATCCAAGTAGGTATTCTTACTTCATATCGCTCAAAAAGTGATCATTTCGACCGTTCCGTAGAACAAAGTCTCATCTGCTAAATTCACAACTTGAAATTTGAGCCTTAATAGTCACATCTGCAAGGCTCAAATCTCAAGTTATGAATTTAGCAGATGAGACTTTGTTCTACGGAACGGTCGATTTTGTTTATAACCTTATTGGAGAAATCTGAATAATTTTTAGCACACCTATGTGTGAAAATGTTGTTGTAAAAATAGAAAATGCGTACAACGTAGTTTTAATAAACCTATATTTTTTGAGCCAGGTTATTCTTTTTCTCATAATCAAGTACTTATGTGTGTATAAACATCTCGCGTTTAACGGCTCCGTAGCGTAAGCAGTTTTTCAATTCTATGTCCTGATGCTTATCATATTTTTGTGCATAATTTTCTTTTAAACAAAGCTGAATATTTTTTTTAACTAGACGTAGCCCGTTAACTCATAAATACCTAGTGATGATGAATGATAATAAACGGATGATATACTGGTCTAATAATCGGGGAAGACTATGATGTATCTAACGGAATTTCCATTAGTCCAACTCTATCCAATGTATTGTATAATTAGTTAATCACGTGTGACATTATCAATGAAATGTATTTAGATGCGACTGTAGATTACAATTTGAAGCCTTATGACAATAGTTAATTAGACCAGTAAAAAATCAAAATCGACTTCAATGTCTTACTGCTTGTTACTGAAAAGTTTCTTCTGTGATCGAAGCTGAAAAGTGTTTATTAAACTATCGCACTGATCGTAAAAGATCTACTGAAGTGGTTGATCATCCCATAAGAAGAAAATATATTTATCGATTAAAGATAAATAGAAAGAGTAGATTTAAAGGTGAAAATATAATGTAGCCAAAAATTTCATATTAAGTAAACTTTACAATTTCCAAAATTTAAAATGTAAAGATTTTAAACTTTTTTCAGTTTCTGTTAAATATAACATTAGACTTACCGATCGGACCGAACCAGGAATAAAAGTCGTGAGAATAAGTAAATTTATTTATATCCCAAAGAAATGCGGCACACGTTCGCTCCGTGACATGATGAATTCTCTTCAAGATGGATTCCCTGTTTTATTTCTCCGCCATACGGCCATTCGGGGGGTTTATAAAAGAAGGTGCAAGCCCTATAACGGATCGTTCCAACCGAAAAGCGGAAATTCGTATTTGTTCCTTTCTTTTTTGTTGTTGTACAGAACTTTATTACTACTTAATATCCTACGTTTCTTATAACAGCTTGTGTCTAGAGGAATACATAAGTGTCGACATAAGAAAATGTGGAAGATTTATTATCTCGAGTGCATATTGAGAATATCTTTTAATTTCGAATTTAATTTCTCTTAAATTTTTTTCTTCTAACTAGCTTTTGCGACTTTATCCTAGTGGACTTAGATTTTAAAAAAATCTCGCGGTGACCCTCTGTTTTTCCAAGATAAAAGATCTACAACACTTCCTAGGTCAACTATGCACATGCAAAACTTGCTCGCTTGATTCATCGCTTGATTGAAAGACAAACCAACAAACATATATATTTTCTCATTCATAATATTGGTAAGGATTGGTGTATCCACTTCGTGATATATTATGACTGTAGGAAAAGAAATGATAACGGTATTTTGTGACGTAGGTACGACTCCCTCACAATTGAATGGTACCTACCGTAAATAAGTTAAAGATTTAAACCAGAGATCCAGCGGTTTTTCGAGATTTACTTTAATTCGTTGAGTTTAATAACGGTTTAGACTCTTGCATATTTATACGGTGAAAGCTTTTAAAATATTCTTGAATTTGAAATTCAAAGCAATACCTACTAATGAATGTTGAAGCATAGCGGTTAGCAACGATATCGTAGACATAAAAATAACTTATAATAGACATATAATATGATAATAAATACAAGAATTTATCACGCAAAATATCCCATACATAATTAATGAAGTCACATTAATTTTCATTTTAAAATTTTGAATCGAAATAAGCCACCATAATTTTCATTCATTAGGTAGAGAAAATTTTAAAAACAGAAATCCATTGAAGAGAAAATCTTTTCTAGTGGAGTGAAAGTGATTCGATCCCGCTTCAAAGGGTTCAATGAAAATGATGATGCCGCTGTTGATAATCTTTTGAATGAAAATATTGACGAAAAATATGACTTTCAGACAAACTTTCAAAGTAGGAATCCATTGAAAAAATCTTTTATCGTGTAGGTGAAAGTGATTCATTCGATCGCGATTTAAAAGGTTCAATTCATAGTGTCAACGAGTGTGGTATCAGAGCGAATTTGACCTACATCGTCAGAAATTCAGAACTAGTAATTGCAATGACATGGTTTAGTCCTGGAATTGTGTCGATTGGTATGTCATTGATATGATTGAAATTACACTTCAGATTCTTAAGATGGTTCTTCTCGATGGTTTTGTGACAAAAATCATGCTACAAATTATATGTAGGTATAATGACTAAAATGGAAGTCATCTAATTCAGCATTTAATGATGAACTTCTAAAACATAAATAACAATCAATGCTTGCTATCTATCAGTGATTTTCGGATGTTCTTGTAGTTAAGTTAGTATCAAGTAAGTTAAGTTTATTGTTAAGTTTTTATTTAGTGAGTTGTGAACTCATGTGTCAAAGGGAAGACACGTTGGTAGATAAAAACCTAAAGAAATAGATGAAAAAAAATATATACATAAATAGTACACTGGTACAAGTGGTAGTAGGTACAATGGTAATACTTCAGACAAATTATGTTACTCAAGCACAAGGGATATCTACTTAAACAGTGCTTAAAATTGGAGTATCAAAGTGATTAAACACTCCATAAACTACTGTGAAACTCTAAATATAATCACAAATGCAAGTTAAACTATTATAGAGGAGCTGACAGTGGCTAGGTACATGATGTGGCATTACTTGACTCGTTACCGGAAAGATGCTCACAAGATAAGAGATCTCTTAAGATCTAATTAAAGAATCTCAAGGTTTGTTTGGAATTTAATTACCTATTTTTGAAAGGCATGAGAATTCTAAACGTGTTTAATGCTTCTGTTAATGCTTTTGTTACCGCGTCTTAGTAATTGAAAAATTACGCAAGCGACCACTTACATGAGCCTTTGTAGTAACATTATTAAGTACTTTCACTTTCATGAAGCTATAAGAGAGAAAAATGAATAACAATTAGTAAAAGCAATCTGCAAATGGCTTTGCAGATAATAAAAAGTAGATTGTCGCAATAACTAGACGATCTAATGTTGTTTCTCCATACAAATTTTATGAATGTGGAAGTAACTCTCTCCGCTATTCTGTAACATTTCCACACCTAAACCGCTGAGCCGAGTTTGACAAAAGTTTACAAAGCTTGCATGCAGAGTAAGTTTTATCCAGACAGTGTCAAATATGTGTTTACTGATATTATGAATGCAACAGTGTATTTGTTTGTTGGTTGGTTCTTCAATGACGCAGCAACGGAGCAACGGACGAAGTGATTTTTTATGCGACTGCCTGAAAGAAGGAGTATATTGTATAGTTTATTGTTGAGGATTTGGAGAGTGACAAATATGCTACTTTTTTGTTCCGGAAAATTAATAAGGTTTTTAAAAAACTAACTCCACGCGAAGTTTTTTTATTATTCGATGACGAGATAGTCCTTGACTACGATCTCACCTGATGGTAAGTGACGATGCAGTCTAAGATGGTAGCGGGCTAACTTGGAAGTCACGGCCAAGAGCACTAATTAATTATTATACTTCTAAATGTTTTTGTGCTGCTCTCCCAGCATTTTATAAGGTCCTTTTCGAGTGTCTACACTTTGCTCAGTCTTGAGTATAAATTGAATCAATTTGGATTTTCTAGGTGTAATTGTCCAGCAGAGACCTGAGATGCTTAGAAATCGTTCGCTTGAAGGTAAGAAAGTCGGAAAATTTATAGCCTCCTTCCAACTAGACTGAGAGTAATGGCTCACCCGAAGTTTTTCTAGTATTTTTACTTAGGTCGCGAATAAAGCTTGCCTCGAGAGAATTACCTTTTAGGATTCAATACCCCATTACTTAGTAAGTAGGTAGTAGTAGATCGTGAATATTTAAGGGAAATGACAATGATCGGTATTGATGCGCAATGTTCGAATCGAATATGTTAATTTATAATAAACCATGATGTAGGTCATGTTTTATTTATTTATTAAGGTTGAGCTTGCAATAAGATATTTTAAGATTCAGAATATTTTGGTAAAAAATAGTAAACAGTTTCCAATGATTTTTAAGCTATTGCATAGCTTCTATCGCGGGCCTTGAGCGTGGAGACCGAATCCAGAAATTCCGTAACGAAAATAACCTGACACGGGACTCCTTTCACCGCTAGATGGCGTGGATAAAAAATGCTATGCAATACCGCGCTTTACCGCGGCAGTCCCCGAGTGCCACACGTCTTTTTTTTCTAATTTTTCTTATTCGAAATTCTTATTCTAAACGAATCCCATCAATAATAATCTAAAAAGGTTGGAAATGGTATTGCAGGCTGTGAATGACCAGAATAACAATCACAATAACGTAAAAGTAAATGACCCGAGAAAATAAGGGAACTTTGGCTTTACAAGTTTAACCGCTTTAGTAGGTACAGTTGCTTGAATTTTAATATCCGATTCTCTAAATACTCTATCTATCTACAAAATATAATATACAATTATGTATAGCATAGTTTACCAACTCTTTCATATGCTAGTACTGGTGGTACTGTACCTTTAAAAGGGTTTTTACTTCTTTTGTCTATTTTATCAATTTGTTACACTCTTATAATATTGCTATGATGTATTTATTTTAACAATATAGTATGTTTATTGTTTAGGCTAAGAGTTGTCTCAATGAGTATGTGAATGTAATGATAATATCTAAAGAGTAATCAGAATTATTTAGTAATTTTGGTCTTTAATACCTTGGTCGGTCAGCATGATTCTTTATTTATTCACGAATTGAAGGGAAAATTGCAACAGAATTTCCGTGTTACGAAAAACCTGAAAAAATTCGAGCGCAGCAACTCTAATCGACTGCAATGCAGGAATGCGAAGACGTTTTAAAATTGAAATATACAAACAAAAAAAAAAAAAAAGAATTGAGAGAATGAAATAAATAAATTGAACTGTCTGACTCTTCTCAGCAGAATCTGCATTCCGAACCGGTGGTAGATTTATGACGTGTCATAAGAGCTACAAGTTGGCCTACATGAAATAAATAAATTTTGATTTTTTGATTTTTGACTTATAAGCGATAACTTGACATAGATTAAAAAAACAATTCAAAAGTTGCACGTAAACTATTAAAACGTAAATTATAGTTAAATAATGAGCGAAAATTGGGTTCCTTATAAATCGTATTAGCCATAAATTCATATAGCAATAATAGCTTGTGTAAACGCATTACGAAAGCAACAATGCAATGGTTTTGAATGGGGCAAATTTAACTACTGAGTACTGACGTGCATCAGTATTATTAATGAAATATGTCCTCGATCAATATCGATACAAGGTATGCTCGATCCATGCACTGAATATACAAGTAGCACAAGACAGATGAATGTGGAAGTCGATACAAGAGTTCAAGATGTTCAACAATGGACGTCCATCTGAAGATAAAGAAGAGAAAGAAGAATAGTGTATAAAAAATATTTTTATAAAATCGATTCCAACCAAAGCCTTAGGCTTAGAGCATAATAAACGGGTTACATTTCCTAATTTTTCATCCTCAGAAGTTGAATGTTTTCTTAAAAAGGGGATCGATACTATTAAGATAAGCCTATTCTATAAAAAAAGAATAATTAAAATCACACAATGTTCACAATCGACGAAGATATAGCGTCCAAAGTAGGTATGGCGTCACATAGAGTTACACACAAAAAAAAAAAAACCGTCAAATTGAGAACCTCCACCTTTTAGTTACGTGCAACTAAAAAAAAGCAGTTGCTTGAAAAAACTAAAAAATATTTTACAATTATGAAATCATTTCCTAGCTCTATTAATTTTTTTTTTGTTGATAGAAAATCCACACATATAAAATACTTTCATTGAAAGACTTTCTTTTTCAACAAAAACACAGTTCACACAAACGACCGGCGTGGTTTAATCCAGAAATAGACATTAATCCGTAGTAAAACTGTGGTGATAACCGTTCTAACTCGATATAATTTAGTGATCAATCGTTCATCTATATAAATGTACTGTACGTACTAGATGTGGCGTTTCGAACACTCACCTTGTTCAACTGACATGCACAGTCGACCGTGCATTACGAACGAACGGGTCGCTACCTATGCGATAAAACTTTTTAAGCACCTAATTTTGATTTGTAAAGCCAACAATACCAATTATTCAAGTAAGTAACAAAAAAGTATGGTTGTTTTAGTGAATAATAAAATTAGATAACGATATCGTAGCGCGATGTACCTACAAGTTTTGTATTCTGCGTCCTAGCCATATTACAAACGCTAAAGCAGGGACTCCCAAATTTTTTTTATCGCACGTCCTATCCTTTCGGAAAGGAAGCGTGATAAAAAAACTAACTTTGGGAACCCCTGCTTTAGCGTGAGCGATCGTAGAAAGATACGACACGTTTGTGATATGGCTAGGGCGGCTGATTTTCGCGTCTATGTATCTATGTTGATGAAATTATGGCACGCATGGAATTCCTGATACGTGATCATAGCAGATCTCGCTTTCCGCAATTTTAAGTTTATTTCAACAACTCGTTATTTTTGCATCAGCAATATTCTCACGTTGTATTAAGTTAACAGCATCTATCCCCTCTACTTTATCATGTAATTTTATTAGCATATAAGTCTAACTAATGTAAAAATGTAAATATATGCCATTTGCCACTTGCCACTCCACTGTCATACTACCCACGCAACACGTCTGTTTCTCTACTTCTTCCTTAAACATCTCTCTGCAAGAACACGACAGTTGTACAGCAGCTGCCGAGGTATAACGGAAATCATTATACTAATATTTTATTATTTAAGCCTCAATAGCCCAACGGTTAAAGGTGCGGACTGAAAACTGAATGGTCACGGGTTCGAATCCCACCCGTTGCACTATTGTCGTACCCACAAGCTCCTAGCATACCCACAAGCTTTCCGCTTATTTGGAGGGGATAGGAGGACATTACCAACTTCAGCTTAGCTAACATTCTTTATAAATGCGTAATTATGTTTTTGTTGGTATATCCTTCAATCACGCAGCAACGGAGCAAAAGATCGACATAATTTTTTGCAGGGGTATAGTTGAGGTCTTGGAGAGTGAATAGATTACCTTTATCCCGAAAAATAGATGTAATATGAAACGTATAGCCTTTAATCCTTTTTCGGTGTCGAGTTTCAAACGATCAAAATACATCCTACCATACGGACCAAAACAAAAGAGAGACCCATCGCGAAATTGCCGCTGGTTTTAATGAAATCAGGGCCGTTGTTTGTTATTTAACAGAGGGGAGTCCGAGGGCTAACGCTGCACGACAAAGTTTGTTTTATGTGCTAGCTGTACATTGATTCAATAACATGCAAAGAAGATTGAAAGCAGTCGAAGCTTTTTTAGAGTGCTCTCTTCATATCATTTACAGGTGGGACACACTGTATCCTTACTAATATTATAAACTAGATGATACCCGCGACTTCGTCCGCTTGGATTAAGGTTTTGTTGATTCCCGCGGGAACTCTTCAAGTTTCCGGTATAAAATGTAACCTATATGTTAATCCTGGGTATGAGCTATCTCTACTACCAGCCAAATCGGTTCATTCATTGTGGCGTGAAGGAGTAATAAACATACACACATTCACACACACACACACACACACACACATAAGCTACTTGTTATTCAGAAAAATTAAAGGATTCCCAAAGTATGTGAAAAGACTATTTCTGTGGTGCTAGTCGCGGGCAAAAGCTATAGTTATTCAAACCGGCCAAGTGCATTGACACATTTAATTTTGGTTTTTTATTGCTATAGCTAGGTCACAGCGGCAACAGAAATACAGTCCACACTCCACAGACAGACCACGGACGGACGGACGGACGGACAGTGGAGGTTTAGTAATAGATATTGGCACCCTTTGGGTTCGGAACCGTAATTATATAGAGTACCTAAACACTATGGTCATCAGTGAATTTCACATCCACTTTCCCAACAAAACGTTCCAATTAAACATATTGTACTTGTATAAGTACAAATATTTTCATGAGCGTGACTAACGCAATGTTTTGAATAATAATTTTTAGTATGCTGGCAACAGTTCTATTTTCAGCCCTTACCGTCCGTCCCCCACACGTTAAAAAGCTTTATTTCATCCATTCCCTGTTTACAACTACATGCACGGCACCAGAGTTGTTATAAACATACTTAAACAGCGGTCGTCCTTAATTCGTACGTATACAAACATCTATTGTTTTAAACTAGAGAGCTGTTGAAAGCATTTTATGCTCCAATTAGGCAAGCCTCTCGTACGTTGGAAAAAACTTTAGAATTTCATTGCGGTTTACGTAACTTTACTTTCGCTTGTTCATGCAACTCAACAGGTTATTTAAAGTAATCACACTCATACCTTATTGATGAACTTAAAATAAGTGCACCTATTCATTTGGCAACAAAAATAAATAGAAGGTAATGGAATTGTTAAAAAAACAGATTAAAAAGAACTTTATGTAAATGACAAAGACAAAAGACTTCTGAGAATTTTTGTAATTTGTAATAAGCAAAAGTTTTGACGGCAAAATCATTAAGGATAAATTATAATACTGGAGGTTTTGCGGTAACTGAGTCTGCATTAAAATTTTGACATCCTGTCCAGAACACAAAAAACCGTTACGCCGAACAATTAAGTAGGTATTCAATAAAATGATTCGTAACAAATAGAACTCATTTTTATTTTATTTTTATGGAACACTAGCTTTTACTCGCGTTTCGTATGCCTGGAGTTAGGTTTCCGTCCTGCCCTTCCGTTTTTTCGGTAGCCTATGGCACACTGCATGTCCTAAATTGTCCCATCGTCCATTGTCCCATGCAAAAAATCACATCGATGACGCAACAGGCTCAGTTGCTGCGCGATTTTTGGACAAACAAACAAACACTATTGCATTCATATTAGTAATTAGTAGATTTATGTTAGAAGCTAGTTAATTTCTTTGTTATTGTTTTCACTGCTAATTTCATAGAATTACGAAAATATCTCGCAATTAAATTTTTAAACGTAGAACTTCCTTCCTTCTTTCTTTCCTGTCTTCGAGAATCTAGATATCTAACGATAATAACGTAGGCGGGAAGTCCAAAGATCTCTGCAATGGTTTAGAAACAAGACCATATCTTTAGATGTTCTTATAACAAAAGTTGCATTTTTTTTTAGTTTGTTAAAAGTCCATTTCTTTCTTTATTCGGGGTCAATTTTTCAAGATCATGTGCTTGAAATGCAAGCTTCAACAAATACAAATAGATTTATAGGTTCATTGTCATCATTAAATGCGCCCACATTCTTAATTCTTAATAGCTTGACGATGTTTGAGCAGTTTAGGAGTTTGGATGTATTCCACGCATTCATTAGTTTAGGTACCGGTACGTACTTTTCTACCTCGCAGTGCTCGTAAACTACGGTTCAGTGACCGTTGCTAGTGCCAGATTGAGACTTTTATTGTTATTATTTCCCGATTCATTTTCTCAGATTAACTTGAGTTTATATTATTCGATGACAAGTAGCCTAAGCACGAACATTTTAACTTTCAAATCCGGGACGGTTCAGCTGGTTGTAATAACGTAAAGCAAACTCCTATAATATTCACGTAAAGCAAACTCCCATGATGCGCAACTCCTTAGCATACGCTGAATTTGCAGTAAAGTAATTATTAAACTGAAAGTAATGTTAGCTGGGAGAGTAAACACAGACATTCTACGTCCAAGTTTCCAAGTTCAACGGAAGGACGGTCTCGAATATTTGAAGTGTAAAATACAGCTTTGATGACCTCCCTGGCGCAGCGGTTAGCGCTGTGGTCTTATAACTGGGAGGTCTTCGGTTCGAATCCTGGCGACGTAAATTTGGGAATTTATAGTTTGGCAAGGCTTTGGACGCGACTAGTTACCACCCTACCGACAAAGACGCGCCGCCCAGCGATTTAGCGTTCCGGCACGATGACATGGGTAAATACGGGTTGAATCTACACTGCCATAATTCTTCCAATTTACCCCGCTACCATCTTAGACTGCATTGTCACTTACCCTCATGTGAGATCGCAGTCAAGGACTATCTTGCTATCGAATAAAAAAAACCAAGTGACGCCACACATCTCTCCTCATGCATCATTATTTTGCCATAAAAGTAATAACTGGAGTGGTCAGTAAACAATATGTAACTCTTCCTACATAAGCATTATTTCCCATCATGAAACAGGTCAGGCGTGATTGATGGGGCTATATGGTGATTTTCTTTGTACATTAGTTATTACTCAGGGAGCTAGGTGCTTTGTGTTACACTATTATTATTTAAAATGGTTAATATAAAACTTACAGTAGAGTTGATCAGTTTGTTTGTGTGCACATTATGATAAAACTCCTCAACGATTTGGTGAAAATGTGGCAGCTCCGAAACACAAAGACAAAGGTACCTACAGTACCAGGTTATATAATGCAAACCAACGGATGCCCGCGATTTCGTCCGCGTGGATTTTATTTTTAAAATCCCGCTGGAACTCTTTGCGGGATAAAAAGGAGCCTATGTTACCCTCCAGGTCCTCAACTATACCCATGCAAAAAATTACGTCGATCTGTAGCTCTGTTGCAGCGTTATTGAAGGACCAATCCAACAATTAAAAAAACCAAACACACTTTGGCATTTATAATATTAGTAAGGATAGTACAGATTTTTATGCGTGACTTTGTCAGAGATGATGAATAGAATAGAATAATTTTTAATTCAAATAAACTTTTACAAAGTGCTTTCGGATCGATGCCTAAGATGGCCGATTTTTTTTTAATAGTTGTTCATCATGAAAATGAGTAATATTCCCCTTTCCCTTCCAAATAAGTTTATGCATGAAGTGTGCAAGGATTGAACCTTTCGGTTTTCAGTGAACCACTCTGAACGTTGCACTATTAAGACTTCATTACGTAAATGAGTAACAGAGACGGCTCTCCACGAAGACGATGGCTGACCGACTGTCTCATTCTAAGTACACGGTTCTTCTTAGATCATAATCACTTGATCATCATTATGTTTATTTACAGAACGATAAAAAAAATTGTAACATAAAACACATAATTAACATGCGGTTAGTTAAGGACTGCACGAAGTAAAATACCTGGAAAAATACAGCTTAAAATGTTAAAACACAGCTAAAAACTTAATGGCGATATTTTTACTGTGGGCTGAAATTTAGTGTATACGGGTCAAAGACGTTGCAAACTCTTTGCCGTAAACGCAAAGCTGTGAAATAGGTCAATCCATAGAAAATGTTGAGCGAGAGGCGGCGTACACACGTGCGGCATGAGTCATAATAAAATTATTATTATGCTAGGTAGCGACGTGCGTAGGTACATGTTCGACAATATTTAAGCGAATTCGTATATTTTTTATATTCGAAAGTACTTTGTAAAAGTTTATTTGAATAAAAAACACTACTCAACAAATTTCGAACTTTTTTTTTTATCTGAGTTCCTACTATGTGATAATTGTTCCTTGCTATTGACCTAAGAGAAATGCATAAATGAAGTTTTTCCATCACATCTCATTTTCGAGATAAAAGGGTCAAGTCAAAAATTCAATTTTCTTAGAAAATGAAGCAACTACATTAACTTTTATTGATGTTTTGATGGAAAAGGTGAAGTTTTATTAGTAGAGCTGATTCCTCTTGTAGTAATGGTAGCCAGGAGTATCTCTGACATGGCTCCAACAGTAATCTGCAAGCAACCAAATGGGAACCTGCTAGGTTCCCATTTTTCTTGAAAACGGTTTCCGATTGCAGCTACATTTTGATGAAAGTTATCCCCATATTAATTGCTAAATTAACCATATTTTCGAGAAGAAAGTCCAAATGGGAATGGAGGAAATGAAATGAAGGAAATTTTAATAAGATTTTGCATCCCATTTTATGGTAGCAGTCTAACATCAGTTTTATTCTTTCCCAGAAGTGAGCGGTTTTGTTGAATATTTTTTCACGTCAAAAAAAAAATTTTAAAAGCTTGGTTTTCAATAATATTGTTATGAGTAGATGTAAAAGATGAATTTTTAATCAGTTTTTTATATCTAGACCTACGAATACGCCCTCTTTGATTTTTGATAATCACGATTTTCACTGTCGCATAAACTAAACTTTTCTAAGTTTCTGTTTTCATTAAAATTTTACTGGGCCCTCAAGAATAGGCAAATTTTCGGAATGTGGCTAAGGTTTTCTAACTGATAACCTATCGGCATACTTAATATTTTGTTTAGATTTCTCAGAAAACTCTTTTAATTGTGTTAAACAAAAATAGAAATTCACTGTATGATTCGTTGGTTCAGTCCTTCCCGGCGTACCAAATGGCATTTTTTTTATTCTTCCATCCTAACAACCGTTGAGATTCGTATTAGATATTAGCCAGCACACATTAGAAACCTAGTCTTATCTAGATTTCTCACATTTTGATTAAATGTAGCTAAATAATACTGTTTAAATAAGCCAAAACATGACTTTTTTTTCTATTTTGGCGCAAATTCTTCACAAATACAACAAAACTAATTAAAATTGTTAAAACATACCCATGATATTTTAAAGATTATCAATCAAAGTAACTTGTAAGCTATGTTTTGTTTGCAAAACAATCGTATTTTTGAACTACCCGCATTTTAAAACTCGAAAATAAGTGAAAAAATTAAAAGTGATATTTCTGCGCTTCTAGACGTGATATCAAAATAAAATGCCTACAGATATTTATTATTAGTCAACCTCAATATGAAGCCATATGAGTGAATTCAGATATTTTTTTAGTGTTGAGTAGTGAAATTATTCTATTCTATTCTATTATAGGTGGGGTGCCGGTGACACTATAATTATTACTTTTTACAAAAAAAAAGAAGGAACTCAAAAGGGAAATCTAAAATATAAATCGTTTTAGTCTTACTAAATAAGCTCCTAAACTAATGTATGTGACTAATTTTGAGTTGGCGACAAACTGGTACCTACCATCGACGTCACATTTCGCTATTTCATAGAAGGCATGTAATTAAACGAGCTTCTATTTAATACCATTATTGGCTTCTAAATTACTAAGTCAGCTTCAACTAGTGAGCCTCTAAAAAATATAATTTTAGCATCTATATTTATAACTTAGCTTCAAACCGTGAACTCCTAAAATACTTAAATATTAGCATCAAATAATACACCAAATCTTCAACCACATTTTTAATTTTTTTTTTTGTGAGAAAAATGAAATAAAAAAATGTTTCTAACTAAATAAAAAAACGTTTTTTTTTTTTGATAAAATGAAATTAAAAAAATGATTGTTTTTAAATTTAACTCAAGATAAATACCTACACATAACATTATAACATTTTTGAAAAAAAAAATCAAATTTTTTTTCAACTTTTTTTTTAGTTTTAGGTAGGTTTACGATCCCAACAGAACCTAAGTGCCCGGCCTCCGGCCGGGCACCTGAATATTCATGTATAACCCTAACCTAACCTAACTTTAGTTTAAAGAAAAAATTATACAAAAATAATTGCAATATTAACACACTAACAACAGAACAGCAAAAAAAACAAATGCATGTTTTGAATGGCGCTCTCTGATTGGGGCAAATAGCCATAACCAACGAGATCGTGCAAATTGCCAGTCGCATCCGTCTCACTCGCACCAACGAAATCGTGCAAATGGCCAGTCGTATCCATCTCATTCGCACCAAATCGTGCAGTGGCAGTGGACAATAATAAAAATAGTGGCTCTTTATTTGATGCTTTCTTTGGAATATTTTGTGGGCATTGTGAAGAAGCCGAGTTAGTATATTAGAAGCTTCATCATTTTCCCGTTGCTGAGTTATTAAATTAGAAGCTAGGTTTTGATGCCAAAAAATAAATTTTGTTGGTCGACTTATTATATTCCTTTCATAGAATAATAATTGCCCGTTTATTAGCTTTTTGATAAACAGTTGCTGATTACACTACTCAACAAATTTCGAACTTTTTTTTTTATCTGAGTTCCTACTATGTGATAATTGTTCCTTGCTATTGACCTAAGAGAAATGCATAAATGAAGTTTTTCCATCACATCTCATTTTCGAGATAAAAGGGTCAAGTCAAAAATTCAATTTTCTTAGAAAATGAAGCAACTACATTAACTTTTATTGATGTTTTGATGGAAAAGGTGAAGTTTTATTAGTAGAGCTGATTCCTCTTGTAGTAATGGTAGCCAGGAGTATCTCTGACATGGCTCCAACAGTAATCTGCAAGCAACCAAATGGGAACCTGCTAGGTTCCCATTTTTCTTGAAAACGGTTTCCGATTGCAGCTACATTTTGATGAAAGTTATCCCCATATTAATTGCTAAATTAACCATATTTTCGAGAAGAAAGTCCAAATGGGAATGGAGGAAATGAAATGAAGGAAATTTTAATAAGATTTTGCATCCCATTTTATGGTAGCAGTCTAACATCAGTTTTATTCTTTCCCAGAAGTGAGCGGTTTTGTTGAATATTTTTTCACGTCAAAAAAAAAATTTTAAAAGCTTGGTTTTCAATAATATTGTTATGAGTAGATGTAAAAGATGAATTTTTAATCAGTTTTTTATATCTAGACCTACGAATACGCCCTCTTTGATTTTTGATAATCACGATTTTCACTGTCGCATAAACTAAACTTTTCTAAGTTTCTGTTTTCATTAAAATTTTACTGGGCCCTCAAGAATAGGCAAATTTTCGGAATGTGGCTAAGGTTTTCTAACTGATAACCTATCGGCATACTTAATATTTTGTTTAGATTTCTCAGAAAACTCTTTTAATTGTGTTAAACAAAAATAGAAATTCACTGTATGATTCGTTGGTTCAGTCCTTCCCGGCGTACCAAATGGCATTTTTTTTATTCTTCCATCCTAACAACCGTTGAGATTCGTATTAGATATTAGCCAGCACACATTAGAAACCTAGTCTTATCTAGATTTCTCACATTTTGATTAAAAGTAGCTAAATAATACTGTTTAAATAAGCCAAAACATGACTTTTTTTTCTATTTTGGCGCAAATTCTTCACAAATACAACAAAACTAATTAAAATTGTTAAAACATACCCATGATATTTTAAAGATTATCAATCAAAGTAACTTGTAAGCTATGTTTTGTTTGCAAAACAATCGTATTTTTGAACTACCCGCATTTTAAAACTCGAAAATAAGTGAAAAAATTAAAAGTGATATTTCTGCGCTTCTAGACGTGATATCAAAATAAAATGCCTACAGATATTTATTATTAGTCAACCTCAATATGAAGCCATATGAGTGAATTCAGATATTTTTTTAGTGTTGAGTAGTGTTATTATTTATATCCTACTAATATTATAAATGTGAAAGTGTGGATGTTTGTTACTAAATCACGTCGCAACGACTGAACCGATTTGACTGAAATTTGGCATAGAGATAGATTACAGTCTGGAGTAGGACATAAGCTAACTTTTTATCCCGGTAAATAAGAGAGTTCCCGTGGGTATAAAAAAACTCAATCCACGCGAACGAAGTCGCTGGAATCATTTAGTAATTATTATAAAGGCAAAATCAAGAAATGTAATTCAAGGAATCCCTATGAGAATTATTGAGAATGTAGTTAGTTGTTTTATCATCAGAAATACCAGACTGCCAGATGTCTTTAACATTTGGTTTCCGAAAAGGGACAGTTCCAATACATGCTTGGGTTTTACCACAGTGCATTTTTTTATCATACTCTGTGGAAGCCAAAAGGAAAGGATGAAGGAAGGAAAGGGCATTTATGTATGTAGGTACGTATGTATTTAAATATATTCCACCGTAACGCCAGTCAATTGATTCGGTAATTTTATTAATTAGGTGGCAAAAAGTAATATGTAACTATATTAGCTAATCTGAATATATAAAAGGCAAAGGTGACTGACTGACTGACTGACTGACTGATCTATCAACGCACAGCTTAAACTACTGGACGGATTGAGCTGAAATTTGGCATACAGATAGCTGTTATAACGTATGCATCCGCTAAAAAGGATTTTTGAAAATTCAACCCCTAAGGGGATAAAATAGGGGTTGGAAAAATCGAATTTAACGTGAGTGAAGCCGCGGGTTAAAGCTAGTTTTTTTATATTTATATATTTGAGTTGGCAACATCCGCATTATCCGCGACTTTGTCTGCGTGGATTAAGTTTTTTGATTCCCGCGGGAAATCTTTAATTTTCCGCGATAAACAGTAGTTTATGTAAATTTATCTCTATTCCACAGCCAAACCCGTCCAGTAGTTTTTGCTTGAAAGAGTAATAAACAAACACACACATAAAAACTTTTGTCTGTATTAGTATAATAGTCATGTCTACAACAGCTTCTATAGAATCTTTCGCACCAGGAGTTTGGTTCCCAAAGTGTAATTGAGCGTGTGATACGTGCAGTCGTGCATTGGCCGGTGGTGAATAACGTCCGCTACAGGCTGCAGGGTTACGTGAGCTATGCCTTACTGAAGTGGAAACTGACTAACGGCCGGTATTAATAACCTATCTAATCGAAAATCTACAGATGGAAGGTCGAAAGTACAATCCAGATAGGAATAAAATGTGTGTAATCCACATTTTTACTACATAATACCTATTTCGATTTCAACTTCGATCTGTAGATTTTTGATCAATAGATGCATTGTTAATACTGCCTGTAATTATTGGTACAGTTAGAGGATTATCATAATCTCAAAAATCGTGTAGTATGTGTTCGATAAATTTTTGTAAGGATAATAATTCCCGGTTACGTATAAAACAAAAACAAGTTATTATTTAAGGAATTTAGAATTGAAATTCACTCTGAACACAAAATACCTATTAAATCATGGCGAAAGATTTGAGAAGTTAATTTACTGTCATAAATTAAAATTTTAGCTAATGTCGTCAGTCAACAGTAAGTAATTAAGTAGACACTTTTGATCTTGTATCTGGTATTTGAAAATATGAAAATTAAATTAAACCAGTACTACTGCAATCTGAGTAGGTATAATTTAGATTGAATTTATTCAGAGTTTATTCAAATTACGTGTATTTCATTTTTTTATTTAATATGATTAATCGTTGCAAAACCGAATTACAATAGGTAAGGAAGTATAATTTTATAATAGCCTGTTATAGTGTACCAATGTCTGGCGTGCAACATACTTAAACATAACTTAGGCTATTCATTAAATTAAAGTGTAATTGTTAATTCTTTCAAATATCTTGCTAATCACATTAATGGATAACAGTGTAACAGTAACTGACAAAGTAAATAGGTTCCTCTTCCTGCTGAAGGTGTAATATAGAGCAAATAATTACTACGATCGGGAATTACTGCAGGGAACAAATGCGGCTAAATCTGTTTGTTTAATTAGAAACCTAATAATGGTTGTTATATCCCACTACATAAACAATATATCGGAACGTGTGTGGCAATTAACAGCTGCGCTTTGTTGCAAAACACATAGATATAATATATCATACACCTCATGTTTGGTGTTATAGCGGCTGTGTTTAATGCGCGAGCGATGCGGTCACGTTTGTAAAGAAATAACATACTGTTCAGGTGCCGTAATATTCAGGTTTAGGCAATTAAGGCAATATTTATAGGCACGTATATTATTTCCAACACTATTAAGAGCCCTAGGTTATAGAGTTGCGGTCTCAAGGTATCTGAATTGCGAATTCGCATAGGGAAACACAGCGTTAAAAGCAGCCCCCGCCCCCACTAATAATTACAGGATACAAGCGACACAAGGTTCAAGGCACGATTGATTCTTGAAAGAGACTTGTCCTATAGATATTTATTAGTTGAGAGACGCCAACGAAGTTCTAGTATATTATTGAATTACATACACATTATATGCATGCATGCACATGCGATTCCCGTGCAGAAATATGCTCGACGTTACTTTCAGTCCGTTTGTTTAAGTAGGTAGGTACACGTATAAAATCTTTATCAAATTCAAGGGAACCGTATTACCGTATCCACAACATGATGTTAAATGATGTTTACCGTAAGCTACTGGGAATCCAAATTGCTAACAAGCTTGTTTGCGAACGGTTTGCCATAACAGGACAAGATATTTTATGCAAGTAGCGCAGAAAATGTGGGAAAAAGTCGAGATGATTCGAGCTAATAGTTCCACATTAAACAGTTGCAAGAACCAAAACATAAGAATCGCGATCGTTATAAATGAGATAACGAGTGAGCAAAATTGACTTGTGCTCTTAATTTTATTTATTTTGTACCAAACAGCGTACTTACACAAGAAAAAAGAAAAGATGGTAGACAAGGAAAATATTATCTCAATCAGAGATCTGTACTGGTGACCTTAGGCAGTAGGAGAGGATGGGAAGGCATTTATTAATGTATGCGGTTGACGACACAGTGGCAATTATGCTCCAAATAAAACAAATAAACTAATCAGCAGTTTTAGACGTTGCACTTGCATAGTGTTAATGTTAGAAGACAAAATGGTAGAACAGAAGAATAATAAAACTTCCCTATTGCAAAACAATATCCAAATATGCAGGAAACAGAATGATGGGGCGAAAAACCTCTCCCGAGGCACTAGAGTGAAATTTTGCGTCGCGCCATCAAAGGCTTGCTTGCAAGGTAGGTAACGCGGTTGTTTTTTGCCTGACTATGCAGTGCTTTTCAATTTTACCTCCTCTTTTTGTACCGCTATTAGATTATAGACAAACTTTAGATTATAACGATAACGGCAAGGTTAAAATAAACATACAATATAGACTTTAAGATACTAAAACTCTGTGTCATAATAGTATGTATGCCTCTTCAAGTTGCAGAATATCGATAAAATATCGAATAGTACTACATTTATAAAACTTAATCTTATCAGTCTTCAGAATAAATTCTAATAAACCATGATGCAAATAGATGTAGAATAAGAAAATGATTATTTGCATAAGGATTCAATAGGTAGCTAAGGTTCGGTAAGAAAGCATCGAAACATGAAGTTCAAGGGAATTCGAGGGTTCATCAAAAGATGAAACTTAATTTAATGAGCATTAAGAGACGATATTGCCGTTAGACTTATTGTTATCAATAAATTCACTTTAATAGCAGTCGTAATTGAGCAATTTGTAATTAAAAAACGAGTTGAATTAAGCAAGAACAGATAAACAGCTCCAATGATAACAGAGTAAGAGTAAAGGGACGTTGCACCAGAGCACGCAAAGTTTGTAGACACCCCACTAGATGGAAGGACGAACCTAGGCGAGTCGTTGTAGCCTAAGCACGAACATTTTAACTTTCGAATAGTAAAGGTAAAGTTAACGCCAGCAAGAAATTTTGTATGAAAATGACAGGAGCGCTCCTGTCATTTTCATACATTGGCATTAACTTTACCTTCACTATGCGAAAGTTAAAATGTTCGTGCTTAGGCTGCTGTAGGGCTATTCTCTATCACAGTGGCTTTTGAAAACAATGGAAAGTTGCTAACTAAAAACTGTTAAACCCGCATTTCGTAATATAAAATGCGGGTATGACAGATACTAGCAACTTTCGATAGCTACTGAGATAGAAAATAGCCCTTTGAGCTCTGTGGTTATCTTTTCAAGAAACCTATATGTTTCGACGACTTCCCTCGCGCAGTAGTATGCGCTGTAGTCTTATATCCTAGATATCTAGGAGGTCTCGGGTTCGATTTCCGGCGGGGGCAATTTGAGAATTTATAATTTCCGAATTGTCTCTGGTCTGGTCTAGTGGGAGGCTTTGGCCGTGGCTAGTTAACCGTCAAAGACGAAAACTGAATGTCGACGTTTCGATCCCCACCCGTTGCACTATTGTCGTAACAACTCCTAACACAAGCTTTCCGCATATTTAAAGGGGAGTGGATACCATTAGTATTGTAAAAGCTGCATCATAATATTCCTAGTCTCAATTGTGGCGATTGTCACGATTTATCGCGGTCTTTCTGCAACAATGCATTTTAGCCAACAGCGACTGCGTTTCGGCCAATCGGAAGCGATTGCAATCATCACACTGCAGCAATCACTTTTAGAGAATCGCACCAGCATGTCGATTCTCTAAAAATAATTGCATCAGTGTAGCGATCGCAATAACCTCTGATTGGCTGGTACCCTGCCGCTATTGGTTAAAATGCATTGATGCAGTAAGAACGCCATAAATTCAGCCAATCAGAGGCCATTGCGATCGTTACACTGATGCAATCATTTTTAGAGAATCGCACCAGTACAATGCGCCAAATCATCCTGGACACAAATAACCGAGTGAGTAAAAAAATAAAAGTCTAAACGAGCCGCTAGACCTAACGGCGACGCGGCCGATACATTGCCCGGTTCTTGAACTTGGAACTGAATTACTAAAAGTGTATTTATATCACAGCGCGTGCATACGAACTTCATATCTGCAAGAGCAGATTGCATGAGTAAGCTTAAATGATCAGCTTCGACCGGTATTCCGTGACTAAGAAGTTTTTTTTGAACAAAACACGATTAAAATATGACTACGAAACTGGAAACCACATATATATGCACACCATATTTTTGCCATAGGAATCTACGATGCTTCTTAGGGTTCCGTGCCCAAAGGATGCCAACAGGACGCTATTACTAAGGCGCAAATCTATAGATCACATTCTAACTCAGCTCAGACTCAAGACAGAGTTAAAACGAGACAGATATATGTCAGAGCATATTTGTGTCTCGTTTTAAACTCTGTCTTGAGTCTGAGCTGAGTCAGAGCACGCTCTACAGATCTCAGCATAAGACTTCGCTGTCCGTGCGTCCGTTTATCTGTCTGTCAGCGGGCTGTATCTCATGAACCGTAATAAGTATAGACATCTGAAATTTTCAGAGGGTGCATTTCTATTGCCACTATAACAACAAATAATAAAAATATAAAAAATTAAATTTAAGTAGTACCAACACAGTGTTCAATGTTGTAGGATGGTATAGGGTACCCTTCTTGTGCGCAGCCGACTCGCACTTGACCGGTTTTTTTATATACGTACATATATACTTAATTTTGGTATTGTTTTAAATTATTATTTTCATTTATTATAGCAATCTTAGCATTTAAATAAATTATACATTACTAATTGTGAAACATAAAATATTATTGTAATGATTATTTTTAAAACTGAGTAGGTAACCGCGGAGTTTCTTGCTGGCTCTTTTCAATAGGAATTAAATTCTTCTCTATTTAAACCCCCAAATACAAAATTCGTCTTGATTTTTAACTAACTTCCAAAAAGAAGGAGGTACTTAATCAATTCGGCTGGTATCTTTTTTTTCCTTCATTAAGAAAAGAAAATGTCAATAAAACCTCTTATAAACCACTTCATACTTAAAGTGCCCTCAAATGTTAAGTAGCGTTTCAATATTCCACCGTACCAGATTTTAACAAGCTCTTAAATACCAAATGGTCCGTAATCTATGTAGAACAGTGAAAACTGTTACAACATTAGATATGGTGTAATGTAATTTTAACACGTCACTTTTACTGTTAGCATAGATTCACTGGTAACGGTACTTATCGTTTGTTTGTCAATAGACACTTAAAGTAAACACACACATCACAATGCAAATATACTAATAGGTAATAAGAAAAAATGTTGCAACAATAGAGTCTTCTGACGACATTAGTGTTGAAAACAAAGGATAGTGAAACACACAGGTCTATTTTGTTCGTTATGAAATAACACGCATCTATTCATAATGCATTATAATATTATGATGATCAAGAGTATATCGAATCGATACTCGATATTATTTGCTTACGTTTTGTATTTATTATCTGTATGTACAAAATTTGTGGTCTGTGATTGGACGAATGTAGTCCGATATTGTCTATTGTCTTTGCTCCGTTGTTGAAACAGTGTAACATACGTGTGTGTCCTTTAATTACTTACCTATTATTAAAAAGTGCACTTTGCGACGCAAAAGGGAAAGTGTTTTCATTTTAAACCAACAAAATCACCCCTCAGTTAACCTCCACTTGCATCATCGACTACAGAAGAGTATGCAAAAACACAGACTAGACATGAATTTTTCTAGAATTACGTTCTCAAGGCGGATCGCTAGGCGGATGATGACACCACACATATAAATATGCATTACAATAAAAAACTGATTTTACCTTTATTGGATTGTGGCTTGTCGTCATGTCAGTTGGAAAAAAGGCCGCTCAACTACATTCTTTAAGATACAGTTGGTCCAGTTATTTATTTTTTAAAACAGGTGTTCCGATGTTTGTACAATAGCCGCTGATTAACATGTGAGTCATCGGGGTACGGGAGGAGTCAAAAGAAAAAATAAGTTTGTTGCTGATGTTTAAATTCCTGTAAAGTATGACTCAGATAGTTTATGTATAAAGGGTGTTTGTTTGTTTTTACCTTTTATGTCAGTAAAATAGAGGCCCACTCCGAAACTCCACGCGGACGAATTCGCAGCCAATAGCTAGTATCATTATAAAAGCGAAAATTTTATCCTTTTCATAATATTTTTGCTCATTTTCCGATATATTCGATATTCGTCGATAGGATAACAAGATTATCTAAAAATAACCTCATATAAATTTCAACGATATGTAAAACACATTTCACTGATAAAGAAAATTTATTCTGTAGGTAGGTAAGTTCGATACAGAGCATTTTTAACTATAGGTTTTCTACGTGTCTAAAATATTTTTACCTTGATGAGATTCACGTAACGCGTCAAAGTTGACATCAAAACAAGTAACTCAATATCAAACAATTTACGTGGAGAGATTCCAAACTGTAGTAGGTACGTGATCTGAGGCGGCCCTGCGTAGGGCATCCCGATTTTCGGTCAACGAGTCCCGGTGGGCTTTCACAGCCTAATTCCACTGAAAGTTTATTCCGACAAATTGATCTTACTGACGTTTCATATACCCAAGTCGAAAGCTCATCTCAAAACGAATACCTACCTAACTGCGTCTACAGTTTACGTTACTGATATTGACAGAATACTGATAATAATAATTACACTGTTTGAATTTACGTCTTGAACATAAGTTTTCAATTAAATCTAGACAGGTGTTGGGGTGCTCCTCTTTGTATGAAGTTGTGTGATTACAACATTAGCCTTATTTAAAGTGACATATATAAGACTATGAGTTAAAGTTTTTTATCATCAGAAGTGGGATCCAAATGCTGAAAAAGTTGAAGCCCGGAGATATCCTTCAGTTTGTAAAAAATGAGATATCCTTCAGTTTGTAAAAAAATCAAGAAGCAAATTTGAAGCTTCAATAGCCCAACGGTTAAAGATGCGGACTCAAAACTGAAAGGTCGCAGATTCGAGCCCCACCCGTTACACTATTGTCGTAAAAACAATTTAAAAAAAAATCACTATCACCGAATATTGGACCGATTTAACTGAGGAATTTTGATGTCTTTAATATAAAAACTGTCAGAATGTCTAATTTATTCCTCGGTTAAACTTTACTCGACATTGATGAAATTGGCACTCAATATACATACAAACCGTAATGGTATATTATGTAATGCTAAGCTGATAAACGTATATACAGGCGCGATCCGTTTTGCCGCAGCGGTGAACTATCGATGAAACCCTATTAAGCCAATAATAAGATTGCATTGCATCAATTCTAACATAACAACCTATGTGACACGAGTCGTACACAGAATAGAAAAAAGACGTGTGGCACTCGGGGACTGCCGCGGTAAAGCTATTGTATAGCATTTTTAACAACGCCATCTAGCGGTGAGAGGAGTCCCGTGTCAGGTTATTTTCGATACGGAATTTCTGGATTCGGTCTCCACGCTCAAGGCCCGCGATAGAAGCAATGCAATAGCTTAAAAATACAGAAACAACACAACAATAACACGTAGCACCACACAAACTCTTTCAAAACACACTTTACGTACGTTTCGCTTCGACACCAGCATCATTAGGAAATGTTGACTCCACACAATATTATTATGGAATTCCGCAAATTCCTACGTCTATCCAATATGATTCAATAACATTATATTGATCTAGATTTCGGATTAATTCAGCATACATACTGAAGTTGGAGAGAAGTAACACATCCTAGATCGTAATTGCCATCTTCAACAACACGTACAGCTGTAACGTGAGACGTGAGAATTTCTCGCAACGGACTTTCGCTGACCAAACCACTTATTGTCCTGACGATCTAACGATCGGTTGGGTGCATAATAACTATGATTAAATCATCACCCGTCCTGAGGGGAAACGCCTCTATAAAGCTACCATTATCAAGAGCAATGTACAATGTGCAACTAGTTGCATTACTCGATTTTAAGCCATCGTATTGCGTCTAAAACTATAACGCACTCTCACTGCTCAAACTCAAGACAGAGTTAAAACGAGATTAGAGCATATTAGTGTCTCTATCTTAAGTCCAAGCTAAACCAGAGCCCGCTCTATAGATCTCAGCATTAGATGCAACGGCTTTTATACACAAGTATTCTTCATCAGCTCTTCCGTGCTATAGCTGAGGATAACCACAAATGTCAAACCCAACCAGGTCACCTACGTATAAGTCCACTTCAAAGCAAAGCTCGGTTTGCGTCCTAGTCGTTTTCGATAACCTATGCACCCGTGCCATGTGAATTCATCCGGCACCAGGCCGGCGATATCTGGTATTGAACGACGTGTCACATTAGTATTGTATGAACTAGTAAGCACCGATTCACACGTGCCGGATGAGTCTATCCGGCCCCGGGCCGACTTGTTCATATTAGTTCGTTAAACGGTACGTTTTATATATTTATTCGCCACACTAGGTCAAATAAGAGGCACAAGCTCTGTACCGAATGAATCACATGGAGGTGTGAATCTACAGCGCCTATAGTTTTGGTATGTGATATTCGTCGGTGTTCGAAACGCCTAACAGACGACAATGTGTATATTATATATTATTGTGTCACTTTAGCAGCTGTGTCAGGGAAGGTTTAAACAATTCCGAGAAACTATTGTTTGGGAGATCAACCGCTTAGCCGCTGGGATGATCAAACATTCGACAAACAGGTCAACGTGTTGTTGTCGCTTGAGCAATTGATAAGTTAACGCAAGCGACTGTCGCTAACGTTTACAAAAATATTAGCTAATGTGAGGACAGCCTTAAACTACATTGTCAATCTCAAGTCTCAACAGCAGTCAGCATGCCATTATGTGTTCCCCCTAGAGGAAATTAAAGAAATTGTACCCATTCCCATTGTCCAGGTTCACCTTTTAAATTGTCCCTATTAAATTAAACCTAAAGGCCACATAACAATGCGTAGCTTTTATTTGTATTCATTAAAACAATTTAATACTATCACAATTACAATATAAAGCCTCGTTTACACTCGAGCCTCGTGCCATGAAGTTTTCTGTTGTTCTGTTCTGAAGTTATGTATGGTGCGTACTCGTACACAGAACGTTAAGCATAAATAACCTTTAGGAAAGGTAAGTTATTTACATGTACATAATATGTTGCACTAGAATGTAAATAAAGTCCAAATTAAACAAACATACCACTATAACCTACCATACTGATCCTGTCACACTGTTACAGGCAGAAAATGATAAGCATTATTTTGCGACCTGCCAGTTTGTAGAAGTTCACAACTGAATTAGCATTAGTCAGAGGTGAAAATATTCAAGCTTTTTTATTTATGTATAATAACAACCTTAACCTTATTTAAAAAAAAAAATTTAATAAAAATTTCTCAAAAGCGAAGCGGTAGTCTCAGGCGATAATTTTATTATAGGTTCAACTTTTTTTAATTACTTCGTTTTCTAACATCGAGACAAGAAACTCTTTCCATATAAATGAGGTTTAAAATGCCGTAATTGTTAGGGCCATTACACCGTAAATAATAAAGGTCAAAGTCCGCTAACAGCTATGTATGGTTTACGCGTAGGTTTTCTGTAACCATAGACGGTCGATGATCCACGCTCAGTCACGCAGGGGTTACCATGTAAATGAATATTCCCTGTACGGTTAATAAATCGTAACCACAAAACTAGGTAAGTTACAAGCCAGTCGGTTTACTTAGCCATCAATCAGTAGGGTTTATTACTACATACATTATAAAGTTAAATCAGTTCATTTGATAGAGCCTTGATAGAGCTAATCTCAAATATTTTATAACAGATTTAGTCCAACTTCTTAACCGTAGATAGATAAATTTTTACTTGGATTTTTAAACTAACCTAACCCGACCATTCCAAAATCCATGGAAAGTTGAGGTGTTTCAGCTAGTGGGGAAAAATATTTTTGAAGGGACTATAGAATAAGATATGCATAAAACTATAATCAATTAAATTATATAAAACTTAAAATTTGGAAGCGTTATTGAAATTGAAAGCATTAGTTTTATTTTTTAGTTCAGGTCGTTTCAAATGGAAAATTAATTGATTTTAACAATCTTACCACGTTTAAACCGTAATTACATGACGTGTACCTGAAAACGAGAAAATAAATAATTGTTAGTTCTTAAAATAAACAAACAAATAGGCTTAAAAATAATACGAAATTACTACATAAATAATATTTATTTTGTATCATAACAATGCGCGAAAAAACAAGAAAAAAGATAACTTGTTGGATAAGGAAACATTATAAGGAAATCTCTATACGAGATCTGTACAAGAGATCCTAGTAGTGGAAGAGGATGTAAGGGAAAAAGAATGGGTAAAATCGGGATATGAAATTAACGAAAAAGCTTCTTAGTCGAAATCTTACAAAAGGTGTGTGTACCTATTGTAAAAACCACTCTCAGGCAGATTCTTCACAATGTTACCTGCCACACCGTTAAAGGAAGTGATATTATTAATTGATTAAAACTCACGTAACTCCAAAAAATTGGAGTCCTGGGATTCGAACCCTGGTCCTCTGAAAAGGAGGCCGAAGTCTTAAACCACGAGGCTATCATCATCCTAGTAATATTATAAATGCAAAATTTTGGATGGATGTATGGATGTTTGTTACTCAATCACGCCGCAACGACTGATTTAATTTTTATCCCGAAAAATAAGAGTTTTTTCACTGGAATTAAAAACCTCAATCTACGCGTACGAAGTCGCGGGCATTAGCTAGTATATTATATTTACCTAACTGAAATAATTTGCATAGTAACCGCTATTAAGCAACTTCGTAGTAACAAGCTAAGCTAAATTACCATGAAACACAATAAATTCGTTCTAGCAATTTCCAATACGCATTTAATTTTAAATTGAAGACTTGCAAGTTTAAAATTATAGAACAGTTCAAGAGCCTGCGATCGAAACTGCGAGCATTTTTTATCCGTTTTATAAAACGCAGGCAACGGTATTGAACGATAAAACTTTCACAATTTATAGATCTAACATTTTTTAGAGGGCGTTTTAGAAAAACGTGCGAGAAATAAATAAAATTGTGCAGGGGAAAAAAATAAATTTCTAACGAAAATCAATTTACTCTCCAAATCAACTTATTCTTTTGAAGGTAAAAGAAGTTCAATATACAAAAGAAAGTTGCGTACAAAATCTATCTAATTCGTAGCGTACTTTTTTATTCAATATCTACGTAGGCATTTCATACTCGCACGTGCTTATTTAGGTTTTTCGCGAAATAAAAGAAGCCTATATGGTATCTTTTCTTCAAGTCAAGTTATAAACAACACAAACGATATCTTATGGTGAATCTTTTTCCCGACCTAAAAATATAACGGCACATAATAATTAGTAACATTTGATACTTACGCGCGAAGATTTTGTGAATAAAAGCGAAGGAATGGTCAAACAACACGACCGTTCTTTAATTTTACGGCCACTTGTTGAGGTCAGCGCACCACAAACATTGGACTTCCACTCCGAGTTTATGGTTCCTTATCAAGGTACCGTTCAAACAGCGACTTTAATACTGCCGTTGTTTCCGCTACGATGATTCTAAGCGTTTCGAACAAACATTCGTTCTAAACTCTAATCTATTTTAGAGTTTACATTCAAAATGTGGGAACTAAATTCTCCCCTCGGATTGTGAATGTCTATTTATAGGTTTTGAAACTATTTTGGGGAAATCAAAGCTATGGTGGTAAAGTTTCAATCATAAGTCATAACACTGTGTTAATTAACGGGCAGTTATTCGATACTTCGACCCTGTTCGTCAAATCGTCTGCATCGTTCAGCCTCCTTTGATGTGGGGCTTACGAAAACCATATATTGCCACATTGTCAGAATAGTTATAGTTGAGCTCTTTCTGACAAAGCGTTTGAGCGGAGCGTTATCTATTTTAAAACCATTTAAGATAACAATAACGATGCTATGAGAGTCTTGTAACAAGTTTAACATTGTCCTATTAAATTCGTTACTTAAAACTACGTTAGTTTTAAGAATTTTGAGCTCATAGAGCTGTTTAACGAGGAAAATGAAAATTAGTATTATACCTAACTAGACATCTCGAAAATGAAGAACTGATAGACAGCGTGAAACATAAAAAAACTCGGCGAGTCAGGAGTCTGCCTTCTTGGCGAGACTAGTAGAGTAGGACAAGTACCTACAAAGAGTAGTTACGCCCAAAGAAAGATCGAGTACATACAATTTGCTCAGACGCTTACTTGTAATTGAAATTTGCTTACAATTTGCTTAGGGGCACGGGTTCAATTAAAACTGCTAATCTCTCTTCCAAGCTAGCTCGCCAAGGTCTGACTGAATCGTAACTTGATATCAAATGAGATCGCAGGTTATCTAGCCAAGAATTAAAAAAAGCAAACTTATCATCAAAATGAACATCCGTGATCATAAGACTAAAACAACTGAAAAACAAAAACATTTTTAGTAAAAGATGGCTAATTGGCTGCAGCTGTTTTAAGCTACATCATCTGCATTATAAGAACAAAAGTATGGGGTTGTGATATCCTCGTACAATGGCTTTTATTAAAGTGCGCCACCGCTAAGTAAACCAGGTCGGGACATAATTTTTTGTGGTTGGAGATTGTCCTGCTGGCGGCGAAATGCGAACACAAAAGGAGCTGCAAATACAAGGATTTTTACTTAATTTAATTTCCGTAAGAAAGATTTACTTTTTTTCCTAAAACTGATGGTGAAAATAAAAAAAAATCCTTACTAATATGTATTATAAACAAGTAACTAATTAGTTTTATGTGTCAGACTAACGATTAAGTGTTATTTTATTCATTATATTTTAAACTAGCTTTTGCTCCAGCGGCTTCGTCCGCGTCAATAACTGTGAAACAAGGTCTTTTTTATTTTTAATCGAAAGGAAAAATAAAAAGCTTTATGGATATATATAGCGGTGATTTTTTTAAACTGAAACACGTATTTCTTCATTTTTAAAGCCCAAATATCAAGTTTCATGGATGAAAATTGAAAAATAACTTAGGGGCTGCCTACGTCATAAAAGGGACCTAATGTCCTTTCAAGAACTCGTTGGGTTTGGTTTTAGGTGTGCATTGATAGATCAGTCAGTCAGGACAAGTCTTTTTATAAGTATAGATAGATAGATAGAGAGATAGATAGATAAGTGCGGCTGCAGCTGCTACTCAAGTTATTCACTAATGGCGGCATTCTCACTTACGTGTGTGGCTTTAACAGCCCGACATTTAGGTACGTCTCGACCTGGATGTGTTATTAACCGAATTACAAGAAATTTTTAATCCCCGTCGAAAAAGAGGGGTGTTATAAGTTTAGTTCGTGTGTATCTGTGTGTCTACGTTTCTATATGTGGGTGTTGTTCCCTCGTAGTTCCCTGACGACCGACCGATTTTGATGCGGTTATCTCTGTTTGAAAGCTGGTCGAGGTGAATCGTATTTTTTTTTACTATGCGTATAATTTGTGAAGATCTGCTCAGTCGTTTGAAGATTAGCTATTTTACACATTTTCTCTGGTGCGATTGATTTGAATTTAATGTACCGTTACTATTACTATCTACTACTACTACTATACTATCTTTCCAAGGAATGACAACCTTGAGCTGATGCTACATCATTGAATAGTCTGTGGGTCCCCGAATCCTCAGTAACTTACATCAGGTATAGGCTCATTAGAATGGTCTCAATGAGTAGGTGTTAGATAAATGATAAATAATCGAGGATCGAGAAGGATCTGATGGTGGAGCAGAAAACTGGGTAACAGGATGTCAGGTATATCGTACATAGTCCTGCTTTAGATTCACATGTCGGGGGTGTTTTAAACTTCAAACTCAAAATTATTTATTTCATGTAGGCCAACATGTGGCTCTTATGACAGGACAAGAATCTACCACTGGTTCGGAATGCTGATTCTGCTGAGAAGAGCCGGCAAGAAACTCAGCAGTTGACTTACACTTGTATCCCTTATTAAGCGTCTATATCTGGTGGTCCCGCATCTACAACTTTATAACCAAGCGATGATAGACCGGCCTAGCTAATGGGTGTGTCTGGAGCGTTAATTGAACTTAACTGTTAACGCCCTTTGCGTTCAATCACTACACGGTGAACGCTTCATCGACTATAATTATTACAATGTTCAACTAGAAAACCAGTTACGGGTGTGAACATACTAAGTACATCCAGTTCGTAGTATTTTATTGTTTTTTATTTTTTTTAATATATTTAATTTGTTGGATGTTTGTCTTAAGTTTTAAGCTTCAACCTACATATTTATTATTTCAACAGTATTCTAACTTAGATAATATAAGTCTCTACAATTTGACGCTTGCTCTTTTTTTGCACTAAGTAGGGTTTTTTAAAAATTGCAACCCTAAAGGGATGATAAGGAGTATAAATATTGTCAGGGAGTTTGGACTGATAAGAAAAATCTACTAAGTTAGATAATATAAATCTCTACAATTTGACATTTGCTCTTTTTTGCACTAAGTAGGGATCTTTCAAAATAGCAATCCTAAAGGGATGAAAAGGAGTGATAAATATTGTAAGGGAGTATGGACTGACAAGATAATTTATAACTAAATCCACGCGGTAAAGCGTGGGCATCAACTATTAAACCATAAGGAATTAACTTGGAATTAATGACTTCCTTAATAATTCTAATGTAATTATGAGCTAAATATGTAAATGTCATCACTGATCGGTAAATGGAAAGAAATTAGTGGAAGCCATTGAAGTCTAACATTAGAAGCGCAAAAGTCAACGCGGTGATAAGACATTTTTAGTAAGCCTTTAATGACAGACTACCCAGTAATGTCGCGTTAGTACGACGCAGAAAATTTATAAAAAAATACGCACTGCGCTGTTTTAAAAAGTTCATAATTCATCACAATAACCATTAAAATG
This sequence comes from Hipparchia sbordonii, assembly GCA_038048805.1. Lineage (NCBI taxonomy): Eukaryota > Metazoa > Arthropoda > Insecta > Lepidoptera > Nymphalidae > Hipparchia > Hipparchia sbordonii. The sequence continues at coordinate 3,886,222 of JBBIWI010000007.1, forward strand.
TAGGTCCTAATAATTGTTAGTACCAGAACAGAAAATAATTAGTATAGTTCTTTCAATTCACGAGGGAGCGTGAGCTATACGTGTGGTAATGTCGTGTATATGCACATTACGTAAGTGTGCGTGCTTGTCGGAGCCACTCTCGCTCACACTTATACAGATACAACACACACACACAACCATGAGCCATGCACCCTTGTGAGTTGCAAGAACTATACATGGCACTCACACATTTGTTGCTTGTTTTAAGCCCACGTTTGGAGCAGGATTTTGTTAGAAACTTCCTTTCTTAGTGTTACAGTTCGTTGGTGGAAGCGTTGGACACACATCGATGCCCAAAGTGACGCATAGAGCCGTTGCCCTCTTCAAAAGTTTTATGGAGAAATGGACAAGCCCATTATTGTTCACGCTTAGCAACATTTTTTGTCACGCTTGCTGGCGAATGAACTGCTTTTTACTAAGGTCTTATCTAGCCTTAACCTTTAATGAAGCTTGTACCGGCTGTTTTGATTATATCGGAAAACTTTGTGGGAACAAAAATTATTCTACGCAGCCACGCTATAGGTTAATCACCCATCAAGGTTAACTAATAACTAATTTGAACGTTCGCGCTCTCAAAGGACGTAAACCACAAATATTTACACCACCTTCTCATTAAATTACGAATTTACTAAAGCACTATAGACAAACTTCAAACTTAACAAGCTTTTGCAACGACTTCGTTCACGTAGAGTTAGTTTAATACAAATCCCGCGGGAACGCTCTGTTTTCCGGGGTAAAAGGTCCATCCGTTGCTATGTAATTGAAGTGTAAACCAACAAGTAAACAGATTTTCGCATCCGCATAGAACTTATCCCGGATTTTGAGCCATAACATTCGGTATGATTTTCTTTTATTTTTTCTGAGAACATATTACTACTACTATTGTAATTCATAATGCGAAATACAAACTATGTCTCTAATGGATGTCTATGATCGAGAAACTATATCGAATAGGTGAAATGAACTACATTTTCTAATGTAAGTAATATAATCTGTTAAGTAGAGTGAGTGTAGAGTGTGATGCTTCTTTAATATTAATCCATCAAAGTCAATAAAACTTTATACACACGCACTAGAAACTACTGTTTCTATGTTTTATACAGATTTCCGTGTTCCGTAAAATATGTAGATTCAAAGTAACACAGACACAAAGATACAGAACTCAGCCCGCGTTCTTTAGAATTGAATTACTTTCTACAGCATGTCTGCAAAATTTCATCGAGTTTAATTAGTTAATATTCAAATAAGAATCAAACTTCATCTGTATAGAGTAAGTACTAGGTAGAAATTTCTTTAAACTATTTTTTGAGATTAGAGCTTTCAGATAGATTGACTCCGTTAACTAATTTTGAAAGAGAGAATATGTCACTTTCCAATTCCTCAGCTCTAAGTAACTAACCAAGCAAAAAATTACGTCGATGCGAAGATATAGTACGTTTATATTACAAAGTTAAGGGCGCTTTACTTATGGTTACGTCGTATACATGCACATTGCGTGTGTGCGTGCCTGTCAGGAGCCTAGGTGGGAGCGGTCAGGCGAGAGCAAGCTCCTCACGCCCACTTATACAGATACGACACTCACACAACCATGAGCAACGAGCCCTCGTGGAATGAAAGAACTATAGCTGCCACTGCTTCTGACGTAGACACCCTTTAAGAAATAATTTTTGAATATTCACACCCTAAGGGTGTAAATAATGAGTTTGAAAAATCAAGCTTAACGTTAGCGAATCCGCGGTCAAAAGCTAGTTTATAATGTGCTGCAAATGTATCCGGAACGGATGTCTCGCTTCCCACTGATATCGCACGAAGACGGGAGATTAAAGTCATTACAAGACTAATCGTGATGATGTTGATGACTTTAGTTACAGCAAACAATTACTTGACAGTGATTTTGCAACTTCATTCCAGCCGACATTATAAAAACTGCTGAATTAGTCATTTACAACGTTGCTTTTAGGTAATAGTTACTTGCTGATGCTAGATTTTGCTATGAGGAGTGGATTCGGTTTTCTTAAAAATCCAGCAAGAACACCGAAAGCCAGTCAGAGTTGAATACGATTAGAAATCATTTTTAGGGTTCCTCCGCTGACGTCAGTCCGTCTATCTGTCTGTCAGCGTGAAGCGTGTCTCATGAAGCGTAATAGGTAGATACTTGAAAGGAGGTGGGTTGATAAGGCCCAAAATCCGCCCCTCATACACTCGAAAAAAAAAGTTCCAGATGAGCGCCTCATTCTAAAATATTAAATCAAAGCTTAAAAAACGACTAAAATGTATGAAAATGTAAGAAAAGTACCAGAAACACTCTCTTTTTGGGTAATATTTTCTGTAACTTACTATTTTTTTTTTCACCTAAACTTTATATTAAAATAAAGTTTATATCTTCAAGTATATAAATACATTTACAATTTGTCGAAATCTGGAACTTTTTTTTTTGAGTGTATGAGGGGCGGATTTTGTTGCCTTATCAACCCACCTCCTTTTCTATATCTATTGCCGCTATAACAACAAATAATAAAAATAAACAGGCCCACAAACAGTGTCATCCTTTTCTGCAGCGAACATTGTGAAAAGGACAGCATGTCATTGTAAATACATCTATAAATGCTCATCCGCTTGCCGTTCAACTGACCTTGATGAAATTGATACACAATTTGTGTGTATTGTGCTTATGCTTGCGTTCAGCTGGTCTAACTGAACAGCTGAATTACAATTTATATACGTTATATAGTTAACATTGACTAAAATGCATTGCTTTTTATTCGATGACAAGATAATCCTTGACTGCGATTTCACCTGATGGTAAGCGACGATACAGTCTAATATGGTAGCGGGCTAACTTGGAAGGGGTATGACAGCATACATTCAACCCTAATCGGGTTCTACACGCCATCGTGCCCCTAATTTTATTTTAAAATCAAGTCCATAAATTCGTTTACACAGGACTGAAGTAAAAGCCAATGTGCTCAACTCTGTCTTTTCTGAGTTATGTGCGTTTAAGCAATTAAATATGACATGGTTCAACGGTGAAGGAAAAGATCGTGAGGAAATCAGCACGTCTGAGAATTATCTATAAAATATTATAGACAATTCTCAGGCGAACTGGTAACAATAGTTAAGGATGTGTGGAGTCTGTCAATTTGTAATCGTGGTAGACTATAGCCTTTTTCTGAGTCCTAGTTTCTCAGGTCTCTTACCTGCGCTTAGTAGTGATTCGTTAAAGGGTTGCTGTTGAAGACAGTCGTCATCAGTAACATCATCAAATCAATGCAAACTCGGAAGCGTAACAAGTAACAACCTATATTCTCCATCTCAAACATTACATTACGTTATAGTTAATGATGTGTACCGAATCAATCGACAGCACATCAATAATCCTAGCCTTGGATATAACTCTTTGACAAGCGATTTTGGGTCATTCTATTCAAATGCGTTACTCAGTAATGGAGAGTTGCGTCTATTCTGATGTTATCGATTTAGAAATGTCGTCATACAGAAAAGTTAGGTAGTTAGGTTTGGTTAGACGTCAAGGAACTTCTGTTCCTACTGTTTTGTTGACTTATAGATGCTTATGGTATTTGTTATTCATGTTTTAAGGTACACAATAAAATATCATGTTTTCATTTTTCATCTTTTGTTTTTGAGGGAACTATTTTGTAATTTATGAAAGAAAAACAGTTAATAATACTAAGTAGGCATAGGAAATGCACTGTAGATACGTGGAGTACAAGATCGAGATTTGTGGAAGTCCATGCAAGAGTCCTTTGTTCAACAGGGGACGTTGATAAAGAAAAGGAAGGCATAGGAAGTTATTATTTACTTTTTAACTTGCATAGTTTAGTGATTCACTGACCTCTAAGATATTATAAGGTACCTACGCTGGACAGACGAGCCGACTTCAAAATGAAGCAACTTAAATATCGCCAGTTTTGCACTGATTGCTAACAGAGGAGTGAAGGTAGACGGAACTAATTTGAGTTGTGATATTTTTTTAACCGACTTCCAAAAAAGGAGGAGGTTCTCAATTGTTTGGAATCTCTTTTTTTCCTATTTTTTATGTATGTTCCCCGATTACTCGAAGACGGCTGGACCGATTTGGCAAATTCTTTTTTGTTTGAAAGGGTATATATACCTAGGTGGTCCCATAGTCATCAGTCAGGATCTGATAATGGAATCCTGGAGAAATCGAAGGGACTCTTCAAATTATATAGGCACAGTAATTGATATACTTTGTAGTGGCGTTTGAAGTCGGTTTTGTAAAATGAATTTTTACGTTTATATTATATTGCTAATAATTGTCAAAATTAGTTACGCTTTAAATCAGCATGACCAGTCCACAATACCTACTCATCATATTGAGGTCAGCGGATTGAGTGAAGAATTTAAATAATTTATTTTGATAAACGAATAATACGATAACGAAGATCAAAATAAACAGATCGAAGTTTGCCATTTCCTTTTAAAGTTATCTTATATTTTCAATTACATAATATATTACAATGAGTAGCCTAAGAACCTAAGTAATTAATTTGATAGTTTTGGGTATTTCATAATGAAATCCTAAAAAAGCACATTCATTAGTACCTACCTATACTGAATTAACTATAGTGATAGTATAATTAGTAAAGTGTTTCTTTATCTTTGCAAATAGAAAGATAATATGTCTTCATAGGAAACAATAAACTGTCTATTAATATTTCGATAACTGTGTGTAAAAAACACGATAGTCAATAGAAATATTTCTGGAGGTATTTTCTCCATTTTGAACGTTACATAATGAAGATGTTTACAGGCCTTGAAATATGATTTGCATCGGATATATTAGTGTCAAGATTACTTATGCCAACAGCGTTCGCAGGGTCGGAATGGTACGTGGAACGTTTCGCAACAGCCATTGACATCCCACGTCCGTCTGACAATACCAGTCTTGATTTCAGTGGATAACGAGAATTTGTGGTGTAATGCCAACGAAACTTAGGTGCTAAGGAAATCATGAAAGTTAAACGAAAAAGTATTAAAATAACATTACATAGCCAGATTATTTCTAAAAAGAGACCAGTAAAATGAATTCAGGTTAAGATTTTTCTTATACAGTCTATATTTTTTTTCATATCTTTGAAAAAGAAATTCAAAACAAAAGGAAAGAAAGAAACCTATATTTAAGCAAGTAGATATTTTTCTATTACTATCTCGGATTGAAAACCCATACAGATAACAACAGATAGCTGAGTTTCTTGCCGGCTCTTCTCAGCAGAATCTGAATTCAGAATTAGTGGTAGAGTAAAAAAAAGAGTCTTGACGTGTCATAAGAGCTACAAGTTGGCCTACATTAAATAAATAATTTTGAATTTGAATTTGAGTAAAGATAAAATATAACATCAAGAGAAAACACAAATCTTCTGAGAAAATTATTATAAATGTAGATATATAACTAACAACAGAAAGTCTAAAACGATGATATATCAAAAAAATAAAATAATAAGGACTTAATAAAAGGAAAAAAGGGAAAAGCAATTTTAACTGAGATTCAAAAGTACATCAAATAGAAAACCCGATTGGAGCTGCCGTCGCGGAATGTCGACAAAGTCTGCATTTGCGTGGAACATCTTCATTCATTTCCATACAAAATTGTTGCACTACGGGCAGGAAACGGTGACAGCGATACGATGCTGGTGTCTTGTGGATCGCATTCGTTAGCCGTGTTAGTCACACCACACGTGATCTGGTTATTAGCTGTGATCAGCTGAACATTAACTAGACGTTGAAATGTTTTTCTTCCTAACCTTCAGTCTCGGTTTTGATAGGTTTACCTACAAAATATAATCTATGTGTGACGGAAGTGGTTTGAAATAAGAGGACCACCAGTAGGAAAACACTATATAGAGACGACCGGATTAAAGAAGAATTTATCAGCCTACTAGTTTTGGGATTAGAAAAAGTTTTAATTTATCTACGTTTCGATGGTCATTATTCTTAAAAAGGCAGTTTGTTACTATACCATAACAATAGTTTTGATCGTGTACATCCATACCAAAACTTGTGTTTTGATTGATTAGACGTTCAGTACTTAAGTTTAACTGTCCGAAACCCTTCAAAGGGATCTTACAACTGAGGCAAATGGTAGTAACTAGTAACACAGGCAACGGGCACGGGTAAAAAAAAATTATACTACCAGTAGTAGCAAGGGTAACGAAAGGATCCCGAGATGCAAGGCATTGGGATCTTGTCGACGTCACAATTTTCATACACTTGCTTTTGAATCTTTAGAATATGAGCCGATACCTACAACAAATATAAAGTAAAAGCGTTGGGAAGTGAAGTAAACTGGAAGCATAAAAAGGTAACAAGTTTTAATTATCACGTTCAGTTCTGAGTGGAAAGTTGCTATGGGCGCACAGGCTTGTTTCCTCGAAGCGTTGGATAGAAGCAAAGAAGGCAGGCCATAAATATTAATGACAGCGATTCAATGGCAGACCCGCAGAAAGGTCAGCGGCCTTTGATCCGTTTGTTTGATGCTCATATCTCTGTCTTAATTAGAAATGCCTATTAGAGTTAAGACACGATATGTGCATGAATAATATATGAATGACATCGTGAAATGCATTAATATGAGAAAAATATTTGGACGTTAGATAGATAGAAAATTCTTTATTGCTACACACAAGAGATGATTTGTTTACAATCACGCACGTTGAATTGGTTATGTATGTTATAATAAAGACCATTCCAAAAAGATTTATTATACCGAAACCTATTCTAGTAAACGATTTAAATAGTAGATACCAGAAATTAAAAACATAATAAACATAATATGTCTGGTATGAATACCTACAATGACTTACGAAATTAAAACGTTCTTATAAAAGGCGTATTTGATAATAATACTTAACCAAACAACATTGAAAGGGAACCATTAATTGATGAGCTATGTACTTGTTATCAAAATCAATTCATACATCACCAAACTTGTTTATTTTATGATTCATCGATTGGTTAATAACAATGACCTACATCAATCTACAGAGGGCTATTCAATATATCATAATAAAAAACTATTACAGAAATAATTGTCATTGTTTAGGTAGTGCGAAAGTGTTACATACAATGTTAAGTATAATTATAATCTTTATCTGCAGGTTTAGAACATGTTTTAGAATAAACATGCTACGAAAAGTCTTCTACTATAGAATATTTTACGCATTAAACTTGTTGAAGCTCTTTTTGAAACGAAAGATGTCGCTCAAAGATTCCAGAATCCCGATGAATTTTATTTGTTTACTACTAACTCACATCATAGGATCAGAACTACAAAAATTAAGATGCTGATCTGATTTTACGATGTTTCATACCATAGTTTGTTATTTTTTGCGTTACCCATTTATCAAAGCTAAAAGAAATTGAGAGTACCGGGTTAGGTCAGTTTCAAAGCTAATTGTACTGATTAATGTACATACATTGTACATACATCCAGTGTATTTGAAACAGTCACGTTCAAGAAATTAAACCTAAAAAGGTTTATAAATAAACATCAATCATAAGCACATTAATTATTAAAATTCCTTATAAAACAAAATTTTTTGCAGTGTATATCGCATTGGCAGCATTGGCATGATTTTCCAGAAGTGCTCTCGTATTAAAACGACAATTCCTTTTTATGTTATTTCAAGTATAATACTCTGTGCTAATACCCCAATAAGTGTTAAATCATTCAAATCTTTATGCTTCAATAATACTTCTACGGTTTTAGCACATTTTCAGACACTTTACGGACTTTTAATAAAGCTCGTTATCGTAAAATCATTCTCGTAATAAATCAGTCTTGGGTTAAAGGGAAATTTATTTTCTTATATCGAGAATTTAAGAAATTTGAAATAAAGAGATCAAACGTTTTTTAATATTGTTTACAATTTTGTCAATGATAAGACCTGACATTTTTGTCAAAACAAAATAAGTAACTAAAAGAAAGTTCATTTAAAGACAAGCAGTAAAATCTGTACTGTAAATGAAATGGCATGTTTAATGTACGATGAATTTATCTTTACAACGCGACAATATAATATTCTATTACAGTAATGTTGATATTGACCGTATATCGGAAGAGCGACAGTGGGTCAGTGTCCTATACATTGGCTATAACTGCTATAAGGCATCGCTCTCACATCAATAAAATTAAAGCTTGTGCGTCGTTGACAAACACATTCGGTCACTATCTATAGAAGTGGCGGCTTTAGAGATTGGCACTTGACGATAATCATGCATAAAAGCGATGAGGTCTAGGTTGGAGTGCGCTTGCCTAGAAGATGCCATATTCATTTAATTGTACATTGAAGATACAATAATATAAGATACACGTGGCAGGAGTCATTAGTAAGCGACTTGTCTCAGAAAGAAGAAAAAGATTATGTACAAATGATCTATTTAAAACTATGTATGCAAAGGCGACTTTATTGCATACTAAGCAATCTCACCAGCCAACCAGAGGAGTGAATGAAGAGCTATGTTGTTCAGTTGATTTTAAAACCAAATAATGAGTTCAAAGCATTGTCCTCGAAGTTAATAAAAATTGTAAGACGTGAAATATACAACCAGTATTCTTGACACCATTCCACGCGGGGATGATTTGTATGCATATATAGGTACATACTCTACATACCATAAAAATTAATAATTGTTTAACTTTATAGTGAAACAAAATTAAACACCATGTATAATGTAGTATATTTCTGATGAATATGACCAACAGTGGTGTTAGTCGAATGAAACTAGGCCTACTCCAGACTCAAAACCTAAGATTACACAAACAAATTGAGACCTAAGAAGCACTGATCTCTACCACCTAGACTCTACCACGGCTAGCAAAGCAGATTCTACTGAGAAAAGTCTGCCAAAAATTCGGCAGTTCTTTTCAAGATTCCCAAATCTATGTCTAATTGTCTATCGTTCTTTATCTCATATCTCCTTATAGTTTCTTCAGTTTTTAAGGCAAAGAAAAAACAATTTTCTTAGTAATGTTATGTAATATTTCTGTGATGACATTTACTTTAATTCGTTTAAGTGTAGTCATCTTAATGAGTGGTAGCACACATTAAGGCAATTATGATCTTCATACTTTGTATGTAACTACGAAATAGGTGTGTAATCGTATAATTAAAAAAGAATCTCTCATCTTATGCAAGCTGAATTGCAAGTCGAAAATTGTTTACCTAATTGTCATGAGGTATTCATTTGGCAATCATTTTTATCAGTAAATTTGGTCATGTTATTATGTTTATAACATCCACTTTTGAACATAGGTCTCTTTTAAAGACTCACTTCACAAGCCTCGGTCTTTCGCCACTTGACTCCAGCGGCAACTGCGACTCCTTTGATGTAGTCTGTCCACCTAGTGGGGAGTCTGCTAGCACTGCGCTTTCCGTTTTGAGTTCAACATTCCTTAGGTAATCTCTATCGGTTCTTCGAACTTTATGCCCCGTTACCATTTCAATTTTGGGACCCGTTGGGCTATATCAGTTACTCCGGTTCTTGAAGAAAAGAGTGCAACTACTAGTTTTTCTTTCCTTTTCGAACATTATGATTAGCATGATTAGTAATCGTTTCGGTAGGTGCGTAGCGACAACCAAAACTTAACCAATGTTCAAATTGCAAAAACAGATTTTCTGAAAAAAGATTAGTCTCAATAGATTTTAATGATCTGAATCTGAATCTTATGGCAGCAACAATATGGTACAAAATAAGTTAAGTTCTACTGACCTGTCACCCGTACCTTGTTACAACGAAAAAACTTTAGACTATGATAACGAGATTACAATAGTCAAAACTTTTTATAATATATATGAGAAGATAAGTAGGTATATATCGTCCCAGTGGTTGAAATGAATGTTATGAACCTAAAGAAAATGCTTAGATAGGCCTTATAGATAGGTAATCTCAGATGACAATAAACATATACCAATGGAGATGGCTGTAAGCAGTTACACGTAAGCAATACAATTTGCATCGAACAATACCCAATACCTACAATTACTTTTATGGTAATGCTTGGCCAGGATGTGTGTGAGGAATGGAATTGAAGGTAGGTATTAGTAGAGCAAGAATAATTGCAAATATAAACGACCAAATATAATAATTTTGATAAAAATGGTAATAATCTAGTGGTTAAAACTTCTTCCTTATTTTCGGGGAGTCCAAGGTTCGATCAAAGGCACGCATTTCTGACTTTTTCAAAGTTATATGCTTTTTTAAAAATTAATAAAAATTCTTTTCAAAAAACCGACTTCAAACACCAATACAATAGTATAAAAATAATTTTAGTTTGTAGGTACACGTTTGTTGAAGTCAGACAGCTTAAATAGTCATTAACATTCAAATAAGATAGGTAAAGCAAATAAGCACCTAGGTAGGTACCTAGTTCTGGTTCGGTATGTTTGTAAATAAGCAATAATCGCGTTTTATTATTTACGGAAAAATCCAAAATAAACGAACCTATCTAGATCGATTTTATAAAAAAAAACATAATAAAAGATGGTCTATTGTTACCGAGAAAGTATTTGTGAGAAAACGTTATGCTCTTTATTTATTAACTTTCTAACTGTGCGAATAAAGAAAAACATTCATCTCGTGCAAACATATTTTATTGGATGCTTGGTAAAAGATGAAAAGAGTAAATTACCCCACAGTCAAAAATTTAATTATCTGGTAGGAATGTGTTTATTTAGGACCTCTGCTTGAGATAACAATCCTCGCCTACATATATATGTAAATCATGTACAGACAAGATAAAACTTGCATGATATGGGATGTCACTACGTCAATAAGTTAAACCGGAAGAGAGCCTATAATACTGAACCACATAAGATGTATTGCCATTAATATTTACTTAATTGAACGTAACCTAGTTCTAAATGAAGTAAGTACTTAATTGGAATTTAAAATCGTTAACTCAAATGTAACTGCATCAAGATTCAAGACAAAGAAGAAAACCTAAAACGGTAGGCACGTATAAGTCAATCATTTTCTGTGATGTGGAACGTAACTTTAAGTTCGATAAGGACTTCAAGAATGCACTAAATGCCTGTCTGAGTACATTCTCCTGGAAATCCCTCTTTTATACTCGAGTGCTGTAAAACGCTGGCAACCCCTGTATTGGAATATGGCTATCTCGTTTCCCCACACCATACCATGTCCCACCCTCGGTCTCCGTTCAAAACATCGTGGGATAATTAAATATTTATGTCATCGCAGATGGCAGGAGAGTTGTAAACTTCAATAAAGGTTAATTAATGCTTGATACAATTAATTTTAATTGCGCCTTTAACCATGCCAAAATTATAAACTACTTCTGAATAAAGCATTGCAAAGTGCACACATTAAAAAAATAAAAGAATAGAAGAATGTAACTATTTCATAACAATGGACTATTGTAATGTGTGGCGTTAAAAATTAAAATTATTGTGAGGAAGCGATTATTTCATACAACGAATTAAATACCTGATAATGCTGCAAGACTAAACTCTGTAAGACATCCCGTCAATTGACATAAACACAATCACGAACTTAGTTAAAATAGACGATACTGGCACAACTTTAACCGTTAACGATGACGGCTCAACGATAAATAACACAGCCGAATGTGCGTACACTGGAATCACTGACACTGAATCAAATGCAGTTGTTGTGAGTTAATTTAACGGGGCGAACTGATAACACTTCATTATAAGATAGACAAAGCTCGATCACGAAAAGCTTTTAATCTATACGAGCGACGTGCAGCCTCTCCGGCGACAGAATTCAGACTGCATCAGTCGGGGGCAGTTGGGGACAGGGGGGAAGTAGGAAGGGGGCGCGCGTCAGGCACTCGCTCGGAGGCGTCGAACCAGCTTTATATCGCGGTGATATTGATAACGAATGTTTACATATTTTACAAAGTTGATGAAATCAAATCTAGCGTAGACACGAAAATGAGTAATCAAAAGTAAGTAAAGTGTAACTACAAGAGAATAAAGTACTTAGGTACAATTTTTTTTTTGATATTTAGCACTCTTTTCCGCGTCGTTATCATCATCATCCCGCAAAACATTATCAACCACTCACTAAAGGTTTCCTTTCAGACAAGGATTATAGGCCATAATGTACCACGCTGGTCCAACACAATTTAGCAAACTTCACACACCTCTCTCTTTCGCCCGCGTATTCCATTGTATTCCAGACCCTTAGCCATTCAATAGGTTTAGTATGTTGCCAAATTTTTTCGGAAAGAAAACCTGCGAAGAAGTAATGAGGCGTACTCGTACATTAATAAATCGACAGCGTCAAAGTGTGATACACTGATTTGATAAAACTAAAAGCAAAGTAAAAGAAGAAGCAGAAGTTAATATTCCAATGTAACATAAACGTATTTCCTGAATAAAATAATAAGAAAGATGCGTAAGGTAATAATCTATCACAAAATCTTCGAGGCGTATCGATGAAATCAAGCCTGTAATAAGCAAACGGGAAACAAAACACGTAATTTTCTTGATGAATGTTGAAAAGTTGATCTCTTTTTCTGTTCGCTCGTGACTCGTGCCAAAGTAAACAAAAACAAAAAGAAACTGTTATGTTACGCCTTACGTAATTAAGAAGCATATGTTCCACATTCAAATAGCTGGGCGGTGTTCGATAGTCCACGAAGAATTATGGACTAAACATAATATGTAGATAAATAAAATAATGAATTTAGATTATATCCGTTTTAGATGCATAACTATACGTAGTGACTTAAAAAATCATCTCTTGCTCGAGAAAATTTTTAAAGTATTGTAGTTATTTATAAATATATATATAACACCTTGCTCAAAATTAGTATTCCTATTTTACTCATTGGTTTATTTCTCAGATTGTTCTATGAAGCGTTACAGATCCTATCCGCCTAACGTCCGTAAGAAACTATCTGTCTGTCCTCAAAATTATCTCTACTTTAACTTATTCTATTTGTACTGCCGGTATAAATCCATAAACACCTTAATGGTTTTTGCAAAGGTTTTTATAATCATTCTTTCTTTTTTTGTTATAGTTTATTCATATAAATTGCAAATGATATTAATAGTATATCCGATATCAAACGCGAATATTTCGTCTCGATGAACGCACTGCTGCTGATTCATAAACTGGATAGCAAAATCAAAGCGTCCACTCAGCTGGCAAATTAATTCGCAGCCCATGTGTAATGATATAATTAATATTATAGGTAAAGGTGTACCTGAAATAGAATATTAGGAGATCATTATTCTAGAAGTATTCCATATGCCTATCCAATGTAGCTATTGGAGTCGAATCAACAGTCGTACCTACTCAACTTATGTAAACCAGCTGAATGATGCCCACGAATTTTTCCGCGTGGAACTATGGTTTTAGAAACTCGTAATTTATTGAGATTTACCTGTGTAGATAAACAAGTAAATTAAATAACTTGATCTGATTGATTTTAATTTTTAAAATTTTTAAACTAAGTAAATACGAGTACTTAAATCTCGCGACAAGCTTTAATATCATACTAGAAGCCCGCGCCGACTTCGTCCGGGTTGAATAATTAAATATTTGTTTTTACGGGAATGACCGCACAGAGCTTCCTATAGGAGACGATTGTCAATAAGATCACCAGGAACCACACGAATCTCCCGCGCCGATACCTACCAAAGTGCCCCGCCGCGCTGGCCGGCACCATTTTATTATTTTGTCGCGCGGATATATTATTTTTCCGATAACTCCTAAGATATTAATTTAAATTGTATAGTGTAAAGGGCAAATATGTTCTAAATTAAACACTTATGATAGTTAAAACGTTACAAGTTGAAGTTGAGTAGTAAAAGTTTTAAAAGAAACGTTTATTTTATTATTTTTAGCGTATTTAAATAAAAGCTTGTTTTAAAAAAGTTTTTTTACTTTAAATTTTTCTAATGAGCACTTTAGCAACTACTGAGAAATCGATTAACCGACGAAAATAGACATAACTAGCACACATAACTGCATTAACCTTAGACGGGTAAAAATTGACTCAGCTTAAAAAATAATTAAAAACGAATGACATAAATCATTCACTGGCTGACTCACGGCCATTAAGACATTAGTTAAAGCAACTGATGCAGATGGAATGGAATAGAAAGAGTAATAAATTACACGCGCTTGCCGCTTGCTCGTCCCCAATGCATAGATCCGAGAAAGACGTTCACTTTTATTCTATACAATGCTAAACTTAAACCAACACAAGACAATAATAGCTTCAGTATTAGAGTCATAGGGTTTTGTAGGTACTCGCACTAACACACAGATCTCAAGGGATCCAAAAAACATTAATACGGTCGATGGTTATTTTGAGAATATTAGTTGGTTGATTGCGAATAAGCTGCATCAATTATTGCTACAATCTCAATTGTGGTGATTGGTTTAATTTAAACTTTTCTTGCGAAAGTGTCGGCCAATCAGAGGTAATTGCAATCGGTATACTGTAGCAATTATTTTTAGACAATCAAGTTTTTAAATTTGCCAGGTGGGAATTTAAATACTTAATTGATTCAGGTGTATTTAACGCGATTATCAGAAACATAATATTATGCTTCGTCTTTTAAGAAATAGGTATGAACGCAAGCACTTTTATTGTACACCATAATATCTCCTACATAAGACAATTGCATATTTTCATATTATAATCGTCGTTGTCGTCTTCTCATTCGATTATCTTCTGGAGACATAGGTCTTTTGCAAGGATAAAGTCTGTATCAAACATTGTGCTTACATTGTACCGTAAGAATCTTTGTGCCGCTTAAGTTGTGCCGAAAAAAAAATGAAATTCATATGCTGCGTGATTGAAAGGCAAACCAACAAACAAACACACTTTCGCATTTATAATATTAGTTAGGTTTTAATTCATATAAACTTTTGCAAAGTGTCAGGTGAATCTATTCGTTACCGGTAGTCGTATTTAGGAAACGGTCACAGATAAGTAAACAAGTCCAATATATTAGATATGAGATAAACGGTGAAAGACATTACCCAAGAAACAAATGGCATATAACATCGGTGAAAGTCATGCCGAGACGTCCCATGCTGTGACAAAGTGTGGCAATAAAAATACACAAGGGCCCCGCCCTAGCACCACAAACGTGCCGATCTGCGCCATCTGAGTTTGTTGGTCGACGGATCGTATTTTGAGACGCTCGGTAAGCAAACGTTAAAGATTTATTGCCAATCAGTGCGTGTGGCAGCGCTGTTTAGCACTCTACACTTGTGTGTCAACTATAATGCTGAGATCTATAGAGCGTGCTCTGACTTAGCTCGAACTCAAGATAAGAATTAAAACGAGATACAAACATGCTCCGACATAAATCTGTCTCGTTTTATCTCTGTCTTGAGTCTTAGCAGAGTGAAAGTGCGATCTATAGATTTCAGTCTTAGTGTAGTATCTGATGATAGTTCAACATTTGGTACGTTGTTTTATGGGAATTGGGATACATATAGTACGAAGTAGAAGTAGTCCTAGATAAAGGGTACCTACCGATGTATTTTAACATTATAAAACCTAATGAATTAGTTTATCTACTCTACATTCTACAAAAACACCTATCCAATGGTTAAAATGTCTATTTTGATCATTTGTTTGACATAAGCACATTGTACACATAAATCGCAGGTAGCCGCTGGACACAAGCTTAGCGAGATCGGGGTCTGTGAAAATCCTGGTGTAGATATTTTTTACATTACATAATTAATTATGAACTCATCCACCGTCACCAAAGAATTTAAAGATTCATTTTGTATCAGATGAAAAATATGTGTTAATGAATGTAACGACAGTAAAAAGAACTTTTCAGATGCAAATTTTAAATAAAGTAAAACTTTAATGGTTACAATTAAAGTAATATAGCAACGAGAGCTGTTTAAATGTAGGACGTAGCCCAACTTATACAAGTTACTGAGGAAATAGGTCGCTGTAAAAGGCAAAAGCTGGGGTATTATGAGATAGATTATATTATACCTACTTCGTGGTGGAATTTGAGCCGAATAGGGATAAAAAAGTGCTTCATGATAATTTGCATCAAGTGTTAGTAGTAAGTTTAGAAATCTTAAAGGTTTTAACTGGTAATAGACTTACACTTTTCGAATTTTTGTGGAAGGTTAGTTATGCCAAGCAATTGGATAAACAAGTGTATAAGGTTAGTATAGGTTTAATTAAAACTGCCATACTCCCTAACAAGTAAGCCTGCTGTCATCTTAGACTGCATCGTCCCTTGCCATCACGTGAAATCGCAGACAAGGACTATCTAGAATTGAATAAAAAAAAATTAACCCGATGATTGTGACTGTAATGAAAACGAAAAAGCAGTGTATTCGCTTATAAAAATTTATCAGGTTTTTGGCACGTGTACTCTGCTATTGGGGGACAATTTAAATACAATATGTCTCAGTCGCCCAATAGACTACAATATGAACGAAAATCTTAAAACAAATACCCAGACGAATACAAAACAGAACCATATTGTACCGCAGCATTTTAAAATTGAAATTTAAAACTGAAACCCTAATAAAAGAGCACAAGTACAAAGAAAGTTTTCATAATATAAATACCGTGCAATAACCTTAAGAACGATATAAAAACAGCACGTGCCGAATAAGGATCGCCCTACGACAAGTATGCAGGGTTGGGTTCTGCAGCTAATGCCAGCAGATGTGGCAACCATTTATATAACGGCATATTGCAACTGACGGTAGCTATTTACATTCACCATATGCTTCCCAAAGTTTTTAAGCACAATATTATTTATAAGGCCTCGTTACTTGTGTTTCAAATTAAGTAACTTGGCTTCTTGAAAATTTTAAAGGGCGTACAAATTATGAAATCGATACGTAACTTGCGTATCAGATGGCAAAGACAAGGTGTTGTTACCTACTTGTAGGTTGATTAAAATTTGTAAGGCATATTTGGAAACACTTTCCAATACGAACATGACGCAGATACCGCATTGCACCTACTTCACCACCACTTTAGCACCACTAGCACCTTAGGAGTTGGGACCCCAACTATGTGCCCCGCCCGATTTCACTTCTGCTTTACGCCTCGATCAGCTACATTTATGGCATATACTCGTTATTAGAGTACCTACCTAAATTGGTACTATAAGCTTGAACATCCATGGAGGATCCAAATTAGGAAAGACTCGTCCCGTGAGAAAAGTATTGATAACACCAATCCGTATCCGACCGTCCAATAGAATCCTAATATCCCTTGGGTAGGGCTCGTTATACCTGAATTTAATTTAACGCAAAACAACCTTGTTGCTTGGCAGCATTGTCCCCTTGAATGGACAAACTAATCTGGGATCATTAGAAGACTCGATGATCTTTTGTAACTTCAAGAAAAGAGCTCAAGACCATCGAAAAGGGCACGCAGCTTGAAACAACCATCAAGGTTATCATATTTGCATCTCTTGTTCTGTTCGGCACTTTTAGTATTTCATTCAAGTAAGTGGTAAAACTAAAATACAATTAAGAGTCGGGTTTCCAAACATCGCCCGAAACCTTTGTATAAACTTATAAAGCAAATATAAGCACTTTACCAAGTTTCTTAGGCATCGACTTTTCGTGAAACTGATCTCTACCTAAGCTTATTGGTATTCCATTCCGAATTCTCGGTTACTAAGCAGGCGAACTCGAATCACGATAAGACAAGAGGACTAGCTCAACCGAAAGTTATCAAGGCCTTTGGTAATTAACACGTGCTAGATCTTTGGGCTTCGGCTAAAATGACTCGGAATTTGCCCCACTTAACACTGACTTCAATTATGTTTAGTTCAAACCTAGTAAAAGCCTGTTAATATTACTGCCCTCGTAATTGAAAACACAGTAACTTAAAGGTAACTTCTATTTAACTTACTGTGTTTTCAATTACGAGGGCAGATTAGAATACCGAACAAAGACTTTCCTAAATGGTTTTAATTAGGATTTCTGCGCAGGTAATTATAGATTTTCTCGAGAGCGATGTTTTTCTTCACAGAACTTAAGTATTAAATGTTTTTTTAAGGAAAACCAGATTAGTTTTGTGACCACTATATCTGTTCCATGTTTTGGTTTTAACTCAACATGTTCCCTCAATGTAAGCTGTAGGTGTAGATATGATGTAGAATGTAAGCAATAGGAACGATTGCTCATGAACATAATGTGATTATTATTGTTTATTATGAATATTAAAATCAACATAATTAATTATTAGGGTTACTACTCAAGTGGCAAATTTTCTTTAGTTTCTGATGCTGCAATTGTTCATGCGCAATTGCTATCGTTTAACATTATTAAACTTATAATAATGACATTAATTTAGTTTATACGAATGACAGGTAAAAAGAAAACAAACTACAAAACGATAATACTTCGTGACAGGATTTTTGACAGGGCGCCCGCGCCGACCCGTCGATATTCACTCTTCTTTATTTGCCCGAATTGCATCAGAAAATACAGCTCTCAGAAGGGTATTCCAAACTTTACCCTTATGGCTTTTCTTTATAGAAAAACTTCATCTTTGGTCATTGCAAATACAAACAGTATATTGGGTCGTTAGGTAGAGTTTCTCATGAATTCTTTAAGCACGCTCCTATTAATTAGCTTACTGCGTATATTAATTACCACGAACATCATTACCGATTATGGCAACCAAGGTGAGTAGTTAATGACTCTTAATAACATGATCCATATCTTCCGCCATCAAATTATCAGCTAATCTAAGCAGGTAATTGCATAATACTCTCAAGTTACATTATCAAACATGGCTGGGATTCGAATTTATGATTTCCAAGTACGAGGAGAATTATTTCTTGAAACAAAACTTACTTGAACAGATCTCAGTTAATTTTTAACAGGGTGTCCCCTTTCATTGATAGAGATCTTGTTGCATTATTATTATTATTTTTATCATTATTGTTATGTTATGTAATTATTTAATTTTTGTCATTTTTTTTTAAGTAGAATATTCACTTTCTTCATGTTAACTAAGTATAGCATAAAAAACTAGGTTTTTCGCAATTTCGCAATTTCGCAATTCTAATATTAGTAAGGATTAGTTGATTGTTCCAAATATCCTTCTTCTTCTTCTTCTTCTTCAACTAATGGACGTCCACTGCTGGACATAAGTCTCCTGCATGGACCTCCACAAGCCTCGGTCTTGCGCCGCCTGAATCCAGCGGCTCCCTGCGACTCGCTTGATGTCGTCTGTCCACCTAGTGGGGGGTCTGCCAACACTGCGCTTCCCGGTGCGAGGTCGCCACTCCAGCACCTTGGGACCCCATCGACCATCAGCTCTTCGAACTATGTGCCCCGCCCATTTCCACTTCAGTTTCGCAACCCGCAGAGCTATGTCGGTGACTTTGGTTCTCCTACGGATCTCCTCATTTCTGATTTGATCTTGCAGGGATACTCCGAGCATAGCTCTCTCCATCGCCCGCTGAGAATAAATAAAAAAATAAATGCCTGCCTGAAATATCCTTACAAATAAAAAAATTTAATTAAATCAAAATATATAAAAGCCAAAGGAGACTGACTGACTGATCTATCAACGTACAGCTCAAACCACAGGACGGATCGGGCATACCGATAGCGATTATGACGTATGCGTCCGCTAAGAAAGGATTTTTGAAAATTCAACCCCAAAAGGGTTAAAATAGGGGTTGGAAAAATCGAATTTAACGCGAGCGAAGCCGCGGGAAAAAGCTAGTAAATAAATAAAACTCAGATTCAGATCCAGAGAGAGAGAGATCTACCTACATTGATAAATTTTTTAATTGTAGCTTGTATAGTACCTGTCCAAACATCAACAACATGAAATTAATCACAGTGTGATCAATATCTTCCGTCCCTGCCAGGTAATCATAGCTGGTAATTACTCAATTTACTCAGGACAGGCGTTGATACCGTCAAAGAATTGCTTAGCTATTTAGTAAGGCAAGATGGCGCATGGCGTACTTGATTATTAAAATCTTAAAGACTACCTAAGACGGCTTTTTATATAATTAATATTAATTATACAAAAATATGAGCAGATCTGAGGTCGTATTCTTAAGACCGGCGTCAAACATCCGGTTCACATCCAAGATTCAGAACTCTCGTAAGAATAGTTCTGTTAGAACGATATGCAAAAGGTGGATTCGCAAAAATTTTTAACGTGTGTAAGGTATTACAAAATTGTACGCAATTCTAGCCTTTTCTAAGCTTTCTGGATTCAAAATGTGAATTCCGTTTCTAAATTCAGAAACTTATTCTGGACGTTTCAGGCTTGTCTAAGAGTAGGTAAGCCGGGATTTAATTTTAAGTTTATATGTTAGTACGAACGGCGAATAAATTCAAAAAAGCACACTAAAGATCTACGGCACCTGACCACGACTATACAGCGTGAACCTTTATTTATTGCAGAAGTTTTAAACAAAGAAACATTAATAAATCATGACTGTAATTAAAGACTAAATGATCGCGTACTAAAATTGGACAATTAACTCTGTCGACATATCCACCCATAGGAGACGCTATTTCAACATCCTTCACAATTATTACAGCTATAAATAACAAATTTCAATAACGCTATAGGGCACACCCATGCAAAGTTTATGGGTGATAAACGTCCCATCAGCAAAGATAATTATAAATGGAGCGGACGCGACCCAAATACTGGCATGCGTGGAAGACTATTTTCAGATAACTGGAAGCTATGTCAGTCAGGTATGTTTCGAAATAGCACCTTCATTTTCGACGGCCCCTACGTACCTAAATCATCGAAACTTGTCGAATTTTTTTTTACCTTAATTGGCTTCTCTTATGCTACATTTTACATCCCGCTAATGAAAAAAAATCAAATCTTATTTGAAGCTTACCTTAAAATAAGTTTGATGTTTTTTGAACGTCGTTTTTGAGTTTTGATAATTTACGTAGGGGCCACCGTTTTAACCCGTGCCATTACTTTACTTTTGTATTCACCATTTTAATAGTTTTTTAGAGCAACTAAATTAAGCTAGTTATCTTTTTTCTTTGTTATAAACATCCCGTTTTTAGGCTAAAAGCGTAAACAAAATAAGATCCGTGGATCAACTAGAGCAGCGTTAAGAAAACATCAAATCTATGAGAATGGAAATTTGAAAAAAGTAATGAACCTAGCTTGGTATGAATACAACGTGGTGAATCAAACGAATTCTTTTGTAACTTGTTGGTAACGTTGACCTAAATTTTTAAATGGTACTTTATCCGATAAATTGACTGAACCCGACTGATACCCAATCTCACGTTACATGTATGTAGAAAGGGAATCGAAATGCTTCAGCTAACCTCAGTAAGAAGTGTTTGCTAAGGATAAGGTCTTCGTAAATGCGTAAAAACAAAAAAAATAATTGAACAATATATAAAAAAATATGCAAGGAAATGCAGGAATGAAATTTTCAAGTTTAAAGTTGCAGACGCAAACAAAACGAGATCTAAAAGGTTCTCAAAACTGACATGCCCTTAGTTTGTCGGTGCAATATTGGCTGAAAATGCAATAAAGGCTAAAAAAGAAACCAAATAATTGGACACCCCCAACAATAGCTGCAGATATACAGGAGAACAGACGGGATGCAAATAACAAAAATCAATACAATGAACGGCCGAACGCAGCGGTCCAGTATGAACAAAATTAACCATAGGTACCTACCTACTCAGAATCACGAGTAATAACTCTACATAGTCCATACGGCTAAAATTGGAATCGCCTGTCGTATAAATCTGAAATCCATTTCGATAGGATTAACGAGATAACCATTAATCTCTTGATTTAAAAACTTGACCGTGAGGACAAAACGATAAATAATATTATGGCAATAACAAAGTCAAAGAAACAATATTTATTTTTTTAAGGAGCATTGGAAGAGATTCAATAAATAAAATATATGTTGTTACCTACTTAAGAGCTTTTGAGAGCTATCAATCCACTGGCCTTTTACAAAAGTTATTTAATAAAATCTAGATGTCATTAGTTCAACAAAGCAATAACAAATTAAAGTATTCTTAAATTCAGGACTGTATTACAAGCAATAAGAGCAAAGGAATGAAACTAATGCGTATAGTTTCCAACTTTAATCAATTTTGGCGATAACGCTAAAAAATCTATAGCGTCTGATGTTGCTGTTGATCTGATGTTCCTATGATATTCTGCAGGAACGAATATACAAAATCTATCTACTTTTATTTTATTGAGTTTGTTTTTAATGAGTTAAGAATTTATTTATTTCCACAACTTACACCCTTTTAGCTTCTCCTTAACAAAATTTTTTTTATTTTTTATTTGCTTAGGTACATCAAAAGTATAATAGTGACGGTATGAGTACAAGATTATGAGAAGAATTAAATTATTTTTAAAATCATATAAAAAGGTGATCTCTCGGAGAATTACGAGAAGTGCAAGTGGTGAATTTAAAGAAGAAAACTTTGTTTTATCAACATTTCAAATTCAACTTTTTTGATTTGAATTTGTTGAAAGAAATCGAACGAAAAAGTAGCTAACGTAGATTATGAGAAGTGGGGTCGAATTGAGTAAACTGCTTGTTTGAAATCAGTAGACGTTCTCTACAACTAAGGTCTGGCTCTCGCTAGCTAGTTATTAACCCGTCGGCGTCCCTAAACGGATGTCAGATGATCTATTGTCTATTACAAATAGGTACGTCTGTGCGTCTGGGAATTCTGTCCGCGCAAACGATGTTTCTCAAATACCTTGTAATTTTGCAAATCATACCGCTTTTGGACGTGGGTATGTGCTCTTAGTTACACTGTAATTTTCCGTTCATTGTCTTCACTAAAATTGGTCCCTCTGTTTCAATAACTAAGTAATTACTAAGTTGAATTTATGGAATGTTGATTTTCAGCTGCGAAGTTTTAATCTTTTTCAAAGTGTATTAGGTATTTACTTCTTGCCAGACCTTAACTATTCTTACCATATTCTTAACTACATTTTCCTCTAACGTTACTCTTATTTTATTCTTATGTATAGGAATGTATGTATTATGTACGTAGCCTAAGTGTTTGAAGAATGAGTCTACGAGAATCTTGACCCAGTGAGCAAACGCCGGTAGCGAACTTCATATCAGGTCCTATATACTAGTAGGTATTCTATAGCCATCATAGTTTCTTCCGTCTTAAAATTAATTCTTATTGTACAATTTAATAAAAAATCAAAGAAGATTGGCTTAAATATACCTACCAAGACTGACAGCTGACCCTGAGCTTTAGAAAAATTCTGAAACTAATAAAAAACGTGGGCAGTCATGGGGATTGCCGACAGAAACTGTCAACATTACGCATCAGGAACGTAAGCCCATAAAATTTTCCCGTAAAGAAATTTTCACTTCAAGAAACAGAGATAGCTATCTTCTGAATTATCTTCTTAATTCCAATACAGATCCTAGTGTGTAAGTTTTTGAAAGTTGGTTTTATCGATGGGCGTGAGGTCCCAAGTCACTGACAGCCGCTGGATGCAGGCGGCACAGGAGCACATTCTGTGGAGATCATTTCAAGAGGCCTATGGTTAGCAGTGGAAATCTGTTGATATGATGATGATGTTGATGATGGTCTTAACAGCAACCAGAGCTTTTCAGAGATGTTGTGAAATTCACTGATAAGTTTTGATGTAAACAGTTACACTAAAGTTGTTTACAAGTAGATACTACATACAAAAATGCCTTCGCATAACAACAAACAGCTGTCTAGACTGGAGACACTACAAACACGAGCAACTTCGTTTGTCGAAACAAAGACTATCTTAGAAACTAGCCGCCTCATTAACGCTGCGCTTAGGTGTCTCAAGGTGTTTTAAAGTTGCTTTTTTTGCAATTAGCATAGCGAACACATTATTTGCTAGCTTTTGCCCACGACTTTTATCACTTTGACACAAACTCATGGGATTAGGATTTCAAAGCAACCTATTCGGATCAAGCAACTGTAGGTAAGTACCTACTTGAAAGACTATTTTCAGTTCATGTACTGACAAATCACTCCCGTCTTAGGTTTTTGTGGTTTTAGTTATGAATAGTTTAGTTTTTACAAGTAACATTATGATCCTTTAGAAATTTCGATTTAAAAAACCTAACCTAACGCGAAAGAAATCGCGGCAAGAAGCTAGTAATATTGTATGTATGAATTAAGCTCTAACTCCGCAAAATAAGCTAGGTAGCACGTGAATTAAAATATACCTTAAGTATATTCAAACAAATGTAGCAATACAGCACTAAGGTAAAAACTGGGTTAATATCTCAAGAAGACACTGAAGCTGTGAACTTATTGACCCAGAATGTGAAGCGTATTTAGAGCACCGATTATTGACACATTTTTTTTAGGTAGCTACATAAAGGCGCATCGTTAGGTGCCTACTGTAAAATATCTACTACGCACAATAAGCTTTTTAACAAACAGAATGAAACGAATATTGTTTGTTAAAACTTTTTTATTTCTTTCTACCCAAAAGTTACTTTTATCAAAATAAACGTCAACTTAAGTAGTATCGGAAGCGCAGTGTTGGCAGACGCCAGACTCCCCAGGTGTTACAGGTGAGTCGGATGGATCTGCTGGATTCAGGCGGCGCAAGACCGTGGCTTGTAGAAGGATGCAAGGGACCTTTTTTCAACAGTGGACTCTATCAGTTGATAAAAAAGAAGAAAAGGAGCTTATTCAAATTTTTGGCTAGGTTTCATTACAAATCAGCAGACAATACAAAGGTAGGTACTACATTATAAATAGCCGTGTAACATTTACTAAATGGTTCAGCCTAATGGGAATTTGCATAGAATTAATGAAATTGCATTTTCATCTCTCATCTGTATGTTAATATATGTAGATGTAGAGCCCAAAACCTAGAGCTATATTAGTGACGTCAAAAGTTAACATATTTTATAGGTAGGGTAGATGTTATAGAGAAAAGTATTTATTTTTTAAAGAATTTGGATAATTGAAATGAGATTTATTTAAAAAATTTAATTTTATGAGGCACACAGGATAGTATGGTTGCAAAATTGCTATTGGCAATTGGAATCGATTTGTCAACATTGACGTATACTGATGGACAGAAATGGATTGGAAAATTCTCCGTCCCTTTCCCGTCTATACTAAATTACAACATAAACTCAGGGAGGACATAAACTTGGAAAGTTACACTAGAAATTAATGGTCCTCTTACAGAGACACTGTACGTTTGGGTTGCAAGGGGTTTGGGTTGGAATGGTGACCGTAGACCGGAAAGTGCAGTGTTTGCAGACTCTCTCCTTCTCTAGGTAGACCGAAGAAGATGCGAGCCGATGGATATAAGAGGAGCAAAACTATGGCGATTGGACAAGAGACAACCTAAGTACATGAATAAGTACCAAGTATTTGTACAAGGGGGCCATAAAATTAGGTCAGAAACAACCCCAGTAGAGTAGATATGACGATGTAGCTCAGTAAAATCAAGAGTAGGCCATTCAAGCCACTCGTCTAACTCAACGAACCCTCAAAAATGAATTCGAAGATACGTGAAAATGCGAATTCACAAGCAACCTTTTCGGATTCACGGATTTCGAAAGGCTCTCAAATGTAGTGACGTCACAACTTCAAGTGCGCCCCACTTTACGCCTGCAATATTCACACAGGCATAAATAACAAGTTTCTGGTTTCACTAGGTTTTTCGTTTAAAATGTGTTAAGCTTATATTTTTTGTGAATTTATTGCCGATAAAGCGATAAAGGCAATATAGGTTTTAGAGAACTCTAGCAAAATACTGAAATATGTGATTGCAAAATATGTTGTTAAATAAATTACCTGTCACGTGAAGTGGAGTGGACTGGAGACGTGTTTAGTAGACCAATCTCCTAGCACAGGCTTTTCGCTTATTTGGAGGGGATAGGAGGAAATGAGTCAGCGTCAGCTTGGCTGATATTCTTTAAAAAAAAATGTGAAAAAAAGATGTAATGTCAATGTGAGATTCTGTTTTAGATTCGTCGAAAATATCTCCACTCCGCTTCCATTTCATTTGACGAATTGTTAACTATTGTCTTAATCACAGAATACATAGTAGTACATCTTAACAGTACCTATCTTATATATATCTTAATACCTATCTTATATATACATATCTTAATACCTTGTTATCAAGGAATGTTTGCATCTTGGTGTTGTGTTTTTCGTGCTTTTCTTCTAAACCTATGTAGCAGAATAAAGCAGAAGAATATTATTTTTCCTTAAATACCTAAAAATCATTTGGCTTCTTCAGTTCACGCGAAACAGATCATCATAGGTCTAGCAAGTAGTAGGTACATAAGAGTAGGTCGCTTTATTTATAAGAAACATCGCTTTTTCTTGTAAGGAGAAATCTCAAAGCGGTGAACGTCAGCCTCGCGTTGACAAAGGCAAAAGATAACGAGGCTATTCTAAGTAAAATCATACAATACGCCGTGATTATGAAAAACATAAGTTGTGGAAGATAAGAGGAAGCCGACCGTTCTTACTCGGTACTTGGTACTCACAGTACACAAATACCGCCTACGCAATGCGCGTGGGTCGACCTGCTATACGGCTTATTGAAATCTCAGTGAAGAACGGTTCGGTTCCATAATAATTATTTGCTGTGGGATTTTCTACAAATGATTGCTACAGTGCGATAATCGCAATCACCTCGTATTGTCTCGTTATTGATCAAAATGCATTGAAGCAGCAACAACGCAATAAATTGAGACAATCAGAGGTGAATGCAATCGTCATACGCGTACATTAATCTTTTTGGGCAGTCTAAAAATGTTAAATCTAAATATATAAAAGTAAACCGTGACTGACTGACTGATCTATCAACGCCATCGATAAACGCACAGCTCAAACCACTGGACGAATCAGGCTATTTGGCATACAGATAGCTATTATGACGTAGGCATTCGCTAAGAAAGGATTTTTGAAAATTCAATCCCTTAAGGGGCTAAAATATGGGTTTGAAAAATCGACCTCAATGTGAGGGTAGCCGCAAAAGTTTAGTTTGGGTACGAGGTTCGATCCCAGATACGCATTGCCTGCATGTCAGAAATCTGCATGCCTGACGGCTCTCCATAATGTGTATGAGGTCAAAGGTGTATGAGGTCTGCAAGCCGCACTTGGCGAGCTCGGTAGGCTATGGCCGAAACCCTTCTCATTCGAGAGGAGACCTGTGCAGACGGTTCGAGATTAATAAAATGAACAAATTAAGACTCAACTCATTCAATTCGTATATAAAACTACATCGTTTTTAAAAAAAACCGATAATAATTGACGAGTAATTTTCAGACATAGTAAGCAAAAGAATACATAATGCATATGAGAGAACTAATTTCATACATTCATAATAACAAAGTGACAGCAATTATTGTGAAAAGATAACTTTACCGTTTTAAGTTTCACAAAGGGTATCGGAAACTCAGCCACTTAAAATTTTAACAGCCTCAATTCCAAAGGTTTTACTTCGTTGCGGTAATAATAGGAGTTTTTAATAGCGTGTAAGCGGTTTATATCCGACCCGTTCCTGTCCCAGTTTGAGGCCGGTAACGATTTTCGTTTACTGCCTCAGCTTACGATTTGGCCTCACCAAATGCATAATAGATAGCCTGATAAAACCACTGATTGTGCTGGTCATTAGTCTATTATAGCCGTATTTTTACCCAGTGGGTGATAAAGATACTCCCTGTGTAATGATATGAGAAATGAGGAGATGAGTAGGACAACCAGAGTAACTAAGGCGGTTAATCGAGTCGCGCAGCTGACGTAACAACGAAAGGACAACAGTTCCAAAAACAGATAGTTCTTAGGATCCAGAGGTGTTTGAATGGCGATGGAAACCGCAGTATTGGCAGACCTCTACTAGATATACCAACATGATCAAACAAGTTAAGTCAAGTAAGCCACTGCCGCTAGCAAGTGTCGCTAACAGTAGTTACCACCCTTCGGTCAATAACGTACCGTCAAGTTATGTAGAGTTCCGATACAATGGCGTGTAGAAACAGATTGGGTATGGGTTTCATAAACTGCCTTACCCCCCCTTCCAACTTAGACTACATCGTCTGTTTAACATCTAGTTAGATCGCAGTCAAGGATTAACTTGTCATAAATAAATAAAAAATATACAAACTGTGCTTTTAGTTGGATTCAGACTCAACTAACATCACTCTAAAAAAAAATAGAAAGTATGCTGATGTGCTCTAGAAGGCGTGGTCACTAGCGTTTATTTTAATCTCTGGCAAAACCATTTTGCAGTTTCAACTTTTAACTTATTTCAGCTTAGCAATAGGTCTCTAGTCTCTACTGTAAATAGCATTTGACGTGGCTTACTTCCGAGTCGTTCTTGCTGTTCCGCTTTTAAACCGGTAACGATTTTCGTTTAATGCCTCAGCTCGCTATTGGGCCTCACTAGCTGCATGATAGATGAGGTCTATAATAAAACCATTCAGTATCTCGGCCGTTGCTCTATTATGGTATTTTTGGAGCTTTTAGTCTATGATATTGTATATGTATCTTTTAGTCTGTTACTATATGAATGGGAAATGGGGATTCAACGAGCCATTTAATATAATCCATCGTTTTTGTTAGGTAAACTTTATAGATAAAATCGAAGCTTGATTATAATTTGGTAATATGGGTGTGTTATGAAACTAACCAGCATAGGTTTTAAACCGAGGAATTTAAACTTTAATCTCGGGATAGTGCGAAATGGATTCATCATTTTTGTATTTGTAGTTTAGACACATTTCCTATGATTGCCATACCTGGATCATAGTTATTTTAAATCTGAAATCATTTTCGAAGCAAGGATCGTCATTGTATATGAAATGTAAACTTTATACATTATTATGTAGTTTAATGGTTCCAGTTTGTTATGCTAAGAAGGAGTTTTTAATTATAATTTTGTCTATTAGAAAAGCTGTAGCTATAAAAACAGTGGATAAGTACATACTTATAGAAAGAACCTAGTCCAGTTGACCGTCTGTGGAGTGATGTATCAGCAGTGTTCTTGGCTAAATCTAAAGTTATATTCATTAAAAAAAAATCCTGAAGATCACGTACCAGCAGTTGTATTTCCCAGGCTGTTATAGTATTTCGCAAAAATTAATTGGGTATGGGAAAAATCGCGAAGCATAATTTGGTAGTGGTTTTTGTCGGTCAGTAAGTACTTGTAATTACGAATTTGAAGTCAACAACCGACGCGGACATCCACAACATAAACTGTTAGATGTGCCTAATGCGAACTTTAATCAAATTAACATCAGCCAACGCTGAATCATTCCGCTTTAATTAGAACTGGAATCGTGGTACCGTTCGGACACCTCTCGATGTAACCGAATGCGTTTCTCTTCCAAGAAACGCATCGTTTTAAGCCCCGATGAGTGAATCAATAGCAAGTTGACCACCCATTGTTGTGGAATCTCTTGCTTAAAGGAAAGCATCAATCTCATGAACATTGGGCCCTATTTACCAAGTCTGTTCAGCTAGGCTAGAATATGGAATGTCTTTGGTTAGATTTTTTTTAAACCGAAATATTAAATGGATCAACTAATTTTTTTTTGAATGGGTAATGGGTTGAGGACTTGAAAAGTAACATAGTATCTAAATCTAATTCCCCCCTCCACCCCTAATAATATTTACTTTGATAAATGCAGCCAAAGCCAAATATCTCGCGAATTACTCCAATGTTAAATTGATAAACAGGAAACTATCCGGTAGTTGTATTGTTACATCATAATTCATCCATTATCAAGTCCTGTGTATGTTGGTAATACTTCAAAGATATGATGCATTTTACGATGCTGATATACAACATAGATAGCCGTGTAATTGATAAAATTTACAAGCAAGTAAGGCAAACAATTCGATTTCGAAGTACCTAATCCCATTTAACCCTGCTAATCCGACGAAAGATTAATTGATTAGAAAGTGATTAAGCGACATAACATACATCATAATACATAAAAAATACATGGATGCTTAAGTATATGACTATTTTTATCAATTTATAATATCTGTTATTATAAATTGATAAAAATATTCATAGTATTTAATTCGCTTATCATAAATATGTTCACGATACATATTCTCTGTTATGTAAACAGTTGCTCTTAAACTGCCATCTCTATTTGCCTTAAAATACTGCAGTATTAAAAAGGTAGATAGAATGTAGAGTAGGTCTTTTTGAAGTTATCTGCGTATTAAGCAATCAATTTTTTAACAGTGAAGGAAAAACATCGTGAGGAAACTGTCTGTCACGCTGTCGTCACAACGTTCTCAAAGGTCTGTGAAGTCTGCTAATGCGCACTTAAACGCTAGCGTGATGGACACTGGCCTAAATCCTTCTCATTTTGATAGAAGACCCTTGCCCAGTAGTGGAACAAAGATGGGTTGAGATTCAGATGATGATGACAACTATTGATTGATATGATTGCACTTAGTTTTGATTGTAGTGAATTACACAATAATTCAATGAAATATGATAGAAGAGTTTTGCATTTAACCCTTATCAAAGCATAAGGAGTGATGCTGTCTCCTTATTATAACACGGCTGTGACAAACACAGAGATACCTAGATAATTCCGTAAGAATTCATTATTTTGGAAATGGCCTATCAATCATACCTTCATAAGCCAACATAACACAAACAAATGGTATTCTTAGCCTCAGAGTTCAAGCTACTGATTGCCTACAGCATGTAGAATAATGACCTACTTATTGGAGCGTGCTGTTGCCAGTTAGCATGAATTCAACATTGCTCTGAAATGTGTGAATAAAAATGTTCGAGGGGTATGCTTTCTTGCCCCACTTTTGCCGGTTCGTCGGCCATTTTCGCGTTTATTTCATGAACGTATTACTCGGCGATATCACAGGTGAAGTTGGCTTGGCTTGGAGCGCTGGTTTCCGATTCTAGGATATATTTATACTTTATAGGAAAACTGATTTCATATTCCTGCATTCGGGACCGTGGGAAATATTTCTGTATTTTCTACGAGTAAATCATATCGGACGAGTTTATTGGATTCTGCAAGAAAAGCAGCATTTATTTATGAACATAGTGACAGGGGAAAACCCGTTTCGCGTGTAATTTAATTTATACCTATCTGAGATATGGATGACCAAACCAAACTATCCAAGCGAGATAAATCGAATGGTTGGGGATTGATTCATTTGAATGGGGCATAAAATTTAAACTGTGTTTAAGTTGACCTCACTGAGATAAAGACTTTACATCCTTGCATCCTTTTCCAGATTCGGGACTTTTAATTATATCTGCAGCATTATCACTTACCCACACGAAATAAGACTTATTACAAAATGAAACGCTACCTAACTAACAAGATTTGTACCCCAATTTCATGTGACTACTAGCTAGTCGTTGTCGTGATACACTTATCAGTTCCAGTTCTTATCATTAGCATCTGATGGTAATCTTAATACTAACGGCTACTGTTTAATTCTTAATGATTTACGTCCGGCACATGATAATCGCCCGCACTGTTGTGATCAATATCTTGTCTGGACTATAAAACTATTAGCAAATATTTACTGCGAAATAAAAGTATAGGAACCTAAGTCCGAAAATGTTAAATGATGTAACTATTTGTATGGCAGTTTTTTCTAATATCTTTTTATTTAGGTACCCACCTATTTAAGTTCATCTTATTATTATATTTATCATTCAAAAAAATTCAAAAATATTTATTATATCATGTAGGCCAACCCGTGGCACTCATGACACGTCGCGACTATCATTGGTTCGGATAAATTAAAAATAAGTAGGTACTAGCTGGTGCCTATGACGTCATTTCATCCGTGTTATCGTCGCTGTAGAATGATAAACTCGTAAGTCCAGAGATCCAAACTTTACAGGAAACGAAAGTAATCCAAGAGAATATAATCATTTCGTTTTAAAAGCAGTGGCTCATTTCGTCAATGTTGAAAATAATATATAAAGTTTATTTTATTTTAATCCATACCTAGATGGAATTGGGTTCACGATTTCGCTATATTATAATGTTTTTGGTTGTCATTCGAATTTTAAAAAGCAAAATAAAAATACGCTTTCTTGACATACCAGGTATTCATTCTACAGTGATGTTAAAAAAGTTTTTTTATTGTGTGCGCGTTTTTGGTCATTGGGCGATTTTTATTTCACAGCAGTGTATTTAACAATTCAGATCACGATCATTACTCGGAATGTCGAGTTTTTGAATTGTTGATAACGAATTCATTTCCACGTCCACGCTCCGCTAAATAGGGAAGGTCGCGATTGGCGCCTCGTACGGCGCCGGGACGACGCCAGCATGGGAATGTTGAGGATGCAGGACACGATATGTCATCGACCCATGCTCTATGGCGTAACATGGGGAATGGGGATCGATAGGGACGACAGCGTTATGACTTATATTGTTCCACAAGAATCTACTTATAGAAACGATCACACGATAGGCAAATGAGAAATTCGAACAGGCTCGTGATGCCTCAACTACGCCCCAAGAAACTCCGAAATCGTTTGTGGGAATGGGTATACGCCCTGTAATAAAACCCCAGTCAATTTTAGACTCGCCTTAACACAAGTTTAAGGAATCTATTAAAATTAGTAAACGTTAAAAAAGCGTGCATATACCTACCTACTTAACTCGCTCCGATAATAATTCATGAGGCAAAAACAATTGAAAACTGTAAGTACAGCATAAAACGAGTATTCATATTCTTCGGTTCTTCTCGGTTAGAACGGTATCCTAAATCAGTGGTAGATTAACTTGACGATTCAAAAGCACCTCGTAAAAGTTTATTTGAACAAAAACTTTTATACTCACCCCATTCTCTATTAAAATAACAATTAATACTCTATTCTATTTTAAAATAATAATTATTGATTACGCATTACCGAGCCATTAAAGCAGAGATATAATGAAAGTATAGCAAAGACGTATTTTCTGAAAGTAGGTAGGTACATATAGTCAAGGAGTCATTAGTGGAAAAATGCCAAATGTGAGTAAATGTGTTAGGTCAGCTGTTTTTATAATTTGAATGAAAAAATAGGTACTGATTCTAGAAACTGATGATTTTAGGCATTTTCATTATCTAGGCTTATTTTAACTTCTGAAATGCAAAGTAATGTTTTTTTTCTGCCATTAAAACCTGTTTAACCTGATAGATTTCTTCCTTAGTTATGTTTAAGTTTTAATTTTTGTATATTAACAAAAATAAACAAATATTTGATAGAAGTGACAGTTCTCACCCAGAAGTGAGTCCTCGTACGGTGCAGGATCTAGCATTGGAATGTACTATGATAGGACATTCTGATGCTAATCCCTGTGCCATACGAGGACTCTATAAATACCCTTAAACCACTATAGGACATAGGATGGTGAGATAGGAAATTACTTATTTAGGTATAAAAAAGCCAAAAATATGGCACCATAGTCCTGGATACTCCATAATTTGTTTCAAACTTTATTTATTGTCGAAAACCTGCTAGTGTGTGCATCAGAAGTTTAGAGAAGACTACACTAGTCTTACCCAAAAAAAAAAAGATTATTTACCTGCCAAATCTGCCAATTACTTATCACACTAAAATATGTAAAAAATTAAGACAACAATGAACATATGCTAAAGGAGCATGCATTAATTACTAGACTTCTATGAGGTACCTACCTAGTACCTAGTTGTAGCTTCTGAATTTAGGTCATTCAATGCATTTTAATTAATCCTAAATCTTTAAAAGTAAAAAATCATATGACATAGGTACTTACTTAAAAATACTTATACTTACAAAATACAAAAAGCAAAACTTTTTTTATAAATTATTATTAACAATCGCAAAGATTGTGGAAAAATAGGAGGTAAGTACCTACTTACTTAACTAAAAATATTTGTGAAAATATTAAATATCAGGAAAAAACAAGGAGTGTTATTACACAAAGTTACGGTAATTCTAAATTTATTCTTTATTTTTTTTAAAGTTTGGTAAATTAAATTTTAAATTGTGCTTCTTATTTCCAAAACAATAAAAACATCAATGTAAACAAACTTACTGCAACCGGTAAAATCAGCAGCGGTAATCCTGATAACATACCTCCAAATAGCGTCACTAGCACAGCCACAGAAACTTAAAAAAAAAAATAGTCTAATCTCACTAAACTAAATAAACTTTCTTAAGAAAAATTAAATTTCAATTTGCATTTTATATGTATCGGGTATCCAACCTCCTTCATAAATAAAGGCCAAAAATTTTTTTGTAGGTAGATTGTGGAAAATATTATGGTTGAGGAACGTTGCGTCAACCATTGCTACAATCTTAAATGTGGCAATTGGCGGAATTTATGAATTTCTAACACAAAAACGCATTTTGGCCAATAGCAAGGCAAGCAGTACCTAATGGCCAATCAGAGGTGATTGCAGTTGTCATACTGTAGCTGTCATTTTTAGACAATCCTGCGGCTGACTTCTTCCATCAGCTAGGATTGCTTTGTTCCTTATCCTTGACTTCTTAACATTTGTTCGGTGATGCCTTGAGTAAGTACAATAATTTAAATACGTTTAAAAGCTTCAAAAAATTAGTAAAACAATACGAATCTCCCGTCCCACTACCCCAGTATGTCTGTAAAGCGCGTGATACACATGCTAGTTACTCGCACAAAACCATGCCTGTTACAAGTAAAACCGAGCTACTCGCATGTATAACTTTCTGCTAGTAACTCGCGTGCCAGTACAAAGCATACAAGTAGATCGCAAGCCGTTTGATTTTTTCCCCTAAATAGGTAGATACTAGGTACCTACTAATTATTATTTTTTATTTATTTATTTAAGATTTATTTCGTTTTGTTTCTAAGGTCTAACCACTAAGACTTTTGTGTTATTTTAAATTCTTTTTGTCTTTGTGAATGTTTTTGTTATTTGTCCATGTTGTGTTCACTTTTAAGTAATCACACATCAATTAGTATGTAGTTAGTCTTTAGTATGTTCATTAATGCATTAATGTAACTAATAAAATAAAATAGTTATTATAGATAATAAAATAAAAAATGATTAGGTAGGTACTCTAGTGTAGTACCTGGTGGTACCTACCAGTACCTACTAGTACTACTAGTAAGGCGGGTGGGTGCGCGGTTGTACCTACTCTGTGGTACCAATTTGTCACTGTCAAGCTGTGCTGTCAAAGTTGTCAAGTGTCAAAGTTATGATACGAATTATAGCGCTATTATGTGAAAAAAATAATTAAAAAACATTAAAACACTGAAAAAACATATTAGAAGACAGAAAGTAGCATTTTAGAATAAAGTTGTTAAATCTTCTTTATCAAATTTATCTATAAATGCTATGAGTCATGGAAGAAGAGAGTAAGCAATAGAACTTATTTAACAATGTTTTGCATGTGTGAACACAATGAGCGAAGTATACCTTACGAAATGTTTTAATTTTTCAGAATTAATTCGTAAAAAAAAGAAGACTTTAAACGGCAGCAACAAGAGGGCCTATGCTGAGGCCTGCAATGACTTAGCGACATATTATTACAAGCAAACTAGGTACAGCGACGCTTTGGACGAGTATAAAAATGAGGCCTCAATCTGTAAGGAGCTCGGTCTTCGTATGGAATGGGGGACATGCAACAGGATGATAGGTGAAATGTACATGCTTATGGCGGAATTCGACAAGGCTCTGAAGTATGAGGAGCGACACTTATGTATGTAATGTTTAATTCTGCTTTTTTTTGTTATTGAATCAACCTTAGAATAGTACACCAAACAGATATTGGTACATAGACAGAAATAGGATACAAAAGCTGGCCTGATTGGGAAATAGCATTATTTTCTACCCTCTCCATATAAAAACAATAATTCTCTTAGTTCTGTCATTCATGAAAGTAAATGGTCAGTCCTTTGAAATTTCATAAGTTTATACTGTATATGTATTTGCGTGTATATATATTTACAGCTGTAGCAAAAGAACTCAACAATTTAGTGGAAGAACAAAGAGCTATGGCAACCTTAGGCAGAATATATCTGTTACAAGGTCAGAGCTCTACAGATGAAGCAGAATCAAAACAGTCCCTGACTGCAGCCGAGAAGGCTTTCATGAAAAGCCTTGTTCTCTGTGAAAAGTATGTTTTATTAATAATATTGATTTACTATATTTTTCTTACACATTTTAGATTCTAACTCGAGCTTCACTGATATATTGCTAACATACTGTATTGAAAAGTTATAACCTTTACAGATTAAATGGCAAGGTGACAAAAACTGAACTTATGGATATGCGAGCGAGACTTCTACTTAACATTGGTGTAGTTCAAGAACACCTAGGCCACCTAGAAAAAGCTATAGATTGCATACACAAGGCCATCACAATATGTAGTAATCAGGATTTGTATGAGATCTTACACAATTGTTATATAACTGAAGCATTATTGCATAATAATAAGAAGAAAGACTATGCTAAGGCTTTGAGTTGTTTGAATAAGGCTTTGGAAGTTGCTAGCAGGCTTGAAGATAAGGTAAAGATAAAAATTATTAAAATTATAAATGCAAAAGTGTGTTTCTTGGTTTGTCCTTCAATCACGCCGCAACAAAAAAACGGATCGATGTAATTTTTTGTATGAGTATAGTTGAGGGTCAGGAGAGTGACATAGGCTACTTTTTATTCCGAAAAATCAAGAGGATTCTGTGGGATTATTAAAAACTCAATCCATGTGAGTGAAGCCGCAGGCATCAACTAGTACTCATGTGTCACTAATGCCAGCCTATGCTGTGAGACCCAACACACATGAAGGGAGCCAAAGTATAGCATCTTTTTGATAACAACTTTCAGCTTTGTAAACTTTCAAACAAGTGTATTGCCAGTGTCACTTTCGTTCACCTCTATATCAAAGTAGATAAAGCTGAGTTTCAAAAGAGATGTATACTTTGATTCCTCTTCACTTTGTTACTAGTGTAAGGCAAGGTGTACTTAAGGAAACATTGTTAAAATTGAAAAAGTTACTTTTAGTGCTTTAGATTTGGGCTTTGAGGGTTTTCGTATCTTCATCTACCTAATAATTTTTTTTAGGTATTAAAAACATGTGAGACACTGTCAGCGAAGGCAGAGATATTGTGTAAAATGTCGGATTATCAGAGTGCCAAGCAGGTTTTACTCAAGGCTTGGAAACTCAAAACACCTGATGAGGAAGAAAGGGAGAATATTGAATCAAATCTCAAAGTTGGTATGTAATTTAATTAATAATACTAATATTATTTTGATGTTGCAGCTTTTTCGTAATCAACCAGCCTTTTTCTTTTCAGTTGTGTTGAAATGTAATCCCATCGGATTATGAGATATAGAAAGTCCCATATGGGTATAGAAAGTCCCAAGTGATCAACTACCGTTTAATATTTTTCCCCTAGTAGAGAAGACATTGTTTCTTATTTTTTGATTAAAAATGCTGCACATGACTAATATTCCTCATATCCATCCAACTAAGCATAAAGTTTGTGCTACAAGTAGGTACTACAATGGTGAATGACGATGACAATCTGCTGCTTTACAAATCGCTGTATCGATCGCTCATTTCTTGTAGCCCGGGTTGATCACAACTCATTGGTAAGGTGATCGGGTCAAAACGCCTCGATCACTCGATCATGTCGAATATAGTACATGATCAAAAATTAAGGTTTTTACAAAAAATAAACGTGGTGCATGACTGCCCTCGAATGATTCACGGCCGCTGTGTTGTCGCTAACAGCCAGAGATCGAAAAAGACAAACATAGTTCAATGTTATTCTACCTATGTATTTCAGCAAGTGATACTATGTCAGCTCTAGGTACTAGCTTGAGTGGGTCAAAAATAATTTTATCTTTTTGAGATTCGTGATTCAATCAATTGCGTATGACTTGTAATTGAATCAATCGTGATCGACCCAGCTCTACTCTGAAAGTTGTGAGCCTTTATTTGATGTCAATAGCATATATAGAATAGAATAATTTTTT
Organism: Hipparchia sbordonii; assembly: GCA_038048805.1. Classification (NCBI taxonomy): domain Eukaryota; kingdom Metazoa; phylum Arthropoda; class Insecta; order Lepidoptera; family Nymphalidae; genus Hipparchia; species Hipparchia sbordonii. Next base: position 3,924,250 of record JBBIWI010000007.1, read on the forward strand.
ATTCAAATAAACTATTACAAAGTGCTTTCGAATACATACAATTTTTTAATTACCAGTTGCAGCAATGTGCTACACAGAAGACCTGCTGGTATCAACAGATCCATCAGACCACGTAACATTTAAGAAGCTATATGAAAAGCTTGGAGATGGGGCCTGCCATCTTCGCAATTATGCTGGTGCTGTGGAGTATTATCTCAAGATGTTGGACCACGCTGAACTGGCTGGGGACTGTGGGAAGACATTGATACCTATCTATGTTAGGTGAGATTCTCGCCCTTTCTTAAGGGGAGGGTAAGGTTAATTCGGTAAAAAAAAGGCATGTTTTCAAGAATTTTTTTTGGCAATACAGATGGTGTTAGTTTATTCAGTCGATCCATACATGATAATGTAACATTAGAACAATATTCTCCTAAATTTTCATTGCAAAATATCAAAAATTGAGCGAGTGACAGTGAATTTCCGGTGGCGCCTCGAGAAAAAGTTGTTTTGCGGTGTCCATCATAACTCGCAACCAAATCATCTGAAACAAAAAAATCAAAATGCATTCGTTAAAGGAGATGTTTGTCGAGGTATTCACGAGAGGATTTTTTTTTTCTTTCGATTTTTCGATTTTTCGTAGCACTTGGAAGCCAAAAACCAGATTTTCGCTTAAAAAAACGGCTAATTAGCTGTTGTAAAAAAATTTATAATTATTGAAAAAAAAAAAGCTCTCGACAATACCTGGGGAATTATGTGAAGAAACACTGTGCAAAATTTCAAAACGATTGGTCCAGTAGATTTTTAGTTATGGTGGACACGGACTTCAAAAATGACAAGTCTCAGGAAAACGCTTTAAAGTTTTGCGTAGAAGTATTCAAGATAAAATTCGAAAATTTTTTTATACTCACACAGAGTCGTCGATGCCAAGTCCGTCACTTGTTACTGCTCAGCACAGCATACAGCATTTAACTGATGCATACATGCCTCGAATATACTCGACTTTACCTGAACAGGCCCGTTTGAGCCGGGTGGGGCTGTAAAACCTCAGGCTGGCAACGGACGCTGAAATACTCATAACTTCGTCAATTTTGCCCCGATCGACTTGAAATTTTAACACAATCTTCTTGAGATATTATGCATTCAATTAAAAAAATAAAAAAAAAATCGAAAAAAATAAATTTTAATACCTAACCCCCCCCTTAACTCCTATTGTTACAATGCTAAATTAAAAACTGAATTTCAATTATAAAATAGAACTAGCTGTTGCGCGTGACTTCGTCCGAATTTCTGTTATTATAATCGCGATTAAGAAGTTTTTAAAAGAATATATATGAAATATGGATAATTTTCCCCGTTTTATTGCAACAGTTTTCACTGATGCTTCTCTCCTATTGGTCGCAGCGTGATGTTATATAGCCTAAAAGCCTTCCTCGATAAATGGACTATCCAAAAGAATTTTTCAATTCGAACCAGTACTTTCTGAGATTAGCGCGTTCAAACAAACAAACTCTTCAGCTTTATATATTAGTATAGAGTATAGATAATTTTTTATTCAAATAAACTTTTACAAAGTGCTTTCGAAACGTCAAATGAATCTACCACTGGTTCAATGCCGTTCCAACCGAGAAAAACCAGCAAGAAATTCGGTGGTTGCTCTTTTAAAAATAAAATAATATGTAATAATAATGTTATGTTGTGTACAATTGAAAATAAACATTTATGAAATTTTATCTTTTAAAGTTTATATCAAACATACAAAGACATGGGCTGTTACTACGACGCGCTGCGTTACTACTACAAAGAGTATGAACTCATAAAGGATGTTCCAAAAGAAGCTTATACCACACTGTACAATATTGCTGAAGTATCATTCCTGGCCAAGAAACCTTATGACCAGATTGAGAAGGCCTGTCTTGATGCTAGAAATGCGGTGAGTACATAGTACGGCATATAAATGAATTTTGAAATGTGGATAAGTATAGAGTAAACTGGCTTTTTATATGTTCCTTAAAGCCAGCCTGATATTTGTTGTTTTGTAGAAAGCATTTGATTATGTTAATCACATTGAAAATCCTTACTATAATATAGGTAGTCGTTTCTATTAATGTAATTAAATGATAACAGAAATGTACAGTTCTCAAACGTAACATGGGCAAAATTTTAAATTAATTTTAGGCAAGAGATTGGAACAAAAAGAAATATGAAGTCAGAATACTAAAAAACCTTTTGAAATATCAAGAGGAATATTGCGAGATGGACAAAATGGAGGAGACGAAATCAGAACTTAAGGCGCTAGGATACGATGACGTTGATAATCTAGAACATTCTGAAGACGATCAGAGTTCTGCCGGTGGAGGGGATGAAGATACTACGCATATTGGCGACGATATATGCCTTGATGATTTGACAGGTTTGTTAAAAAGAGAAAACGACTGTTCCGTAGAACAAAGCCTCATCTGCTAAATTCATAACTTGAGATTTGACCCTTAAAGGTTTTAATAAACTATAAACATTTTATATGTCGTTTACAAAAACTTTCAAGGCTTAAATTTCAAGTTGTGAATTTAGCAGATGTGACTTTGTTCTACGTAACAGTCGAAACTTACAAACATAATACTATATTACGTTATACATCGCTGAAAATCATATTAACTAACTAAATAATTAATAATAGTTCTAAAATAAATGACTTTGTAATTTTCCAAAAAAAAAAATGAAAGTTTCATTCGAGTAACGAAAGTTGTCGATTGCATTGAGTAGCGAATTTTAAATCGCAGTCGATTAGTACCTTTGGAAATCATATCAACAAAGAAATTGAAAGTAGGTACATATTCAAATCATCCAACATTTTCTTCTCAGATCTTTCGGATACTAATGAAGAAGATGTTAGTGAAACAAAGCGCGAAACAAGGAGGCGAGGAAAAGGGTTTGCTATAAAAAAAAACATGAAAGGAGAAACACAGCTGCATGTGGTATGTACTATATACAACTTTTTCTAACTTAGATTTATTTAGTAGGTTTTTACCATTTCGAATAATTTCGATGCATTTTAGGACTTGAATGTTATTGCTATTGCTAAATTCCTTCTGCTTCAATATTAGCAAAATAATACAAGATCACCTTCTTAATTTTGTAATTTTATAAATATATGGAAAAAAATTCTCATGTCATTATAGAAACAAAAAAAAAATAATAAAAAATTACGTTCCTTCCATTTGCAGGCCTGTATATCTGGTAACAAACTACTAGTAGAACGTTTAATAGCAAAAGGACATCCAGTTAACATACGAGATAATGCAGGCTGGTTGCCATTACACGAAGCTTGCATAAATGGTCATGTTGAGATTGTTAATATTTTGATTGATAATGGAGCCAATATTAATGATCGAGGGGGTGTTAATTGTGATGGTAAGTTTTTCGTAGTTTTCATATTTTATCATACAAATTCTGACAAGAATGATAAAGTTAAAAGTAACAATGATTGTACTGAATTAAGTCTTTTAACATAATCAATTTTAATGTAAACTTACAGGTATAACACCTTTGTATGACGCAGCTAGCAATGGACACTTGGACGTAGTACAATTATTACTAGAAAAGGGCGCCATTCCCACCTTGAAAACTGACTTTGGCGAAACGCCCTTACAAGTACTACAAAAATGGCGAACGAGTACTATACTTACTAGAGATGAAGAGACACTGTACAATAATATATCAAATAAAATTAACAATTTAATTGACAAAATTAATCCTATAGATGCAGTATTAAATAGATCAAAATCAAAAACTCCTGTTAAACAAAATATGAGAGATAGAACACCTCCTAGCACGTCAAAAATGAATACTAGTATAAAAGAGTTGTACTCACCTGCATTCAAAAGACGCAATATTATCGACGATGAAAGTGACGAAGAAATAAATTCTTCTCAAAATGTAAGACATCAAACCGCTTTTCCCTCTGATGACTCAAACTTATCTGATGATGATATAAATACAGATAAAGATAAAATATCAGGGGTAAAAGAGTATAGGAATGCCATTTCTGCTCTAAGAAATAGAAATATAGATATGCCAGAATCAGATGTGAAAAAATCTAAAGCTAAATCGGCGTTATTAGGGCCTGAAGAAGTCGACGATGATTGGTTAGAGGATGATATTGGAATTATGAGTAAGGCAAAGAAACGAAAACTAAGTGATCCATTAACAGTAGTAGCGAAAAAAACATCGATTGACAATCTGAAAGACAGTATAGAAAGTTTAAACAAAATAAGCCCTTTGACAGATAATAATGGAATCTCGAAAAGTAAGTCCAGATTCGATGAAGTAATTGACATGAGCGAAAACAGTTCTGATTCAGATCATTTTCGGAAAAACGAAAATATTTGCCCTCATAAATCTGTTGAATCGTTCAGAAATATATCTCGAGAATTGAACAGTTCTAAAGTTAATGACACAAGAGACAAAATAAAGAGACGATGTAAAATGCAAACTACGTTACTAAAAGCTGGTTTTCAAAGACGAAAGTCCGAAGTTGATCAATCAAGTAATAGTGGAAGTGACAATGAATGTAGAGAAACAAATAGAAGGCAGTCAACTAAATCGTTTTCGAGAAATTCTTCAGGCGAGAACTTTGGTTATTCAAATTCCAATGATGGTTTTAATATAATGCAGAATGTAAATCCGAATATAATGCAACCAATGAATCTGATACAACCGATAAATATAATGCAATCGAAGAATGGGCGAGCGATGCAAACGCAGATAATGCCGCCAGCCGCAGTCAAAGTGAAGATAGAAGATAAAGTATTACTGATATCGCTGAAATTAGACATGATAAATAAATTGACAATTAGTTGGCTAGTCGAAGAAGTTAAGTCAAGATATTACAAGTAAGTTGGAATGAACTTTTTTTTAATTTATTAAATATAAAAAATAGTACTCTACCTCAGACTATTTATTTTATTTTATTTTTATGTTTTATGTACATATAAGGAATTACAAAAGAACATAATAATAAATAATTATTAGAAGAAGTAGACATAGGTGAAGCTTATCTCTAAAAAATAAATTTCTTCCAGCTTCCAGATTATATTATCTCTTTAATAAATAAATAATTAATTGGGATTTGGGCACAACAATTGGACTGTATTTGAAGTTATATTTACGATATATTATACTGTGAAGTACAGTATATTACAGAAACATTTTTGTCATCGTATAATTTACTCTTTTTAAAAGTATTACTTTCATATATTTCTGTTAGTTATACTGAAACAAAATATGTCCAGTTTTCGTACTGGTATTAATAAAATAAATTATTTTAGAAAATTCACGCAAAATGTAATAAAAAGGTCAAAAAGTGTATGAGACTGTCAAAGACCAATCAATACGTTTTTAGTTAAGTTTGTTGCAATTTACAGCTTACACTGGAAACCTCCAAAGGATTTGTGTCCGTTATAATTTCCAGATTGACGGGCGTGCGTCCAGTGTTTAGCCTGATGACGTCAGACGGTGCGATATTGTCGGAAGAAGACCCGCTCAGTCTCGTCCTGTCTTCCCCCGAACTGCGAACCTGTATAACGACGTTCAAAGCATCGCCGGCTGAAGAAAGATACCTTGAGTGTTGTGACGCTTTGGAGATTTGTAAGTTTTTACATTTATCTAAATATATAAAAGGCAAAAGTGACTGACTGACTGACTGACTGACTGACTGATTGACTGATTGATCTATCAACGCACAGCTCTAACCGCTGGACGGATCGGGCTGAAATTTGGCATACAGATAGCTATTATGACGTAGGCATCCGCTAAGAAAGAATTTTTGAAAATTAAGCCCCTAAGGGGGTAAAATAGACATTCGAAAAATCGAACTTAAGCCGCGAGCGAAGCCGCAAGCAAAAACTAGTTTTGAGTTTATGAATGAATGAATGAATGAATGAATATGCTTTTATTGTACACCACACATATTATAAGAACAGACACAAAGAGCTTAATAAATAGCATACAATTTGGCGGCCTTATCGTTACATAGCGAGTTTATGTGGGTGTCTTTAAATCAAGAGTGAATAGGCATCTTCTAGACAAGCGCGTACCATCTTAGGCTGCATCTTTGCATCTTCACTCACCATCAGGTGAGATCGCAGTCAAGCGCTAGTCTATATATATTAAAAAAAAAAAGAGTTAAGAACAGCTTAAATCCTTACTAATATTAACTTAATAAATTCTTTAACAATATTATAATGCAAAAGTGTGTTTGTTTGTTGCTTTGTTGGTTTGTCCTTCAATAACGCTGCAACTGAGCTACGGATCGACATGATTTTTTACATGGGTATTATTGAGGACCTGGAGAGTGATATAGGCTTTTGATCCCGGAAAATCAAAGAGTTCCCACGGGATTTTAAAAACTAAATCCACGCGGATGAAGTTGCGGGCACCAGCTAGTAAAATATAAAGCCCTTTTAGAATATGTTAATGTTACAAGTATCTACGCTTCGGCGCCCAACCGAAAGCACTTTGTAAAAAGTTTATTTGAATAAAAACTATTCTATTCTATCAATTAGGCTAATCTGTGGCTCATAATGAGAAGTCAAAACTACTACGGTTCGTAAAAACGGATCTTCTATCCAAGATTGTGAGTTCTTTCAATGAGTCAACAACACATAGAAAAAGTCTAAAAACGTTTCAACAACTACAACAACAAATTTTAATGTTGTTTATTATTTTCAGCTCCATCAGAAGAGATCCAGCAAGCTGTAGGGCGAAGTCACACAACCCGACGTCTGGCCTTAGGCTCGCACACACTTACCGCACTACAGGTCCGACCTCTGTTCCGCGCATTGACGCACCAAACGCACATAACCGCACTGATGATACCAAACAACAATATAGCCGACGACACCATGAAATATATAACCGAAAGCATATGCACTATGAAACATTTAAGTATATTGGACCTAAGTAATAATCATATCACTGGAGAGGGTGTTAAAATATTACTTAATGCTTTCGAAAAAGCTACAAGACCAGTATGCCAATCCTTGGAAGATATTGATTTAAGTTACAACCCGATTTCCGATGACGGCTTTAAGTCTGTTGCAAAATTGACACACTACTTAAAACTTAAAGTTTTGAAACTAAGTAATTGTGAAATAACTGAAAACGCATATGATTCCAATATGAAACTAAATTTTGATACATTAGAGACTTTAGATTTGTGTAATAATTCAATAAAACAAAAGACTGTCGCATCGTTAATGGCGTCCTTAAATCCGAACGTATTGACCGATTTAGAGTTGGATAATGTTGGCGTAGAAGGCGGTGTCGTGGCGTGTGTGGCGGGCTTAATGGATAAAGCGAGAGATTTGAAAATAAGAAGGTTCAGTTTGTCGAATTGTAAACTGGTGGATGGACAGTTTATGCGGATATTTAGGTTCGTAATTTTTCTTTTGCTATTTTTTTACTAAACTTTTTTGTTACATCTACATATATTAACCCATATATGCCCAGGGGGTCGTTAATGGCTCGAAGGTACTTGATGACTTCAAATGCATCCTGATTGCAACTTATTATATTAATTCTAATTAAAGCACTATTTTTTGATACAGTAAAGAACTACTTTGAAGCACAGTACAATAAAATTACTATTCCTAAATTATTTCAAGTGACAAATAGTAGTACAAAATCGTGTAAGTTTTTTTCTGAAAAAATTTGGTGACTACGTGCATATAAATGTATATATTCTGTGTGTTTTATGTTTTTTTATCATCAAAATTATTGTTATAGTAAATTGAATATGTGTTTTAAAGATATAGGTATAATTTTCACTGCGGGGCTACATTTTTCGTACTCAAATTAATGGACACTTTTCACGGTGTCGATAACGACCCCGTGGGCATATATGCTGCTTTAAATTCTTATTTTTACTCTAACGGTCCCGGCATGTGCTCTCCATTTTTGAAATAGTTGAAGTCCTGGAGAAATTGGATAATGAGGAACAGGCCCAGGGCATCGATGTAAACATTGATCCCCCTTGCAGAGGTACGATATCAGACTGTGATTAGCATGAAAACGATGAAAGTGTGAAAATATAAATCGATTTCACCTATCTCAATAATTATTTACTTCAGCCGAAATGTTAGTCATACAACGAGAAGGTAATGATGACAATAAAGCCACCAATAAGGCTTAAGTCAATTATTCTCGTAGTTTTCCAGTCCATTATTCTCGTAATTCTCAAATCTCTGAACCCCGTTCTACACAACACAATGTTCTATTCCTATTGAATTGTCGAAGAATCTTATACTTTCATTGCTAATTCTGAGGACTATTCTTCCTCGAGGGAGCACTCTGCTAGGGCCAACAGTGATTTAGGTGCTCTTTTCTACAAGAACTGGGAAACATCGCAACATGAGGCTACGCAAATGCATAAAACGAGCTTGCAAAAAGCTTGCAAAGATAAGATTTGCGCCATTCACTGGAATGAAGCAGCTTAGTTACACTGTTGTCCAGTGCAATTGGCGTATATCCCGTCCAAAAGGCTCGTCGATATTCTAATACTGGCAAACATATTGATAGTCAAACGTTGTACATCAATACAATCAATGTGGGAGGAGTAGATAGACTTGATGCTCATTTTGGAGTTTATCAAATTGACATTAGGGGTAAGAAGTGGTATATTTTGATGTGGTTAGTTCACTTCGATGTGTTGACAGCAAAAAAAGTATGTGGAAGAGTGTTGACTCTTCATTGCTTCCCAGATTATTGGAAGCAAACGTAGATATACTGGAATTTTATCTATAGCAAAGTCTTTTTCTTTTCTATTTTCTCTTCGAAATCTAATTCTTCAACCTATCTTATTTCGAAAACTCAACCTGAGCCATACCAGCAACTGAAAACAAGGCGGTACCCTATTTCTGTTTTAAAACTTTACATTTACTCAATAGTTGGATCAGAAGACGTGTGCTGTCTAAAAACATAATAGTCAAAATGTGTCGCAAGTTAATGTCAATATGTATTACAGATGCTTTAAAGATTGCCTTACCCACCTAATTCTACTACGTAATGGTTCCTGTCTTAATGTCTACCCCAATAATCAAGACTAATAAGCGAATAAAGTTTTTATATTCATGATTCCTCCCCCATACTAGTGTAAGACCTTATCTGCCCATGGGGTCGTTTTCGACCCCCTGAAAAAAACCCACTTTCAGATCTGAAAACTACTAATTGCTATTGTAGCCCTTATTTATGGTCATTAATAAACAACATATGTGAAAATTATAAAAATCGGCGTCAAAAAAAGTTCTGGGCATATATGGGTTAAAGTCACGTGCAATATATGTATCTGCATTCAAACTGCAATTTTGTAAACTATCTTTAGCGCGGCTCACGTTAAATACGATTATTCAAACCCCTATTTTATCCCCATAAGGGTTGATTTTTTTTTAGCGGATTGCCTACGTCATAATAGTTATCTGTATGCCAAATTTCAGCCTGATCCGTCCAGCTGTGCATTGATAGATCAGTCAGTCAGTCACTTTTTCCTTTTATATATTTAGATTATTTTTTGCCCGTTTAAATACGTTCTCTCAAATATGGTTGAGCGAAGCAATGGCTGGATCATGCGTCATGCTCGTGAACGGGTGCCACCAACGGGAATGGGTCTGCTTTGACTGCCGGTCTTGACATGCGTTGGATTGGTGTACCTACGTATGCATTTTTGCATTTTTGAAGCTTTATTGTGGAAGCACTGTATACATAGCATAGCTTTGTAAAAAAAAAATTTTTTTTTTTTGAAAAGGTCAACTGCTGAGTTTCTTGCCGGCTCTTCTCAGCAGAATCTGCATTCCGAACCGGTGGTAGATTTATGACGTGTCATAAGAGCTACAAGTTAGCCTACATGAAATAAATAAATTTTGAATTTTTTGAATTTTATCTAGACAGAGATTATGCACTGAATCTTGTGAACAACTGAATGGAAAGCTGATTGCTTCCATGCAACTTTGTCATAAAGAATTTTTTTTTTTACTAAAAATTTGATTATCATTTATTACTATTAATCTTAACCTCTCTGTTAATTTTATAGGAGTCTCGGCCGCGCCAAGCATTTGCAGTCAATAACTTTAAAGGACAACCACCTAACTTTCATCACCCTAAAAAAATTACTGCAACGTCAGCCTCCAGTACCACAAATCAACCTCGAGGGTTGCCAGGACATATTCAAATACTCCCCAGATTCTGATTTCCAAGTATGGCTGCCCGCTATCGACTTTGGGAGGTGTATCCCAGAAATAAACGTCACTCCAGTGTCGAAGACTGACGAAGAACGAGAAAGTTTCAAGTTGTTCTCGAAAACTTGGCTCAGTTGCTTCAAAGGTAGAGGCATGATTGAACACTGCGAAGGTGGTGTCACTAAGTTCACAGCAAGATAGTAGTGCTAGTGTAAGTCGACCACTTTTATAAGTTACAAAGAAGTACCTGCTTTTTTCATTATGAATTAATGTTACAATGCCAATTCCACTTTTGTAGAGGAACGTTTCAACGACAAATGACATTTAAATTTACATTTTAACAGAATTTCAATAGAAAAATTGTCAGAACATCAATGGCGTTATGATGTGACTTGGCGATGGAGAATCTAATTATCGCTAATTTAATTATTATATAAGTCATACTGGTGTGGAATGGAACAAAGAATACTTACTGCATTTCTGCACAGCCAGGCTGATTCTATGCGCAAATGAGCTAGCCCATCAGTCACCATATGAGGCAATTTAACCGCGATGAAATGTTCGCAGGCTGAATATAATCGCAAGACAGCTGCGTCTAGAAGTCGACTATGATGAATGTTATTGATGTAACTTAAAAAGTGGTAGTACTGAAATGTATTTGTGTAGAAATATTATTGATTAAATCTGAATTATTTATTGTAGCTGAATGGATAGTTTACGAATCGATTAAGATTAAACAGAGGTAAGGTAGATATTTAGACTTACTGGTTTAGGTCTATTTAAGAATTACAAAGTTTAGATGTATCTAATTCATGAACTAGACTCTGTGACTGTGGACAGCTTTTCTTATTTCGACGTTATTCTTGACGCATGACCCACTAATTAGAGTCTGTGCCATTCTATAGGAGAAAGAATGTGCCGCTATAAGTTAGTTAAAAAAGTATCTTGTACTTATAGTTTTTTCAACTCACGAGGGCGCGTGGCTCATGGATGTGTGTTTATCGTTTCTGTATAAGTGTGAGAGAGAACTTGCTCGCGCCTGACCGCTCCCACCTAGGCTCCTGACAGGCACGCACACTTACGCAATGTGCATGTACACGACGTAACCGTAAGTAAAGCGCCCGTTACTTCGTGAGATAAACGTACTATACCTCAATAAAATAGTCTCAAATTCGAATTATCAGTGCCTTTATCTCTGTACCCACCAATTTTGTAAACATTATTTGACAACTAGTATAATTATTATACTCTAATCATTTGAGTTTCGTTACATAATATAAGTACGTTGTAATCTAAGATAATGTATATTATTCGATTATGTTGTTGTAAATAAAGCTTATTTTTTAACAATCTTTTCTCTTTCTCCTTTCTATATAAAAAATAAATGCATAAAATAAAATAAAACCTTAATCAATCAATAAGCTTACGTGCTTTTCTAAGCAATTTTAATTCCAAAAAACAACAAAGGAAGAAGAATTGCAGAGCCGACGGGTATTAGACATACCAACCAAATCAAATTCAAAAGCATCTCCCAATGAGACCCTTGGATTGATTTCTAAATGAACCCAAACCTTTTTAATAATATGAATAGAAGTGGAATCGGGAATGGAGCGGTAGAGGAAACGGAAGCGGAAAGGTTGTTAGAAGAGGCAACGGAAAAGGAAACGAGAAAGCGGAAGCGCGACATAGTCATTTACAAAAATGTCTATGGTATTTAAATTAGTTACACAATATGCTACGATTTTGCGCTAGCCGGTTCCGGGTCGACACTCGCTAGCGGTAAGTACTTATATCGTGCGCTGTCAACGTGTGTGAGTTTCATTAGAAAAACCATAACAATATTTTTGGTAGATTATTCGTCTGCAAAATAACCTCAATTTATGTCACCGGTTTTACGCGTGAGTTTGTTTTTGTTTTCATTTCATAGAAGAAAAGTGAAGTAATTGCATTTATTTGTACTTAAAGTTTAGTTAAAAACCCTTAAAAATGGCGGAACAAGTTAACCAACGCATTGAGGGTATGATAAATGAGCTAGAACAAATGAAACGTACAAATCTATATGATGATGAAGAAATAAGGTAAATTATTATTTTATTTGTAATCTTCGTATTTTATGATTCCATTATTTAACGCACTGCCTTCTTAGGGGATGATGGAATCTTATTAGCAACACAAATTTATAGGTATTTTACATAACTACCTAAGTTATGACTGCTATAGAGCACAATACTTTTCTATTTATTTCAGAGAGTTATCTCGTAAAAGAAAGGAATTCGAATACAGAATACAACGTAGGATAAAAGAGAAGGACGATTTTGTTCAATACATAGCATTTGAATTGACCCTACTTGAAGATATTTCACTAAGAAGGAAACAAGCTAATCTTTCAGAAAAAAAGAAAGATATTGAATATGCAATAGCTAAAAGATTGAACAAAGTATTCAAACAATTTGTGTACAGATACCAGAATGATGTAGCAATATATTTTGAATATATAAAGTTTTGTCAAAGTGTTGGATTTGATTATGCCATCTCTGCTATACTGGGTCAGATGTTGCAGGTATGTTGAAAAATTTCTTCTCCTATTTCAAAGCTTGCTGATTATGCTGCTGCTGTCAACAAATTTGTCTGAAAGAATTTTTCTTTCAGGAATGTTTACCTATGCTGACCATGACTAATATTACCGTTTCTCTTTAACTTACCATAAAGCTTGTGGTAGGAGTAGGGACAGCAATAGGGTACTGGGTGGGGTTTGAACCCTTTACCCTTTAGTTTTTATTCCACTATTCTTTGAACTGTTGAACCATTGTGGCATATATTTATGTAGTTTGTTCAAAAACAAAACTATTGTGGGATTTTAAGGTGCAAAAAGAGAACCGCCCTGAGATTTGAAGGTGCAGCTATGCTTAATTACCTTTTTTGTTTAGCGAGTAAAACATAGCATGTAAACATGTAGTTTGTAAAACATAGCATGTTAGTTCACTTGACGGTTCTCTTTTTGAACAGACTATGCATCTTATTTCGATAATTTTTTTTTTTTTAAATTTCATGGGACAAAAGTATTTTATATCCCATAATTCTAAATTCTGTGTGATGCGAGCTATCAAACTTGACATTGGTTTATTGCCAAATGCATTGGTTAATATGAGAAGAACCACAAGTATGAAAGTAGCAGTAGGTGAAAATTCTAGTAGAGAATCTAAAAACTGTTAGATTCAAAATTGTTGATTCCCCTGCAAGTTTCTCAAATAAAAAGGATATACAGTGGATTTTATTTATTACGACCTTGGTTGTAGCGACCATTTGTCTATAGCGACGTTAAATCTCAGTCCCTTGAATTAAAGCATACTTTAGTATGTACAAACATATGGCTATAGCGACTTTGGATGTAACATCGAGTTCGGGTGTAGCAACTGTTTTTATTGAATAGTTTGTAATAAATTCTTGGAAATCCCAAGCAGATGTTGCGACCGGAGTCGGCCGCCAAAGACACAAAAGAGCTTTCTTATCTTTTGTTTACATCCATACAGATGGTCAGCAATCTTTACTTTTTGTTTTTAAATATTAACTAGGTAATTAGGTAGGTAAGCGTGCAAATTGGTATTCAGAGTAGCAACTGTGTACTTTTGAATAAGTATGGCTCCTAGACGCACGTTTACTGTTAAAGAAAAGGCGGAAATCATTTCAAAATTGAAAAATGGTGCAAACAATGCTGATTTGAAATTTGAAATGAATATAAACCATGAACATGTCTGTATCTTTTTACCTTTGCCTGTAACGACATCCGGATGTAACGACGAAATAACAGTGGTCCCTTCATCGTTGTTATAGCCGAAATCCACTAACCTAACCTAATTTTACAGATTCACGGTGACAAGCCCAAGATGTGGCAAATGGCAAGCAAGTGGGAGTGTAAGGAACAAAAAAATCTAGAAAATGCAAGGAATTTCCTTCTAAAAGGCATACACAGACATCCAGATGCTGAAATACTTTATTTGGACCTTTTTGAAATTGAACTTATGATTGCATTCCAAGCAGAGAATGAAGAAAAGGTAATTTCAGTTTATTTACAATTTTTTTCTTTGACAAAGTGCTCTTCACTTGAAACTGAACTGCAGTTTTAAGAGTCTACTTCGGTGAACATTATTTAATTTTGCTTCCAATAGTTGTTACTTATCTAAAATTTCAAACAAATACATTTCCCAAACAATTTTCAAATTAATACATATTTTCTTCCAACAATTTCTCATGCCAAAACTATCTAATAATTTATTACAGATATCTATGAAATTCTAGGATGTGAGATCTTAGTTTGGAGCAATTCCTAGTTTTAAGACTAGTTTACTAAGTTTTAGTATGTCTTGTTTGTTTTTCCAGGAAAAATATTTAAAAAGAGCTGAAGTGGTGTGGAGAAGTGGTATGAAAAATATATCAGATGTGAATTACTTGTTCAAATTATGTGATTTATCAATAAAATTTGGAATTGATGAAGCAACTACAAACTCTATAAAACAAGAGATTTGGGACAAAAGAGCAGACAAGAAGGCTTGGTCTTATATTGCTCATAAGGAATTAGAGGTATCCTTTTCACATCTAAATTTTTGTTTAACACTGGCATGTTTGCAACTTGTCCACATGGGTTTTAAAATTAATGTAGTGGAAATAAAGGAGGTGGGTTGATAAGGCCGAAAATCCGCCCCTCATACACTCATAGTAAGATATTTGAAAAAATTATACTCAATCAATTGATGAAACATTTTAATGAAAATAATTTACTACATCCCGAACAATACGGCTTCACAAAAGGTCGTAGCACAACTGATGCAGGTGCTAAACTTCTAAATCATATTTACGACGCTTGGAATCATTCGCAAAATGCTATTGGGATCTTTTGCGACCTATCCAAGGCATTCGATTGCGTTGAGCACCAAACTCTTTTACTGAAACTTAGCCACTATGGCATCAAAAACGTTGCACTTGATCTCATTGCCTCTTACCTTAGTGATCGTACTCAAAGTGTATGCGTAGGTGACGTGAAATCGCGGGGTTCATCTGCTCTATTGGGTGTTCCACAAGGCTCGATCTTGGGTCCTTTTTTGTTTTTGGTCTATATTAATGAGTTACCATATCATGTTCGCGATGCTTGTGATATTGTGCTGTTTGCAGATGATACTTCTCTTATATTTAAAACTGACAGGAAGAAAGTAAATTTTGACGATATAAACAGTACGTTATCACAAATATCGCTCTGGTTTACTGCTAATAACTTGCTTTTAAACGCAAAAAAAACTAAATGTTTAGAATTTGCTTTACCAAATGTAAGAAAAATTGATAAAACAATAAAAATAAGCGGAGAAGGACTTAAGATTGAGAACTCCACAGTTTTTCTGGGGGTGACCTTGGATGACAAGCTTCAGTGGGACGCTCACATAGAGACACTAGCAGGCAAACTAAGTTCAGCTGCCTATGCTGTTAGGAAAATTAGGCAGTTTACCGATGAGGAAACTGCTAGACTTGTGTACTTCGCCTACTTCCATAGTGTGATGTCTTATGGAATCTTGTTGTGGGGCGGAGCAGCTAATATTGAAACTATTTGTATATTGCAAAAAAGAGCCATCCGTTCAATTTACAATCTCGGATCGCGCCAATCTCTACGTGAAAAATTTAAAGAGATTGGTATACTTACGGTAGCTTCACAGTATATTTATAATAATATTGTCCTTGTGAGACAAAACATTCATCTTCATAAACAAAGAGGAGATACACACAGTCGACTTCTTAGAAACCGTCATAAACTAGAAACGCCGTGGTGTCGCCTGCGCAAAGTTCAGAAATCCTTTGTGGGGTTGAGTTTACGCTTATATAATATGGTCCCGAAGGAATTACTGGATTTTCCATTGCACAGATTTAAACAATGCGTAAAGAAACATTTGTTAAGTCGTGGTTATTACAAAGTTAGTGATTTTCTCAATGATAAAGTTGCATGGAATCAATCGGCTTGGCATCCAGCTACCCAATAGATAGTGTAATAAGTTATTACATTGTAATTTATATTTGTGAGAATGGGCGTGACAGTCTACAATGGAATTCCACAGTCGATCTTAGACTTGCATCTACACAAGTTTAAGAAATCTATTAAATCTGCTCTCATGGAAAAAACATATTATACAATAATTGAAGACTATATAATGATAAAAAAAAAGCGTGAATATAATTCGCTCCATTCATGAGACAGTAATAACTATCCTGTGTAACATGATTCTATTGTATTCTGTTCTACAGTGTTTCCACTTTATTTGTGTCTCAGTTATGTCTTAAAATGAGTATCTTAATATTAATATTTAATTCGATGCCTTAACATGGGTAGCCTAAGTATGTCGTGCTCACATAAACATTTCTGTGGTGGTGTCGTGTGGTGCGGGTTGTTACGTTCCCTCAAATATGGTTGAGCGAGGCAATGGCTGGATCATGCGTCATGCTCGTGAACGGGTGCCGCCAACGGGAATGGGTCTGCTTTGTGTCTACCCATGTTAACATGTCTTTGGTTGCGGTAGGCGTACATTTTTGAAACTTCTGTGTGGAAACATTGTGTGCATAGCCTAGTTCTTTTTAACAATTGTAAAAAAAAAAATTTTTTTTGAAAAGAGCAACTGCTGAGTTTCTTGCCGGCTCTTCTCAGCAGAATCTGCATTCCGAACCGGTGGTAGATTTTTGACGTTTCATAAGAGCTACAAGTTGGCCTACATGAAATAAATAAATTTTGATTTGATTTGATTTGACTCGAAAAAAAAAAGTTCCAGATTTCGACAAATTGTAAATGTATTTATATACTTGAAGACATAAACTTTATTTTAATATAAAGTTTAGGTGATAAAAAAAATAGTAAGTTACAGAAAATATTACCCAAAAAGAGAGTGTTTGGGCTAGCCGAAACACTCTCTTTTTGGGTAATATTTACGGTAACAAAATACATTTACAATTTGTCGGAATCTGGAACTTTTTTTTTCGAGTGTATGAGGGGCGGATTTTGGGCCTTATCAACCCACCTCCTTTAATGTAGTGGATTTTTTTTATTTGGTGCCAAGATAATTCTTAAGTGAGATCTCACCTGATGGTAAGATGACTGTATGGCAATTGAATTAAAACCAAACGCTAACTTTGTACACTCACCATACTGGTGAGTGTACCAGCAGTTGCTTGGTGGCAGGATTTTGACAGTAGGGTAGGAAATGCCATGCTCAAAGTCTTCCACCATCTTTGATTTCTGTGACTAAAGTAAAAAAAAACATCCAAATAATTCCTACTGGTCTTTCATGAAAAAAAAATTTCACAAAACTAAATTAGCTTTAAAAAATTTTTAGGGGGTCCACTGGACTCAAATAGAAGATTTTGTTATTGAAGAATTCAATTATCCTCCAGAAGTAAATAACTATATTGCAGTGTATGAAGAAGCTTTACAACAGGTAAATATTTATAAAATATATTCCTAATTAAACAATATTAATCTTTAATAATATTGGCACATCTACAGTTACGAATCTGAAAATTTTGCAAGTATTATTTTATAGACCTAGGTCTCCATAGGTCTATTCTCTATCTAATATTGAATTTAGAAACTTAACAAATTGACACAGAATTGCTAAATAAAATTGTATCCGACACTCCTTAATAGTGCCACTGCACGAAGGAGGTTTAGTACTTTGTTAATACATTAATTTTGTTTACCATTTCAGTTTCCTGACGAAACTCTCTGTACCAAATACATCCATGGCCTACTTGGTATAAAAGATAGTGTTTGTACGGAGTTACAGAAAATTAGCACCGTTAAACATGCTTGGCATTACGGTCACGAAAATGGGCTGCTTACTAACGAAATGTATGCTTTTGGCATTAGTATGTTGAAATTAGAAG
The DNA here is from genome assembly GCA_038048805.1 of Hipparchia sbordonii. Lineage (NCBI taxonomy): Eukaryota > Metazoa > Arthropoda > Insecta > Lepidoptera > Nymphalidae > Hipparchia > Hipparchia sbordonii. The sequence goes on from JBBIWI010000007.1 coordinate 3,942,366, forward strand.
ATGAACTAACCAAAGATGAACTGACTGAGGTATTTATAGTATTTAAGTTTATTTTTTAATTCTTTCTAAAAAGAAAGAATGACAGAATATATTTGTGTAGATAAAAATTTACACTAATAATCAGATAAAATAAGAATCCAGCCAAATCGGTTTGTCGTTGCAGCGTAATTGAGTAACAAACATCCATACATCCATCCAAACTTTTGCAGTTATATTATTAGTAGGTTAGGATAGTTGATACCTGCGACTTCGTACGCAAGGATTTAGGTTTTTTTGGAGTCCCGCGGGAACTCTTATTTTCCAGGATAAAAAGCCTATGTGCTATTCCTGTCTATAATCTAGCACTGTGCCAAATTTCAGCCAAGACGGTTTCAAATTGGTTGCAGCATGATTGAGTACCAAACATCCATACATCCATCTAAGCTTTCACATTTATAATATTAATAGGATAAAAGGATTCACAAACATCCCTTAAATTTCATTTGTGTAGATTATTATATCATATTTTAAATTTTTTATGCAGATTCTCGATGAAGCACTAGCTAAGAATCCACATTACAGACTATTGTGGGAGGAGAAGCTTATGCTTAACAAATCAGATGAGAAGAAAATGTTATCTGTATTGCAAGAGGCTGGTAAAAGTCTCAAATCTGAAGATATGCTTGCACTATGGAATTTCATGTTTGACAAAATTGATTCTAATGTTGTTGTAAGTAAAAAATACTATTATCATCAATAGCAACCAATCAAATTCAAAATTTATTTATTTCATGTAGGCTACCTTGCAGCTCTTATGACATCATAAATCTACCACCAACATCAACAATCAACAGTTCATTATTGCTGAGCTCTATAGAGCATGCTTTGATTCAGCTCAGACTTAATATAGAGGTTAAAATGTGACACAAATATGCTCTTACATAAATCTGTCTCGTTTAAACTGTCTTGAGTCTGAGCTAAGTGAGAATGCGGCCTGTAAGTGCAGGTGTCTTCTCTTAGAAAATGTAATAAGACATAGTCCACATTGCTGGCCCAATGCAAATTTGAATACTTCACACACCTTCGAGAAAATTATGGGGATCTCTCAGGTGTGCAGGTTTCCTCAAGATTTTTTCCTTCACCATTGAAGCATGCAGTGGCGTGTTCCGCATTATGCCTACCCTCTGTGCACGCCACTGGAAGCATGTGATATTTAATTGCTATAATACACATAGCTTCGAAAAGTCAGAGGGATGTGACCAGGATTGAACCTGCAACCCCCAATTGGGAGACAGTTCTAACCACTCGGCTATCACTGCTTCTAAACTACTACAAAAATACTAATTCTATTAATACAAGTTCATGGACTTTAAATAGTGTTATATGTATTTTTTTCAGTTTAAGGCATGCTTTGAAAAATTCAAGACCTGTGAAAATATAATTATAATGTCTCTAAAGCCTAAGCTTTTGCAAAAAATGTATGAGCACAATGGTATTAAACCTGCAAGACAAATCTACGAGGAGTTTATTAAGACTCCACCAACACAAGTTGATGTTCATAAAGTTATGATTGAGTTAGAATTGTCACAAGAGAAGCTGAATTTGAAGAATGTTAGAAAATGCTACGAAGCATTGGTACAGCATCATGGCTCCAATAATATTGAAGTGTGGATGGACTATATGGACTTTGAACAGAATAATGGTAGTGCTGCAGCTATTCCTGCAATTCACAGAAGAGCTATTGGAACATTAGAGAAAAGTTTAGTCGACAGTTTTGTCAAAGCCCAAGCTTTAGCAAAAATAAAATAAATTAGATTCATATATCTGGTGTTTTATTTTATAAAACATAAATAACAAATAATAATACTAGATCGAAACAAAATATATTTATTTTAAATATAACCCCACCTGTATTTGACAATCTAGCAAGACGAATTCACATTGAAACATCATTTATACTAAATTATTTACAGTAACCATTTTACACATTTACGTCTCTACAAGAGGTCAAAATCTCTACTTTGGTGATTGTGGAATAACACTTAGCGAATAAACATAAGGTAATAAATGCAATAGTATATTAAAATACAAGGTAATTACTGCATAGCTGCAATGGGAGCAATGTAGTACCTAAAGATTAGTGATGAACCTCGTTTGTGCTGCTTGTTTCTTAAAAGGTCTCGCCAGCATGCTTGCCATGATGGATAGTAAGGCATCAGTGGGGGGTTGCCAGCCTTCAAACTGCTTCCAGCAACAGCCATGCAAGTTGACACTACCACTAGTGGGTAGGTTAAAGTGCTAGTCACAAATGTTAGTAATGGCACAGTGTAGTATCTCAGGTCTTTCGTCTTCACCAGATATTTGTTTACATAGTACGCCAAAATGCCAGTGAAGGCAACACAGGTCAAGTCTGCAAAAAGCTTTGGCACTATACCATGAAAGAATCCAAGGATGCCATCGTCTCGGTAAATTGATACAATCGCGCCCAATAAAGAACTGTATTCCTCCTCTTTGCCAATAAATGCAGCCATCATCCTAACTGACACTACATGAAATGGGTACGACACTACGACGGATGCAGTGTGCATGATCAGGTCCCGACGTCCGAGCTTGTAGTAATCTTCGAGTTTAGGTTCATCATCGGTGACAATGTTTGGCGGATCATTGATCTCGGGGAGGTCGATACCACAGACGTTTATTACCTTCGAGGTTAGCTGACTAGATGCGATCAAACCGAGCACTCGCGCCGACAATCCCGTGTAGCACCCGAAGAAACCATCTGACTTCTTGATATACCTTATGTACTGGAAGACGTTAGGTAATATCATAGCGGGCCGACCGAACAGGGTTGTGGAACGCCGCGGCGGCAAAGGCTCGAATCCGAGTTGAATAAGGACCTTCGCATACTCCATGGGATGGCATATTGTAGTAACCAGTAATTGTGATGGCAGGGCCGCTATTTTTTCTTTTTCAATTTCGTCCATAATACTTATTATTGTATGACAAATTCGACAACCTATTTTTCGGAAATCAAATAATGACAATATGACAAGTGAAAGTGACCATAAACAAAAGAGTAGTGAATAATGAAAAACACAGATGAATAACAATCTTTGTAACTAAGGCTTCAAACACACGGGTCAGGTAACGGATTCCAGTAGCCACTCGTACAAGAAAAAACTAGGTACCTATTATGTGTAATCATCGATGTAAGTATACAGGATGTCCCACGGCTATGCCATATGGAGGGGAAGTACCTTAAATATTGTAGATGGAACATTTTACTGAAAGAAGACTTCATTTTAATTTAAAAAACAATTTAAACTGCATTCATAGATTTTTAAATAATTGCCTGGTTGAACCGGGACTCGAACCCGCTATACGAGAAAAAAAAAATTAACCTGTATCTTTATCATACCGATCGGAAGGCTTCATCATAAGGATTATTTTTTGTTAAATAACATAGCATGAGAAATAAAAGGAAGACCATGAATTTTAGCCTTTGATGTAAAATTTTGTTCAGAAAAATGAAACAGCTTTTTATTTTTCTGAACAAAATTTAAAAAAAAAGGGAGATCTCAGTTAATTAAATAAGTAAGTTCCTATAGTACCTTCTCGTTTTATTAAAAGAAACTAGATTTTACGCAACATACGCAATAAAAGTCGTCTAAAGTAATATTCATCCTTTATTTTATAGATCACGCACTTGATGTTAGTTCAATAGTATTTTCTTCTTCAACTTTATACGGTGCCTGCGTTGATAATTTTCGAGAACTCGATTCTGTGTCATCTCCTGGACTATTTGGAAGAGTATCCTGAAATAATTTGAGATAATTTAAATTTCTAAATTGTTTTCCTATTAAATATTATGTGGGTGTTAATTTTGATGCAATATATTAGATTACATTGTAAAATATTATTGTCTAGTAAGATTAAAATACCATAAAGAAGATAGGTATAAAAGTATTATTCTAAGGTATCTAATTGCTCATACACTTTCATCGTTAACATCGGTATCATTTTCATCTTCACTTGCTTCATCGGAAGCACTTTCCTTATCGTTTTCTTCCTCCTCTTCGTCTTCTTCTTCTTCTTCTTCTTCCTCTTCTTCGTTCTCTAGTATTTCATCTTTCTCTTCTAGAGGCTCCCACGCTATATCTTTATCTACCATGTCTGTGAGAAAATTCAAAAGTGAAATAAATAATTTAAAAAAACGAAAAAGAAAAATTTAGAATCCCAAAAAGTTGCGATGATTGGTTTTTGAACTTTCCGAATGACTGCATCTTTGGTGAAATTATACGTTAAGTATAAAGATTTGCTGCATAATTATGTACGTTTATGTACAGCATAGGTTCATAGACAATTACAAAATGGGTTTCTGTTCATCACCATATTGTTCTGATCTAATAGGAAAATTAGTAGATAATGTGTTGTTACTTGTTACTAATTACCTTAGAATATTTAATTTGGTTTAATGCTGCAAACTAATAATTGATAATCAGGTTTTCCGTTTCATCAAAAAATAATTTTAGATACCTCTGAATCTCAAAGATCCTCGTCTACTAGGTGGTTTATCCTCGGTCGTTTCAATTATTATGGTTGGAATGACATCGATCACTACTCCGTTCAATTTCATATCGCCTTCTTTTATTTCTTCTTCTTTGTTGAGCTGAAAGTAATAAAATGTATTCCTTCTTAATCTACCCATTGCATCTCAAGAAAACCCTTACAATTATGTAATTAATGCAAAGGAATTATGACTGCATGCTCCGAATTGGGTTAAGAATTAGGATTTTCTTAAGCAAGAAACCTCAAATATTTTGCATTCAAAATCATTTCAGCAAAAAAGATACGGAATCACTTGTTATAGTTACAGTTTTAAGGTTTTAGACGAGATTATTGTAGAACTTACTAGCTTCGCAGACGTTAATATTTTCATCAGATTCTAAGAGGTTCAATAGATCTTTACCTGTACTAATGATACCGCTGGTTCTTGCAACTTGGTCGCCTTTTCTTTACTCCTTAAAATGTTTTCATCTGTTTCCTTTTCTAATCTCAATCTGTAGGCTTTTTGTGTCCGCCACATCTTAAAAAAAAAATTTTTAGTCATTATGCGTATATGATTTGGCTTTTACCGATCATGCAAGCATAATACAATATTATATCGTGGTTTTAAGGATGGGTAGTCCAAAAGACGTCTACAGCAGCAAGGATAGCAAATGTTTTCGTAACGTAAATTATGAAACAGTTGATCTTATTATGATGATATTTAATTAGGCACAAAATTCAAATTCAAAATTTTAATTTGGATTTTACTAACGCAAGAAAAAACAAATAAAGCTTTACATAATGACGCAACCGCGTATTCTGAATTCGAAGGAGGCGATAAGAAATTCTATGTAGCAAAACTAGTAAGTATTGAAAAATTGATAGAACTTACGTGAGATCCAGTATAGCAGAGACCGAGAAGGAATATTACAGTGAGGGCAATAAAGAATTTATCTGTATTTTCCTCCTCAGTGTCAGGTTGTAAATTCAAAGAGTCATATGGAACTCTGGAAGGTGGATCTTCTACCCAGGTTTTGTCAACACTCTGTAAAAAATATTAGAAATAAACGAAAAATTGTACAGTTTGTACCTGGAAGAAGTTTACAATTGCAATCAATATAGCTATAGTATTCAATACGTTTACGTCACGATAGCTTTGGTAGTTCATAAACAAAAGGTCTGACATTTCCTCAATTTTTTAACATTCATAGAAATGTATAGGTATATGGATACTGAATAAACGAATGTTTTCGAGATTTAAAGAATGTAAATTACATCGGCTGGTAATTTAAAATTCTTACAATAAGGAAGCTGCCGTTATGTGTAGCTCCTAATTGATCGTGTTCAGGCCAAGCTTCATCGAAATCGGACGAACACTGTGCGCTTCGAACGCCTTGAGCGTTAACAGCATTCACTTTCTCGGCATCAGATCGAGTGAAGAGCATGTATTCTTCTAGTGGTTTCATTTCATATTCATTTAATTCCACGAAAATATCTGCAATCGATAAAATGTTTACATATACCAATTTATTTTATGTAGGCTGTCTTATAAATACAAAATTTATCCAACTTACTAGAAAGACATCCATTATAACCCTTGTATATTTTAAGTCTCGGATCCGTTGTATTGAGACCGCCAATTTGCACTTCATTGGATCCTACATCATATACTTCCCAAAGACCTTCAGGTGGTAATTTCTCTAAGGGAACTTCTATTCTGTCTATTAGCAGCATTGCTTCTTGGCCTATTCTTGTGTAGTAAACTGTATGACGTGCTCCTGCAAAGGGTTAAAAAAAAGCTTACTAAATGAACAGTTCCTGACTTCAGAATCTTCATTTAAATGAACAGTAACACCTCTCTTACCGTTTAGGAAATTCCGATTTTTAACTTCGGCACCGTAAGCAGATTCTTCTCTATCTTCCTCGAACTTCAGGTAGCCATCTTGTGTTATCGCCACCAATAAATAATAACTTCGCCTGTAAATGTTTAATAATAATTTGATATTAATTCTCACTTGCCTATTTCTTTAATCTTGAATTTTTTGTCGGTGAGTGCGTAAGTATATGTATGTCCTTGTGTGTGTTTGTTGGGTGGTGATCGTGTGTTTTTCTGATGGTTTTCTGGTGTACGAGTTTGTCTCATTTATATTTACTATTCTCTCTACTCCTCTGAGTGTTTGTGCAACACGGAATATGATAGTATTTCATAAGTATATCAAACTTACTTGTTTTCTGTTTGCACCAGTAGCAGGACGGTATTCTTTTGTCGAAGATCGTTGCTAGAGAATGCCAAATTTATTTTTACCTGTAATAAAAGTTTTGTGAAAAATACGAATTATCTTTCTAACCTAGGCTATTTTTAAACAAAGAAAATACTGGTTTACTATGGTAAAACAGAATTTTCTTTGTTGTTGAAAACTAGAGAGCATTCAGTAATGACTACATCCAAAAAAGTGTTATTAAAATAAAAGTTAGTAGGTACCTGAAATGAAAATTTAAAGTAGTTATGTCACTTTTCAGATCAGGCTCGGTGATCGCTACAGTGTGTAATTAACTTTTGAAGCTTACTTTTAACACGGGTCCGGTTAAAACGAATTTCCTCTGTAGAATGCTTTCCCCATTAAAATCTGCGCCTTTTTCCTCCATGCAATATTCGCCGAAATAACTGGTTAGTTCGCAATCACAGCTGCTCTCCTGGTTTGTGAAATCTTCGGTGCAAATTCCGCCATTTTTACACGGTTCAGAATCACATTTCATGTTGCATTCTGGTAGAACGCCTGTTAGATCTGTATCAAGAATACAAACAATACAAGTATCGCATCTTGGAGAAAATGACAGGTTATATTAGCTTAGATTAAAAGTGAAAACGATAATCATCTTGATGATGAGTAGGTACATACTCAGGAAAGTTATACCTAGGCATTAAGTAGGCATGCCTACTTAAGTAGGCACCTTCTACATTTTATTAATTCATTACCTCCCATACTAATAATATTATGAATACGAAAGTCTGCTTGTCTGTCAGTTACACTTCTCAATTGCTAAACTAATCCTGTTAAATTCAGCAACAAGATAGGTTGTATCCTGGAGACGATATTTAATATTTAAAAATCATACGAGAAGGAATTTAGTTAAGTATAAAACGCGCGTATCGACTTGATTCTTTGCTTAGATATATTTAAAGACCTAGAGACTCTCTACGTCTTTATACCTACAGGAAAACCAGAGAGGTTTTTACAGCATTAAAAAATCCCTAAGTCAACATGGTGTAAGTCACGTCATATTCTGTCCTGCCTGTACTTTAAGTACTCGTAAAATTTTAATTCGAAAATTAATTCAACGTATAGTAATTTCTTACCTTGTTCAATATTCTGCTGAGCTTTTTTGGGCAAATCGACAACGTGATCGGCAATTTTGAATCCCCTCACACACCCCACGTATCCTCCTTGAGGTAAAAGAGTCGCTCTGGGCGCTAAATGTAGGGAATATGGGTCATAGCCTCCCAGGTTCATTTGGAAGTAGTCCGTTGGAGGCGCGGGGGGTCTTTGAGGACGGATTACCTCTAAAGCACAGAAACACAGATTTTTTTATGGAATTTAGGTGTAAGGGATTTCTCGCACTATGCGGTCACGCACTGCCGTGATCGTAATCTTGGTTGGGATATGCGTAGTGCGCGAGGTCCCTAAAGCGCTGCACATACGTAGTTGCTGATTGCGGCAATCGGCAACTCGCGACTATGTAACTGTTTTTGCGATTTTCATAATAATTTTGAGAAACTGCGCAGCCGTAGCAAGTTAAATTGCTAGTTTCGGTGATCACAACTGTTATGAAAACTTTTAAAAAGTTCAGCACTTGAAGTTGCTTCGTGTGTACAGCGCCTGAGCCTTATTCAAGTTGATTTAATACTCAAAGAGTAATAAGTATCGTGTTATAATAACAATTTAATTTTAAGTAGGTATTACATTTTTTTTGTCAAATTACCAATTTGCAAAAATTTAACTCACCGAAGTCAGCATTCCTCCAGGGCTTATTAGTGTAGTTGGACAGCAGCTTAGCGACCTTATCAATGGTCGTGTTCTTATCATTAACATGCAAAGTGGTCGTATTCTCCGTCCTTATGATCGCAATCTGAACGCTTTCCCCTTTGTTGATCTTCTCGTAAGTAACATTCATTTGTACGATTTCATCTTCGTTGTTGAACAGATAAATGATTTCCGTTCCATTGTGAATGAATAGATGTACGAAGTTGTTGAGATTGTCGTTCGCGTACAAGACGAGCGCGTTGTCGTCATAAGTTCTCAGGTTCATCAGGACGTTTTCCGTCATCATTTTCTTTAGTCGCATCTTTTCTGCGTCAGTCGCGTTGTCTACTAGATAGTTTTTCTTTAGGTACGCCTCCTTTGTTTGGAATGTTAATGCCTTCTCGTTAATATCTAGAAATTCAAGTAAGCTTAAATTATTTAAATGTATGATTGCATATAGTTGCTATTTAATTTGTTACAATAGAATAAATTCAAATAAACTTTTACAAAGTGCTTTCGAATCGTCAAATGAATTTAACACTGGTTCGGAATGCCGTTCCAACCGAAAATAATCAGCAAGAAACTCGGCGGTCGCTCTTTAAAAAAAAATATTGTAATAATAATATCATGTTGTGTACAATTTACAATACAATTAATATTCACATTATCTACATGCTTATGTTGAAAGTTGCTAACTACATGGGTAATCTCATACTTTTAGATTTAAACTTTTGTAAAACTGTAAATAGGTAGGTATATAAATAACTACCGTTAAAACCGTTAAAAAAGTAGGAGCATTAAATGCGAAGTTTTGCGAAGGTTTGTCCCTCAATCACGTAGGTAATAATGAAGCTAAGAACTTATTTTTTATAATAATTAAATAATTATTATAAAAAATAAGTTTAATAAAAGACCTAAAGATTGATGTAGAATACTATTTATTCAATGAAAACAATAGGGTTTTTGCAGTGTTTTTAAGAAAAACTTTACGCGGATGAAGTCGCGGGCGAAAGCTAAGTAGTTTAAATAACGGTGGTATTTTTATGACGTGTCATAAGTGCTACAAGGTAGCTTACATGAAATAAATAAATTTTGAATTTGTATTTTGAATTTGAATGGGAGGTTTAACAAAACTGCGAGTTGTAAGCCTTAATAGCCCAACGGTTAAGGTGCAGACTGAAAATTGAAAGGACGCAGGTTCGAGCCACACCCGTTGCACTATTGTCGTACCCACTCCTAGCACAAGCTTTCCGCTTATTTGGAGGCGAGAGGAGAATATAAGTCAAGTTGAGCTTCGCTAATATTCTTTTTTAAAGAGAAAAAAAAAATTGCCGTGAACTCTTGCCTTGAACAAAACGACGATTGCATCAACACTTTCAACGACAGCGATGGTCAAATGTAACTAATAAGTATAATTATAATAAAAATACAAGTTTTACTATCTTTAGGTACACTATGTAAATTTAAAACGTGTATAATAAAAAGATAAGCAAATATATCTTTTTTATTTTGCTGTAGGTATTCTTTGTTTGTTGCTGTACACAGATAGCCATCGCATCGGCCACGATAAAATGTCAGGGGCATTTTCCACTCACAATAAAACACGTAAAATTTTGTATTCATTAATTCCAAATGAACAGCTAAAATCCTGATGTTTTTTTTTTTCGTTCATTTTTAGTAGACACTAAAGAAAAAATTCTTGGCCTTCTTTAGATAGATACATTTACCTGATTGATTTAAAAAAAAAGAATATTAGCCACGCTAAAGTTGATTAATATTCTCCTATCCCCTCCAAATAAGCGGAATGCTTGTGTTAGGAGTTGGTACGAAAATAGTGTAACGAATGGCGTTCGAACCTGTGACCTTAAAGTTTTCGGTCCGCACCTTTAACCGTTGGGCTATTAAGACTTGAATGAGGTTTCTAGGGTTCCGCCTGGTTCCGTACCCAAAGGGTGCCACCGGGACCCTATTACTAAACCTCCGTCCGTCCGTCCGTCTGTCAGTGGGCTGTATCTTATGAACCCTAATAGGTAGAGACTTGAAATTTTCACAAAATGAATTATTTCTATTGCCGCTTCAGGTACGCAACCCTAAAAAACTAATAATAATTTATGCTGATGAAAAGTGTAGGCACACTACACAGGCCAGAGTTCTTTTTGTATTTTATTTAAATACTAGCTTTTGCTCGCGGCTTCGCTCACGTTAAATTCGATTTTTTAAACCCCTATTTTACCCCCTTACGGGTTGAATTTTCAAAAATCCTTTCTTAGCGGATGTCTACGTCATAATAGCTGTCTGGATGCCAAATTTCAGCCCGATCCGTCCAGTGGTTAGGGCTGTGCGTTGATAGATCAGTCAGTCAGTCAATCAGTCACCTTTGCCTTTTATATATTTAGATTATCTGTCTTATCTAGAGTAGATTTGCGTAATTTTTATTTTGATTTTTACAATGCCATATTATGCCTAAGTATATTATTACAAGTTACAAGCAAGATTAATATTATAATAATAGTATCTCAATAATTAAATGTGAGTTGTTAATAGTGTTTGATAAAATCTATTTGTATCCAAGATTAGGTAACGGACGATAAATCGTGACAAACTCATTAGTATTGTCTTTTCTTGTGTAACGGCAAATTACCTTTTTTGCAATAGGATATTTACTAAGCGTTTAAATTGTGATAAAGATTGCAATGGTTTGTTAGTTTAAGTATTTTGTTAATTTTAATAGTAAAATATACATATTACACATTTATTAGATGTGATTTTTTTCCATTCAGGGCTGATGGTTATGATCCCCAAGTTAACTTTAACTGGCAACGCATTGGTGATGCCTCTGGTGCTAAAAATTTTCATGAGCGGCAGTAATCACTTAATATCAGGTGGTAGTCTACTCGCTACATCCTACTAATATTATAAACGCGAAAGTTTGTAGGTATGGATAGATGGATGGATGTTTGTTACTCAATCACGCCGCAACGACTGAACCGATTTGGCTGAAATTTGGCACAGAGATAGATTAATAGTCTGAAATAACACATAGGCTACTTTTTATTCCGAAAAATAAGAGAGTTTCCGCGGGAACTAAAAAACCTTAATCCACGCGAACGAAGTCGCGGTAATCAACTAGTGATATTATAAACGCGAAAGTTTGTAAGTATGGATGGATGGATGGATGTTTGTTACTCAATCACGCCGCAACGACTGAACCGATTTGGCTGTTTGACACAAAGATAGATTATAGTCTAGAATAACACATAGACTTTTTATCCCGGAAAATAAGAGAGTTCCCGTGGGAATTAAAAACCTTAATCCATGCGAACGAGGTCGTGGGCATCAACTAGTAATATATAAAGAAAGAAAGTATTATACTTACTTTCTTCACAATGTACTCCCAAATGCGCCCAAGGGTTCTTACAGATGCACTCATACGTCGACCACAACTCCTTACAGGTGGCTCTATTCTGACAAGGGTTCGGCACACAGGACGGCTTGCAGTCCTTTATGATCTCAGACAGATGGACAGACATGTAGCTGTAAATGTCCAGAATTTCACCATTTACCACCAAACCGCGGAAGCATCCTATCAAACCTTGGTGTACTGCAGATTTCTTGAGATGTTCTCTGCAATAAAGGATTTTGTTTTAAATTATTAAAAAAGACATTCCCTTTGCGGTAAATATGCTCAAAAATTTCTTTTATTCGATGACAAGTTAATCCTTGACTACGATCTAACCTGATGGTAAGTGACGATGCAGTTTACAATAGTAGCGGGCTAACTTGGAAGGGGTGTGGCAGTAAACCCTTATGGGTATGGGTTGAACTGTCAAAGACGTGTAGAAACAGATTAATCTGTTTCGACACGTCTTTGACAGTAGGGTGGTAACTAGAAACGGCCAAACCAGATTTTTTTTTAAATATTCCAGAACCTCATGCTTTTCTGGTAATTTAATAAAATATATAGCAAACTGAAAAGATTATAGTAAGTGCCAGGCAATCAGAATATCTACTTTGTTCTTTCAAAGAAGCTAGCAAAAAAAATTTCATGGCAAGAACAAATTCAGAGATCATAATAATTTCCATTCTTCCTCGCTCAAAATAATTCTTTTCTTTTGAACTTTAATCTATCTTTTCTTTAAAATATGTGTTCGTGACTCGTTCAGCTATGTCAGTTTAACCTTGGACTTCTACGGAAAAAATATTTTCTGATTTGATCACGTACAAAAACACTTATGCCCTTTTTTACCAATTATACCTTATAATCATCCCCTAAATAGGAGTTTCTGCTTCAGGTAGCCCCTAAATACTATCCAATCCAATCCCTCGATCCAATGTCATTTTCACCTTTAGGTGTTCCCCAAAGGTTCGCGAAAACAAAATTCATAGTAAGCGTCCCCTTACAAGTTAAAAAATATTGCTGAAAATGGGCATAAGCATCAGACACTACCCTACTTTAAAAGAAAATTACTTATTAAGAGATTTGGGTAAGTACTTACGCAGTAGCACCTCCGATAAACATAGATCCTTCAAATGGACCAAATTCTTCTTCTTGCAAGAGATTTAACATCTGATACTCAGTGTTTAACATAAACCGGACGTGATAGAAGTTGTAATCTATCCAAATCTTGTGCCACTCTCCCCCATTCAGTTTCCTTTTGGAATTGATTACCAGTTTTCTTGTAGTTCCAGTGTTTAGTGTGAAATTGAATGTAAGTTCATGTTCTGTAAATAACTTGTAAGACTGATTAAAACTTATTTTTAATCAGATGCACAGCAGATACCGATTAGTCCAAAAAATCACATTTTTGTTATTCGACCCCAAAGTTTGACCCTTAACCATAAAAGAAAGAAGTATTTTGTGTGCAAGTTTAACTTTAATGATAACTTTACTTAAGCTCTTGATATAGGTAGGTACAACTGGCTCTCAAAGGGCTCATCTGATAATGCTTGAAGTAAAAGAAAGTTTTGACAGACTAACTGAACACGTGAATGTTTAATATGTATTGGTAATCTTAACGACTGTCTACCGACACAGGGCTTGGTACACAAACACACGTGCACTTTCTATTCCCTTACTCTCATAGTCTGATAGGACAGCAATCCCAAAAGATCGGAGAGACATCAGGCCCAAGATCATTAAGTCCTCTCCGAGGCTCAAAACTTCGGGCTGATATTGAGAATTTCTTGATAGCAAACTTTCACTAGTAGAATTAGTTTATGTAAGCTGATGATATCGTCGGTAATCGTGATTTCCTGATGACAGGACACGCTCAAGCTCAAGTCATCAAGATCATTTAGAAATAATATATCGATCACGATTAAAACACCGTACCTACCTACTCAGAACATAAGTGGTTATATATTCTCTTTTACCTACTCGTGAGAATGATTGGGAAGAATATGAGAATATGGTATGTCCATAGCATTGCGACTGTTGAATTTGCATCCATCATTGTTGTATCGAGAGAGAGTCGGCCAATCAGAAGGATCACAATCAGAATTGTGATTCGTGTTGCTAGATTGTAGAATAGAGCATACCCTATCAATGAGATGATCGAAAGATTTTTTAATTCAGCGACTTCAAACGCCAGTACAAAGTATAAAAATAATTTTAGTTTGTGCACGTAATAGGTACGTATGTTGAAGTCGGCCGGGCCTAAAAATAATAGATGCTAGACCGACTTCAACATACGTGTAAAAAGTAAATTATTTTTATACTTTGTAGTGGCGTTTGAAAGCTGATTTTTAAAAAAAATTTATATATTTTAAGACCGCGACCGATTTGCTCTTATACATGTAACGCCCTCCATTATCGAAGATTTTATTCATCAGATCTTCATCTTTAAATGGGACCAAACTAATTATATTGTAATGTTCTTTGAAATAAAAAAAACATCAATATCGGTAAATTATGGAATATAGTAACATTGCCAAAAAAAAAACGCATAAGTTGGTTAAAAATAAGTTTACGTGTACTTACCACTTGTCAGAGCAACCATAAAAGACGGATAGTTAGGTCTTATAGGCGGTTGAAACAGCAGTATAGCACTTGTTCCTGTAGTTCTAAAGCTAAAGGCGATGTCTCCTTTCCGCCAACCTGGTACCTCTATGTACGATTGTGATGTTGTGAAAGTAACTACGTAGCGTTGAGTATCTAAAAGGAAAAACAGAAAATAAGTAGTTTAGAACACTTTGTCCGCCCGCGTTATTACTTCGATTTCGCTTAGCGATTCTACTTTCTTCCTTTCTGCTCAGCTTCTAAGGATCGTTCTGGGAAGATGAGCCCATAACCTCAATAGCCCAACGGTTAAACGGTTAACGGTCTGTATTTCCTGCCACCTATAATTTGAATACCTTCAAGGCAAGGTAAGAGGGCATCTTCTAGTAGAAGATGCCTATTCACTCTTGTATTGTATCAGTGCTATTCAGTACTGATTGTAGTCAAGCGCAAGCCTATTTCGGATAAAAAAAAATACTTACTAGTTTCAACACATTCTAAAGGCCCCAAAGTTATCCGACCTTGGGCTTCTTCAGTCAAGTCTTTCTGTTGTAGGAAGAACATTTCAGTGATTCCTAAACTCCTTGGATCAGTTAAAGTGCCTTCATCGGAGAGCCATTTGTTCTCGTTGGCATCACAATTGCAAGATTGGGTTGGATTCACGCAAGTAGTGTTGACTCCACACGGGCAGTAGCCTCTAGAAGAATTATTTATTTATTTATTTTCGAAATCCTTTCTAGCCATATTTTTTACGAATAGTAGCAGTCATAGTGAAAATTATTGCAGTTTAATTCTTTAACCATATATTTACGTCGTCATCAATTAAATTATTTCAATCAATATTCATCAATTATCTCAACCCATCAAGAGCCATGGTTCTTTTTATAGACTGGCTATTACAAATAATTTAAATCATAGGGCTCCTTAGGTTGAATTTCCAATTTCCATATTAGAATAAATATTATTCTAATTTAGTATAGTATAGTACTTAGTAGTTTAGTATAGTATGTATTTGGTATATGGAAGAATTAAACACTTGAAAACAGATAGAAAAATCATTATTTGCTACACAAAAAAAGACTTCTTTCTTCTTTATGTGTCTGAAGAAAACGGATAAAACAAAGAAATAATAAAAATTACTGTCTTATCGTTTTTAAGGATACCTTATATGAAAATAATTAACACTTTTTTTTTATTACGTAACCCAAGACAAGAAATTAATAAAAAGCTGCCATAATGTCAATAATGTGATTTCGATAATACATTAAAGTCTTAATTTATTGTGTGCGATAAATTTCAATAAAGGTCCGCGTAAATTCGAAAGTCATTTACTAAAACGGCTGGTTAAGGTCAGAATGAATGTGCGAAAAGGTACAATCGAGGGAACAAGGAACGTAATGTATTGCGGTTGAGGTCCTACGGCAATCTGTTTAACAGCGACCCTTTAGGAGGTCACTCGATTCCGTTATAAACGTGGTTTTGAACGCCTTAAATTATTTAGGTGAAGGGTTGAATCTGTTCGACAGGATTTGTTTCAATTCTAATATAGGTAAGTACTTTATAGGTAAATAGATTTCACCTACATAGTCAAATGTTTAAGCTACTTCCGTTTACGGCAGGTGGATAGATATTAGAAAACGATGCTTGTACATCATAGATTACGAATGATTTTTTAATCACCTAAAGCATTGACGTACCACCAAAGCGGTTTAGCGTACCTATTAATAAGATGCGGAGTAGAAGCAGATTTGATTTAAAAAAAATAATGACCGATTGATTTTGATTTTTTGATATAGCAATAGCGAAGTTTACGCAATATTTTGCTTTTGACTTTAGATGATAATCTAAATATATATAAAGCAAAGGTGACTGACTGACTGATTGATCTACCAACGTACAGCTTAAACCACTAGACAGATTGGGCTGAAATTTGGCATATAGATAGCTATAAAGACGTAGACATGCGCTAAGAAAGGATTTTTGAAAATTCAACCCCTAAAGATGTAAAATAGAGGTTTGAAAAATCGAAATTAACGTGAGCGAAGCCGCTAGCAAAATCTAGTATTAAATATTATTGTAAAATAATTCTAACAAAATATATCTACTATTGTAAATTGTGAAAAGTGACAGATGAGCAACTTACCTTTTAACATTGCCAATATAATCCACAGTATTATTTGAAGAGGATATGAACCACGTAGCGCTGTGTAATTCTAATGGTGCCATATTGCAATCATACTTCATATATTGGCGACAGAACAATGAATGGGATATCAGTTCCTGAAGCATTTCAGCTGTGAACTCCCGATACTTAATCTTGAAGCTGAAGTCTTGACCGAGGGCCGATCTGACATCCTGAACATCGTTAAAGATTATATAAAATGAAAAAAAAAAAACACGAGTTGTGTTCGCTGCATCTCTCTTTGTGTCATGTACTTCTAAACGGATAGATTGATCTAGTTTTATTATTTGAAAGCTGGTCTAGGGAATATTTACATCCATTTTCTTAAAGACCCTCAATAGCTTAACGGGCGAGAAGTGGGTCAAAGTCCAAAAGGTTGAACTCTACCCGTTGTGCTATTGTCTTACTTACTCCATGCTTACTTCTAACAATAGTTTCACGTTTAATTTGCAAGGGAAAGGGAAACATTAGGCATGGGCTTGTCATGGGTCATGGGAAATATTTTTTTAAAATATCATGGACCTGATATTTCGGAGTTGTCAGAGTTCTTCCTATAATGAACAACTGAGGGCCAAATAAATGGTTCTATTTAACTAAGAGTTCATGGTTTCGCGATTTAATTATAATTTACAAAACGAGTACGCCCTCTTATAGTACGAATGGTTGTATTCGATCACTTGGATTGTGGTCGCTATGGGATCGGTTTCTATCGACGTAGATCACGATCCATGTAGTTAGGACAACATTATTTTATCCATATTTATAACTAAGAATATAACGTGGGTTTTGCGTGATTTGTTCATTTTGACGAAATAGTTATTTTAATATTCAATGTTATAGTTGTTATTACTATCAGTCAACATCATCATTTTTTAATATTGAAGGCTAAGGTAACAAAAATATGGTAACAATAGAACACAATCCGAAGATTGCTGCCTCGTTTCCCACCTATTAGTATTGTGTATCACCTCGTATTATGTATTATCATAGTTTTAGAACTGTGCTGGTAAAGTACCTATTGTCATTGCCACGACTTGTACCATGACTTGTAATGATTGTTTTATTTTTGACTATAATTACGTGCGAGTTTCATAATGCAAACATCCGGAGCACAAATTAACGGCTTAAAACTATAAAGTATGGATTTATGAAATCTCCATCTGATACTGCACCTTTTACATGCGATTCTTACAACAGAAAGTCATAATTTAGTGCTAAAGGTAGTCATTAAAAAAATCCAATAATTTCACTAGTAAAAATAGTAGTAGTGCCATCAACTGACAACTTTATTGCGAAATCACAAAAAAGATCTTACAAATTTTTACAAAACAAAAAAAGATTTAGTAAATTGGTGATTTGATGGATTAGACATCCTTTCTTAATGGTAACTTTAAGGATTTTTAGTAACTTAAACAAAAGAAGGTTCTTAATTTAAGTCAAATTTTTTCAAAGTGAGAATATTATGACTTTGTTTCCATGGTCTTTGATACTACGTTTACTTGTGGATATTCATAATAAGTAATAAAATAAAGCAAAAGCCTTACCACTTGACTAGGCAGATTATGTTCAACCACAGTTGTAGATGAATCTGCTTCGATTTGAAACTCGCATTTGACGTGTGCTGGTGGGAACTTGCCGTTGCCATCTATGTCTATGAGGTAAACATCGTTCCTTGTGTAGCCCAGAAGTGCTAATTCTTCACATGTTTTTCTGAACGTGGCGAAATGACAATTTTCACCGATGTAACCTGAAGATGAGATTTCTCTTTTTAAATAGGATTTTTTTAAGCAAGAAAATGTTCATTATCTTACTTTTACGAAATCTTTCACGAATCTCTGTTTAAGCTTCAACATCAGGAATTTCTGTACTTTTACATAAAATGTACATGCGTTTCATTAAATTAAGAACGATTTTGTAATTTTATCATCTCAAACTTAACGGTCTTATGAAATTCAGTATTTATAAACTCTTAAATACGTTTTTTTAAATATTGCCTTTCCCCATTATTCTACTATGTACATATTTTTGTTTCATTTTTTATTATAAACCCATATTTGAACCTTTCTATTTTTTGTCTTGTTTATTTTGTCCAATTGCATCTTCATTTATTATAATTCTATTTTATACTATAAATATTACTAACTTAATTTTTTACTATACCTGTATGCTCACAGTTGCATATAACTCTGTCCTCTCTTATGGAGCAAATACCTCCATGTTCACAGGTATTGGGTCTTGTACATGGGTCCACGTATCTACAGTCGTCTATTGCTACTTCCCCCACCACCCTTTCAGTATTTATTACAAACCTGCAAATAATTTCTTGCTGTATATATGCATTTAATATAATTAAAAGTGAGACAGTACCAGTCAATCAAAGCTGATTTCGTAGAATTGTTGACACTAGCAATCAATAATAAATCTTATAGGGCATTTGACAAGGCATCGTATTGCAAACCACAGATTTATCCATGACGGATCGGATGGTATTGTTCTCCTAAATAAGCTCAAGCCTTCGATCACGGAAAAATAAGCTTAAGCTAGGCAATACTGACACAGTAGCAGTACAAATACTAGACCGACATCAGAGTTAGAAAAACCCAGGTTTAAGATCTAAGATATCAAAGAAGAACATTAATTCAGGGAATATTTAAATGTTCAAAGAGCCACAAGAATTCAGTGATATTTTGGAAATGTGTATAATAAAATAACGAAGAGATTTAACTTCATTGAAGAACTTACCTTGGTTCAATGAGTAGACCATTGATTTTAATGTTTCTCATGCATCCAATCAAACCCAAGTTGGCTGATTTTAATCCACTTCCAATGACAATCTTGTCTTGTAGTTGAAAGTCTAGCCCTGTATAGATACAATAAACACATAATTATTTCCTTTTAATTGTTTAGAATGCCTCTCGTTACGTTCAAGGTTAAACTGAAACTTATTATTGTATTTTCAATCAATTTCATATCATTTATATTATATCTAAATTAAACAACTATATTGGTTTATTATTGAGAAATCGAATTCTGCATTATTAGTCGGAATGGTGAATGTACCTGGGATCGCCTTACTCTTGTTTCAATTTATGCTGTTATCGTTTTTTTAAGGCCCAAGTTGAACACTGATGCAATCTAAATTGAAAGCCAGACCAGGCAGCAGTTATTTTAATTTTAAGACTGAACATAAGTCTGATAGGTTTCTTAACTGTATCATACCGAGATGATGAGTCGAGAGTTGAAAATTCTGGACTCTGGTCTGGTGACTTTGGTCGTAGCTACCATCCTACCGTCAAAAACGTGCCGCCAAGCGATTTATTTTTCAAGCACGATGGCATGTAGAAACATTGGAAGTATGGGTTTAATTACAAGTTAGCTCGCTACCAGCTTAGACTGCATTTTGATTTATCTACTATCAGGTGTAGCACAATCAAATACTATTTTATCATGAATAAAAAAACCCCACTAGCCGGATCGACGACATCAAACGTGTCTATCGCTTGATAAAGAAAAAGAAAAAAATCAGCCACCGAGATTCAGCCAATATAGAACAAATTATAAACTTATATTTTCGCTAATAAATGATTTTGATTACTTACCAAACATCTGCGCATGCTTATTGTGGTAGTCGACAGTCAGTTTGATCCGGCCTTTCCTATAATCCAACTCGACGTTATGCCAGTCATTGCTTACGTTGAACTTAACCGACTTAAGAACTGTTACGTTCTTGCCTACATCCGGCACTAGTTCGAATCTTATTTCTTCTTTTACCATTCTAACCTGAAATTTTATCATTGTTACGGTTCCGTACTAAAACAGTTAAACATAAAGGGGGTGAAAATTAAATGCAAGGAGCTCATAATATTACGTGGGGGTTCAGATAATTTTTGAAAAGGTTTCTTTCTTTTGCACATTTTTAGATAGCTTTTTGTTTGAATACATTTTGCCTTAACATGAAAAATTATTTAAAAATACCAGTGGAGCTTTGAAAACCAAAATATCTGAACCGAAATATTATGTGAACAATATTATGAAGAAAATAAAACACACAGTTTATATTCAACAAAGCACAGTTTTTAAGACGATCCCAAAACGAAGGGATTTGTTTGGAAAATGGGAAATAATTTTAAAAATAACTATTTTTACATACACGTTCATTCACAAGGTAGGTACGGACCCCTAACTGTAGTCAACATTACATAATGAATGCAATCATTGATTTTAAGCTTATCGAATGAGGAAATATTTTAATTGGTAGCATGATTAAAGAATAATTCCTTAAAGACAAAATGATATTATCATTAACACAATATCTATTTAAAGACAGGTAGTCTTACCTCCCAGTAGCCTTGCCCCGATGTGATCTGGCTGTAAGCCAAAACCGCCATATTCTTACTGGTCTTAAAGTCAAAAATCAAATTGATACTGTTTGTTTGATTCAAAGGCCACCATATATGAGACGTAGCGAAAGGATAAGTTATTGGTATCACTTCTATATCGATCTCTTCAAATTCAGGATCCAAGACACCTATGTAATGGACTTTAGGATTATTTTGCTTTAGCTCGTAGAGAATTGATACATCGTTGTAGTAAACATACTTGAGATTCCCCGCGAAGTTATTGAACGATTTGAGACCTTTCATTTTGTGTAGATCAGGTCCACCGCATATATAGATTTCAGGGTCAATACAAACATATTTAGCATCTCCTGGAACTTCGTAAGCTGCTCTTATATCATCAAGGTATACGACCACTATTTTTTCTTGTAAAATCACAGTAATGTTATGCCAACGATTATTGTTCACTTTATATTTATCCCCTAAATAATCTTCTACCGGGCCATCGCCTAAGTCAATTTGTATGGCGACTTTTTCTTGATGTATAGAAAGAGCAATATAATGATGTTTGTCGTCTATCTGTCCACTCGCATAAAACAGCGCAGAATCGTCAAAACGAGTCTGAAATAATTTATAGCTTGTTTTTAAAACCTTTTAGCGCTTGACATTGAGATTGTAGGTCAGTTATTTTATACTAGCTGTTGCCCGCGACTTTGTCCGCGTCAATTTTTGTTATTATGATCGCGATTAAGAAGTTTTTAAAAGAATATATTTTAAATATGGAGAATTTTTCCCATTTGTAACATTTTTCACTAATGCTTCGCTCCTATTGGTCACAGCGTAATGTTATATAGCCTAAAACCTTCTTCTTCAATAAATGGACTATCCAACACAAAAAGAATTTTTCAACCAGTAGTTCCTGAGATTAGCGCGTTCAAACAAACAAACTCTTCAGCTTTATAATATTAGTATAGATGTATCATGCCTTCTAAGTTTTTTAAACATTCTCTGTCCTCCTCCTCCTAGTTGTGTATTTAATATAATATGTAACATCCATACAAATAAATAAAATTCCCTCGTGATTGTTTGAACGACAGCATGATCCAAACACATGTTTTTAGAAACATAATTATGTTTGCATGGACTAAACTTAAACCGATTTTGAGTGAGTTAATGTAGAAATCATACAAGAACCAACTAGGAAATTTCTACGTAGAAATACCATTTGTAATATCCATTTCAAAATTTTTTGCTATATTCTTTTTTAACCGACGTAAAAATTAAATGACCCCTCATTTAATTTTTACGTCGGTTAAAAAAGAATATATGAAATAATATGATGAAATCAAAACTGTAAATAATAATTATGATAAGTTTTACCTTGAAATGTAAGCTCACTCGAGTGTTAGTGGAATGGACGCGATCCTTCCAATCATACACTCTGTAAGACACGTAACTCGAACCTCGTAGAGTTAATATTGTTGCAGCTAATAAATAAAATAATAATGTAAAAATTAATCGTTGTTCGGGCAAAAATAAAGCAAAAACTGAAAAGCATGTGATAGCATTGATTTTTGTTGTTAGCACATCGATTTTAAGGCACAAAATAAGAGAAAAATAAGGACTATTGTACGAAGTAGAAGGAACATAATAGGTACAAAAATTTACTTATTAGAAATTTTTGGAATCATGCAAACCTTAATACCCCTAATCATATCCTCAGGCAAAAATAAATAAATAGGAAAGAAAATAAAAAACTTACTAAAAACATCGCAAAGCTGTTCTTCATATAAAGTCCCGAAACAATCACACCTGTATCCATTATACTCATTAATACATCTTGAGCCTTCAAAACAAAGGTTTTCCATTGTTCTACATTTGTCTATACATCCCTCTTTAACGTTTTCGTGTTTAGTTGCAATGAGAGGGACGATTGGTAAAAGGTCTGATGCTGCTTTGCCTGAACTTAGTACCATATCACTGATGCAACCGACAAATGATTCTATGATGTACTTGACGCCATGGAGTTTCTCTTCAGAACTGAGACCTTTGATGATGGGAAAATTTGTTATTTAGTAACGAATAAAAAGCATCCATGAATTCCTTAGTATAATAACGGTAACAAAAGATTATCAAATACACCAGTCATTCAGGATATCTTAAGCACAAAGGTTTTTCAAAAGTCAAAGAAATGACAATATATAAGCAAGATGCATATATTATTACCTATTATGTGATTATCCTTACCTCCAATAAGAATAACGGATGTTAAATTATCCGTGATACCATAATTGGTGTCGAAACTTAAACCCTAAAAAATTTAATTTGTGTTAAGTTTTTACAACATTTAATAAGTTAACTCTCAATAATAAAATTAAATATTTATCAATATCAAGTATAGCACTTGCCTTTAAGTAAACTTCTTCCTTCAATTGATCGACTTTGGCTATGAGCCTTGCTCCATGGACGTCGATAGTTACAACTACACTATGCCATTGGTCTCTGTTCAAAGCTCTGCCGACTGTTACTGACGTGAGATGTTTTCCAAACACGTGGACCACTGGAATAGTAAGCTAAGTGAATTATCATAATGTATTGTTTAAGTAAAGCTTTTTAATAGGCGAACTTAGAAACAGTTGGCTGGACAGTGGACAAGTAAACAAAAGAGAGCAATAGAAGAGAATGCAATAAGCAGCACGCGCTGTCTGTTGCATTTTCCTCTCTCCCCACCCCCATGACAGGGAGACAAAGTACAAGATTTTTTAAATACTATGAGTCTACGTCCGTAGAGAAATCTACATAGTATATTATGTATTAGTAAATATAGAGCGTGCTGTGACTCAGCTCAGACTCAAGATAGAGGTTAAAACAATACACAAATATTCTTTGACATAAATCTGTTTCGTTTTAACTCAGTCTTGAGTCTGAGATGAGTGAGAGTGCGAGCTATAGATTTCAGTCTTAATCCCCAAAAATTATACGAGTATAGTATTTATTACCTTTGAGTTCGCCCTTCTCCACGATGACGTACAAAGCATAAGGCTGCATTTTAAAAACTGGATTCTTAACGTTATGATAAACTAGAAGACCATGAGGGAGTCTCGTTCGAAACTTGAACGATATTTCTCTGCACAATCTGAAATTGAAACAAATATAAAATCATGGCGAAATCTTTCATTAAGTAACTACTGAGACACAGACTGTATTGACAAGCAGTACGTTGAAAAAGTTATGATAGAAAAAAATAGGTACATATTATTTATTATAACACATGTAGGTATTATAAACTATTGATTAGAAAAAATAATAACGATTACAGTTTGTATATACTACAATATACTATTTTCATAAACAAGTTTCATATTTGGTTCTAGAATTATAAATTTCTTTCTACTTTCAGCACATCTCGATTTAAACTAATTTTCATATAAAAATGTAATTATGATAAAGTATAACATCTAAGGGAGTTCTAAAAACAGTTGCAGTTGCATTTTCATCCACTTTGCATGAAACATTACAGATTTAGAACAACTCTAGCAGTCTAAAACTGTTTAAAATTCAGACAACTTCTGCCGGCATTTTCATATATTTGCATGAACTGACCTTAATTATAGTCACTGGACTATTTATCTTCACCTAGTTATTTATTTTTGGAGAGCGTGAACGTTTTATAATGTCCGAATTCGCAAAAATACTTACCCATAATAATCATGAAGTCAAGATTACATAGGTAGGTACATCAAAATCAGACAGACCATTAAAATGTTACAATAATTTTTTTTATAACTTAACTGATCTAAATCAATAAAAAAAAAATTATGAAGAAGTTCTTGTCGGTGAATAGGAAACTTGATCTCGCAGTTACTAAATTGACTAACAACACGTTTTATTTACCTATGTAATCCAATATCAGGTCGAAAATCCAGATAACATGTAGCAAAGTGTACTTCTTGGTAAAATAGATTGCAATCTCAATACGTGACTTAATTATTATTGTTAAAACACTTTGCGTTAGAAACTTAATCCAGATATGTTAAGATCTGGATTAAGTTTTTAACTTTCAATCTGTACATTTTGGATTACATAGGTTATAAATAACGGCCGTAAAGTTGCGTTCTAATGGGAACGATCTAGATCAACAAACTTTCTACAGGTAGGTACTGTATCAACTGACCTTAATTGAAATCGCTGGATTATATCGCCGTCTAGCTGTATGAATGTGTTGTCCTTGGCGAACATGAAGGTCTGATGATGGCCTGATTCGGCGAATGTCAGGAATCTGTCCCTGTCGCTGGGCGGTATTGGCGGTATGGCTGTCGCGTATGTAGAGGTAGAAATGTTAACTGTGGTCGGGATAGGGGACGTGGAAGTTGATGATGCTATAGTTGTTACTTGGGGAGCTGGAAGGGAAAGAAAAAGATTTTTAATTCAGAGAGTTTACCCGTAGTTGAGTGGTTGAGTGACTCTTATTAATTCTTGAATCTTTCCCTGTGAATCGTATCCTTCGTTGCTGAGGTCATAACCTTTTTTAACTTTTCTTCTAAATCTAAATAAGTATATAAAAGTGACTGACTAACTGACTGATCTATCAATGCATAGTTCAAATCACTATCGGCCAAATCAGAGTCGATTACAATCGTCACACTCTAACAGTCACTTTTAGTGAATGGTAAAGCAGTTTGATATCAAAAGACTCACCCTTTTCTTCAGCAGCCAAATCTATGGGTATGCTGGTGTCAATATCAGCTATTCCATATGAAATCAATAAAACGGCTACGAATATGCTTCTTCTTTCCCGCACACCCATCTCGCTGGATTAAGTTCATTTATCTGAAATGATGATTATAAAGTTTCTTCTTCTATTTTATTTAAAATTTTCGACAATTTTCCAATGTTTTTAATAGCTATTCTACTATTCGGGACGGAGACAAATACAACAAATCAAAAACCATGAAAATCGGTCCAGCCGTTCTACAGTTATAAGTGTACGAAGAAACCCGACTTTGTTTCATATATTAAGATTTTTATAAGTATAGATTTTGCATAATGACGGAAAAAGTTGCAATGAAAGTCACGAAACTGGTTTTATAAATTTAAACGTAAGAGTTAAATATTAACTGTGGTAAAGTAGGTACGCATTTTAATTTTTATAGGAATTGGCGTTCTTATAGTTTTTGCATTGAAAATAATCCTAAACGTGAAATTTTTTCTTCGCTTTTAAACCAGCGATGGTGAAATTGGCACTTATACATAAATGTTTTAAACTAGCTAGCCTTAGAATATTTATAACTAGTGTTCGCAACTTCATCTGCGTGGATAAACGGTTTTGATCTTCTTTATTTTTCTGGTATAAAATCCAGCCTAGGTTTATGCTATACTGACGCACCTTTAAGCGTTATGAAGTTTCATCTAAATCTGTTTAGTAGTTTTTGCGTGAAAGACTAACATCCATCTATCCATCCATCCATTGTCACAAACTTTCGCCTTTATAATACTATAGTAGGTAGTACCATTTAGCTTTTATGGGATCTGACTGATTTCATATAAATATCCTAGGTGATGAATTGATGATAGAGTATTAGACAGAGTGCGGTAACTTGTAAGGAGCATTAATTTTCTACTCATACTGATATATTCACAAGTCATATTATGACTTCGTATAATACTGATGTCTATCAAATACATATTCTTCTTCATCAATCAAGCAATTTCCTTTAAAAAAATCCTATTCGCTACTAACGTCGCTTACGTAAAGTGTTATTGTAATTTGAGCCCTTTCTGTTTTGGTATAGGGTCCAAATTTATTTACACAACATTCGTATAGGGTTTCAAGCGGAAATATGGAATCAGAGTGCACACACACTACATCAAGCTGTCTAAATGCGACCAGTTTTACTTGAACCGTCTTGATCTCCCCGTTTCTAATTAAAGGGAGTAATGGCAAAGGATTTTACATAAACATGAGAGCTCTAAAGAATTTGGTCGGTGCGTGCAGTTAAATTGACACAAGTGCTACAACGTCTCGCGATAGTTTTGGTATGACAAGGTGATTTGGTGAAGAATGTTTTTTATTTAATTTATATTATTGTTTTTAAATTTATATTTATTTTTCATGAGAGAAGTATGGCTGTTGTATATTAGCTACATTTCAAAACCATATGATACAAGTATGTTATGGTATCTTGGTGTTTTTCTAATAGAGAACATAATACAAATTTTTTGTGACAAAATTTTCCGCGGATTTTGTAAACAAACATTCCAACTTTTGTATTCCCAATTGACAAATTAAGGATTATAGGTTCGCAGTAGTTTAAAGTATTAAAACAAAACAAAAAATCATAACAAAAAGTTGAACGTAATTTTTCAAAAGATCCAATATACTCACATCTAAAAAAATCTTAATAGAACAAAATCAATAATAAAACACAATTAAAAAATAACCGATCCAAGTTTAAAATAATATTAACACAAAATAAATTCGATCCATTTCAACACATAAGGAAAATCACAATTTGAAAATAGAATGTTTATATCGCGCCGCTGATTACGACCATAGACAAGAAATTAAGTTGGGTTCATTTTTTTTTAATTTTTTTCAGTGTTAGGACAAGGACGCGAGGCAGGCGGCCCCCGACAATCGCGGCGGGACTTTAACAGGCATAATGACACCTACAATTTGTCCTCGCGAGTCGTGGGTCAGACCCTGTTCCCAGACGCGGGCGCAGGCCACTAGCGGCGAGATTGAGGAAGCGTTTTAGAGATTCCATTTGTATGTACAAGATTTTATTGTTTTACGCCTTTGCAATGCACTTTACTGGCCACTGAAAATATCAGTGACCTCTATTAATACATTACAGCTGTGCCGTACAAAATGACAGGCGTTTATCAGTTTCCCTATCCAGACAACAGACACAATAGTTAAACAATAGTCAACAATATTATGTGATTCATGGGACAGGGAAAGGGTTAATGTGTCGATTCAAAGCGAAACTCCGCAGGTACTAGGTACATGGGAGAACGTCCTATCAATATTATAAATGCGAAAGTTTGGATGTATGGATGGATGGATGTTTGTTCCTCAGTCACGCCGCAACGACTGAACGGATTTAGCTGAAAGGCACAGAGAGAGATTATAGTCTGGAATACATAGGCTACTTTTAAAAACTAAACATGTAGGTAGTTGCTAATTTATGTAACCTCAATATTCCTATCTATACAGAGAAAACTTTTCTCTCAGAGAGGCCACTTACGATCAAGTTTGTCGTCAAATCTGCATGACGTTTTTTTTTTATCACACGTCCTATCCTTTCAGAAGGGTAGCGTGATAAAAAAACTGGGAATCCCTGCTCTTCAGCGTTAGCGATCATGGAAAGAGCACACGTTTGTAATATGGCTAGGGCGGCAGGGTTATGAAGCACAACTTGACCTCAGTACATGAAATGAAATGAAAGTCTATCGACCAAAGCCATACCAGCCGCTACAAAGCAGTAAAACTCTTTGCGCCACCGAGCGTTGCATGCTCGGATTGCATGAATGCACCGATAGCAAGATAGTAATTAAATCTACGTTGGTAAAAGACATTTGACACGTCTTTGCTAATTGGCATTGAGAACGAATTGGATATGAACTCGCAGTCGTATTGCGCACAAACACTTTTTGCCTAGTTCCACGGAAGGAAAAATTCGATACAATGGATTATGAAATACAATACTGTTTTGAGCCAAATGCTTTTTTGTTCTTGTTTGCGCAAGAATAACGTTTCTTATATTTTACTAGCTTTAACCCGCGGCTTCGCTCACGTTAGGTTCGATTTTTTAACCCCCTATTTAACCCTCTTGGGGTTGAAATTTTCCAAAATCCTTTCTTAGCGGATGTCTACGTCCTAACAGCTACCTGTATGCCAAATTTCAGCTCGATCAGTCCAGTGGTTAGAGCTGTGCGTTGATAGATCAGTCAGTCAGTCAGTCAGTCAGTCACCTTTGCCTTTTATATATTTAGAAGACTAGACGATACCCATGGCTTCGTCCGTGTGGAATAAAGTTTTTCGATTCTCGCGGGAATTCTTGAATTTTCCAGGATAAAATATAACCTATGGGTAGATCTGGATATGAGCTGTCTCCATTCCAAATTTCAGCCAAATCGGTTCATTCGTTGTGGCGTGAAGGAGTTACGTGTATGCACTTCGTCCGCGGGGAGTTAGTTTTTTAAAAATCCCGTGGGTCGTGGGAAACACTTTCTCCGGGATAAAAGGAAACAATACGCATGCAAAAATCGCATCGATCGCTTCGTGATTGAAGGATAAACCAACAAACAAACACACTTTTGCATTTATAATATTAGTAAGGATAATGACAAACACATTAAAGCTATTTTTTGACACAAGAGTCCAGAGCGTATCAAATTATGTCCTTATAAATGCCAAACAAAAAAGCGTTTTTCCAGCAGCAATTGTTATATTTTTCATATCAGAAGTTTAAGAATAGATCAAAGAAGAATTATTTCATTGGCCTTTGCCGAGTAAAGCGCAAAATCCTCACCGAATCTTGTCAATATACTCCAAAAAAAGGCCATCGGACGTGCTTACGAAGATAATTGAGTATCTTCTCCATTGACTATTGGGCTCGCTTTGAAAAGCGAACTCAATAGTCAATGGAGAACCTGAAACTGAAACTGAAGTTTGCGCTTGTTTTGAAGAGCATTGTAGCATTTCGCATTTGTTTCATTAGCAGTTAGCATTTGTTTCACTCACGTTAATAGTTCGATATTTCGAAATCCTATTTTGCCCCCTTAGGAGTTGAATTTTCAAAAATACTTTTGTAGCGGATGCCTACGTCATAATACGAGTTGATATCTGTATGCCCAACCCAATCTGTCCAGTGATTTGAGCGGTGCGTTGATAGATCAGTCAGTCAGTCACCTTTTTCCTTTTATATATTTAAGATAAAGATAATATACAGTAGGTATAGTTCTCGTATTTCACGAGGGCGCGCGAGCTTTACTTGTGGTTACGTCGTGTACATGCGCATTGCGTAAGTGCGCGTGCCTATCAGGAACTTAGGTGGGAGTGAATAGGCGCAAGCAAGCTCTCGCTCACACTTATACAGATACAACACTCGCACAACCATGAGCCATGCGCCTTCGTGAGTTAAAAAAACTATATACGCAGGTATAAATAGTAGGTATTAAGTTTATTTAAGTAATTTGAAATTGACTTGTACGATTACCAGACAACCAGGCAATTGTATACACGGCCTTGTGCTGCTATAAAATGATTGTACAATCGATTCTAGCCTGGACCAACATTAGATTATCCTTTTCTGCGCTACCGACTATTATCGAAGTAAATTATAAAAATAAAACTGATAGTTGTACACAAGTAGTTTTTCAGTTTACATTTTTTTCACAAAACTAAACCTAAATCCACGCGGATGAAGTCGCTATCAGCTAGTTAAATATAATAATTAAAAAAAAAAAAAATAAGTCTGTTCTCTTGTTGAAAACTATTGCTCTATGACGTGACACTAGAGCTCTCTATAAAATTAATATATTAACTTTTATTGAACGATGAAAGGTACAGTTTACAGGCACCAATTGGAAGCAAAAGCTAAATATTTTTGTTGTTATGTAACGAGCAATGATATAGAATCCGATGACTGAATGAGTTAGTGAATGGCGGCCGCAATGCGCCACTGTTTCCATTTTTATTAATAAGTAGATAACTTCGACTCTCCGATATTTTTAACGTACTATCCGTCCACCTCAAGTTGACCGTTATCGACCGTTACAAAATGACGTCATACGGTACCGTTAACAAGAAAATAAATAAGTAATTATATTTTTTACTGTAACCACAAATATGACGGAAGTTTTCTGCTCCGTCAATGCTTTTAATGGCAATGACATCTTGAAAGTCTAAAGGCGTAATTTTTAATTTCTTATTTTTCCGCTTGATTTTAGTCATTATAATTAATAGTCTGTGCTATTTTTTTTTCCTTTTTTACTCAACGTAAATTTCTTACTACCAAACAAAATTAAATAACTAATTTTTCTTTTCTACCAAACAAAATTAAATAACTAATTTAAAACATTCAAAACGTAACAATAACGAAACTTTGAAAAAATTTAGTAGTGACAATCGCAAGCGGTACGTTCGAGTTCAACTCGCACTTGGACGGGTTTTTTTTGTAAATGGGCTTCTGACGTGTATCCGTGGAAACGTGGCAGTCTGCGCAGTGACCGGTGGCGGATGCGACGGCGACTGGCCGTGTCCATCCACTGTTACCATCGACCCGAATACTTCACGGTAGGTACTGGAGGCGGACATTTGCTTATCTTGACGAGAACTCTTCATTCATTTTAAATTCATGGACCTTCAGGGCTCCGCTACGGCCTTCAGGGGCCTTTAGTTTCTAAAAACAGAAAGTTTGTCTGGTGGGAGGCTTTGGCTAGTTACCACCCTACCGTCAAAGACGTGCCGCCAAGCGATTTAGCGTTCCGGCACGATGGCGTGTAGAAACAGATTAGGGGTATGGGTTGAACACTGCCATACCCCTTCAAAGTTAGTCCGCTACCATTTTAGACTGCGTCGTCACTTACCATCAGGTGAGATTACAGTCAAAGACTATCTAGTCATTGAATTAAAAAAAAAAACCGAGCGTATAAAAGATTTCTATCTTCAACTTCAGCCTGTTGTAGTTCAGTAATTGATTCACTTGCATGCTAATGTGCTGCATGGCAGTAACTGTGAAATATACGTAAAAGACTACACTTGCCAAGAGACAGCTTTATGAGTTTACTTGTGTAGAAAATAAGTAGTACCATAAGTATCTGCTAAATATTTTGTAAACATGATGTAGCAAAGGATACAGACTTAGTATTCGATCGAATTTCAGTAAAATACTATAGTTTAAGTAATGGGTACTGGAAATTCAACTAAAAAGAAGTATTTCCGCTAAATTGCAACTCGGAATTATTGACATTAAGTAACCTAAAATCTATAAAACGAAATATTTATAAAAGACTAATTTCAGACGCACCACATTACGAGTAGGTATGTTTTTTTGACGTCGCCCACCGTCCACAGCTCCACAGGTGCACGCCTGGACTTAAGTATCTTTTAGAACCTTTAAAAAGCGACCTGCGACTGTTAACCTGTGTGTCGATTCTCTAAAAATTATTGCATCAGTATAACGATCGCAATGGCCTCTAATTGGCTGATACCCTCCCGCTATTGGTTAAAATGCATAGATGCAGCAAGAACGCCATTAATTCAGCCAATCAGAGTCATTGCGATGGATCATCATCATCATCAGCCCACATGCATCCACTGTTGGACATAGGCCTCTTTTAAGTAGCGCCAACGTTGCCTATCCTCGGCCTTTCGCATCCAATCGATGCCTGCCACTTTTCCCCTGAGTGCCTGCCCCTTGAGTGTAGGGGGGCGCCCTACACTCCGTTTGCCGAGATGCGGTCTCCACTCGAGGACCTTACGACCCCAGTGGCCATCAGTCCTCCGACAAATGTGTCCAGCCCACTGCCACTTCAGCGTGCTAACCCTGAGAACTATGTCGGTCACCTTAGTTCTTTGGCGAATTACTTCATTTCGGACTTGGTCCCTCAAAGAAATTCCGAGCATAGGTCTCTCCATAGCACGCTGAGCGACTTTAAGTTTGTGAGCTAGCCTCACTGTCAGTGTCCACGTTCCAGCACCGTAAGTCATAACTGGTAGGACGCACTGATTAAAGACTTTTGTCTTTAGGCATTGCGGTATTTGCGACGAAATGCGATGCGATTGCGATGGTTACACTGATGCAATCATTTTTAGAGAATCGACAACCTGTATGAGGTCTGCCAACACTGCGCTTTCCTAAGCGAGCTCGGTACTCAAGCACTTTGGTATCTATCGGTACTTCGAACTATGTGTTAAGCTCATTGTCACTAGCATCTTAACTAACTGTTGAACTATGCTTGTGTCTCTGATCCTTCTACGGATCTTTTCATTTGAATTTGATTTCGTAGAAATACTCCAAGAGTTTGAACATTGTATTTCAGGTGATATGATGCTTTTATTTCATTTAACACAAAGAAACAACATATCAGCAATAATATGATTTATAAATTATTTGAAAAAGTCATGTTTTCATTACTTATGGGTAGCGTTGCCAGGCGTCCGGATAAAGCCGGACATAGGTAGGCTTTTTGATTGCGTGTCCGGCCAAAATAAACGGTGTCCGTCTTGTCCGGCTTTTGTTAGGCTTTTTTTGCTATCCCAGGACATAACGCAAACGTTGAAAGAGCTTTTTCCTTGATAGGTCAGCAATGGACGAAAGAACGCAACAGATTACAGGTTGATACTGTAGCCAAAATGTTGGTTGTAGAATTTAATTTAAAACATCCATGTAAGGATTTTTACAACTAGATTTTGAAAGAAACTGAGCTCTTAAAGCAGGTTTCGGCAAACCAAAAATATGAATAATTATTTTTATTGTGTTACACAATTTGTGTATAACTCAAAGAGAAAAAGTTTTTTTTTGTTTCATTATTTATCTTAAAGAGAAGAAGTTTTTGATTTTTTTTTTTTTTTAGTTAAAAAAGTCTTATCCTAAACCTTTCATTAGCATTTAAGAAAAATTCAAATATGTTGATAAATGTTTAAGTATCTAGAATTTAATTTTGACTGATGACTATTTGACTGATTAATAATAAAGTACCTATCTAAGACTGATTTGGCATTCGATTTTATTTATTATTTCACTAGAAATTAACAAGATTTATGATAATAATCAAAAAAACTTGATTTTACATACAATTTTTTTGTCGTACCTATTAATACTGAGACAAAATCCTCAATAATATAGGGTGTTCGGCTTTTTTACCCAAATGTCCGGCCAAACTGGCTGGTCTGTCCGGCTATTAGGTTTGGCGACCTGGCAACCCTACTTATGGGTATGTCTTTGTGTTTAAGTTAGAAGTCGATTTTCTGAACGGCCTTTAAAAATATGTAAAAGAAAAATGCTTTTCCTGTGCTCCTTTCTAAATGGAGTTACCATTTCAAATAAACTAGGTACATAATTTAATAGCTACAAATAAATAAAAACATTTTATATTTTTCATTTCATAAATTCGAATAGGTACTACACTAGTATGTTTTCAAAATGGCCAGGCTAACCGCTTTCTAACAAGTTATCAAAACAAAAACGACCATTTTTAAAATAGGTCACTGGAAAGAAGTCGTGTTTGCAAATAGGTAGGTTCTTTATGCGATCTCTATGCGAATAAATTGTGGCCCGGGTAAAATCAGTCTTATATTTTTTTACCGCTGCCGTCAAAATGGTCACGCGAGCCTCCGATAAAAGTTACTTTACATAAGAGCTCAATATAAAACATGGAACAAGTGTGTTACGTACAAGTACGTTACGACTTCAGAGAGCTTTCGTGTAATCATCGGCAAATAGCTTGCTTTGAGTTGTGACTGCTTTGAAAGGTCAAATTGTTTATTTGACACTAGCACGCCACTTCATGTGCCTGGAGCTGAGATTTTTTTATATATCCCGTAGTAACTTTTTATTTTCCGGTATGTTCCGAGACAACAAGTGTAAATTAAAAATTTAAAACACCCCCGACATGTTGCAACATCCTAGTCACACACACACTGAGAGAGAGAGGGGGGGCAGCAATAAAACAAATAAAATAGATGTTGCTGTAGATGTTAAATGTAAGCTATCTGTAAAAATTTCATCAAATAGGTTCATCCCTTTCGCAGATTAGTATTTTCGACGTTATAACTCATACTCAGTAGGTCTATACGTTTGCCTGATAGAATTGAATTTCTGTCAAAAAAAAAAAAACAATTTTTAAGTACGAGTATTCGATCTAGAGATAAAAATTAAATACCAACTCTGATCTTAGCATAATGTTTTGTATTCTAGACTGCATTGCTGTATTAGGTATATATTGAAGACACTCTGTAGTTATAACGCGAACTCCCTCATTGTGATGAGGCATGTATGAATACAGCTGTATAAACATAAAGGCTAAATCCACTCAAAGTGCGCTGGTAGCAACGCCGCGAACTGCACGGCACACCATAATAAATGCAAGTGTACGCGTACCATGATTGGTAATCTATGACTATTAGTAATCTTAAATTATGACGGCGAAAGAAACTGTCTATTACTTTTTCATGGCTCAACCGTTGAACCGATAGGTAGTGGTGAAACTTTTTGTATGATATACCCGGTTGAGTTTGTTGTTGGGTTCTTACAGGCCTTAACAGGGCTAATATGTACCTACGCTACATTTGGAACTCTCGCAGCTTTAAAGTAAAAAAATTATCTATCGCCTTTATTATCACTTGGACGATGGTATATCGTAAAATCGACAATAAAAAATAATAATGTTCTCCTGACAAAATTTCAACCACTGAATTGCTAATATTTATGGGAATGGCAACCTACAGCAACAGATATAGGTAGTGCATAAGTGTGTACGGAAGGACAGGTAACCATTCCTTACACAAACACTCCGACGCCGATATGACAGGGGAGAAATGTGCTGCAGAACAGAACCAACGAAAGCATGTGCTCTTTGAAGCATAGTGTTTAACAAGCCCAATTTGTTTGGCAGAAAACCCAGTAAACCCCAGTAAACCCAGTAAGTGTTTATGTAGTTTATTATTTATTTATATTATATAGTAGGTATTATATTATAGTATATGTAGTGATGTACATTTTTGACCTATACCACTCTATAATTTCACCTTACTCACTTTCAAGGGAAGCTGGAAGAAATTTCTTTTTTAGAGATAAGCTTCACCTATGTATACTTCTTCTAATATGTGTTCTTTTGTAAATATTTATATGTACATAAAAAAAAAAATTTTTTTTGTGGACTCGAATCAGAGACCTTATCATCTGCAGCTATATACTAGTCCAAGGTAAATTAAGGCCGCACGACGGTAGACGTCTGTTGCACACGTCTCCGTGGCGCGTTGGGTGGTTCCAGACCTTAAAAGCGTATTTGAATCTAACAGTATGGTAGCTATGAAGGAACGTGTCTCCAGCTAAACCAAGAGAGAGATTAAACAAGAACGCGTACGTGATTGTATGTTACATACTTCGTTGTTCCACAATCTTAACCATAACATCGCAACTGCTATCGATAGTCGGATGTTGAAATTTATCTTAACTGTCAATAATGGAATGTTTCATATCTATCTACTAGGAAAAATTCATTATATCTGATATAGTTCTTGCATTTCACGCGGGCGCGTGAGCTTTACTTGTGGTTACGTCGGGTACATTGTACATGCACGTTGCGTAAGTGTGCGTGCCTATCAGGACTCTAGGTGAGAGCGGCCAGGCGCAAGCATGCTCTCGCTCTCACTTATGCAGATACGACACACACAACCATGAGTCACGCGCCCTCGTGAATTGAAAGAACTATAATATTATAAGGAGAAAAGATTTTGTTGTTTGTTTGTTTAACGCAAAAACTACTAACCGATTTTAAAAATTCTTTCACCTATTTATCAATATAAATCCTAACCTAACTTTGCTGTAAAGTCTAAAAGCGGATTTAATAACCACGTGCGCATCCAAGGCTCTCATTTCACGAGTGAGCAAAGTAATAATTATGACAAAGAGTATATTTAAATCTTATTGCAGTGAAGTGCGGTTGTAATTTTGCAAGATCATAATCAAGATCTTAACATCCGCCTAGGCTATGTATGTGCTTTAAATATACTCAATTACTTACATTTTACAGTAAAGTTCTCCTTGTTCTGCACAGTAGCTGCTGTTTGCTTGTTATTTAAACCGATTTGACAGGATACAAAAAAATAGCCTAATACAAATAAAAAGGCTTTCATTTCAATAGTCCGTGTTATAGTTATCTAGTTATTACATAAGTCGTACTTTTGAGGAGAAATGGTGCTGGAAATTTACATTCTATCTCGACGCAACATCCGCCGAGTCCATGAGAATAGGGTCATATGTTCAACAATGAAACACAAAAAATTCAAAGTCTCATGCACCTTTTGTTTTTACAGATAGAAGTCTAATTTTTTACAGGTGTGTAGGTAATTTAGTTCGGCATCGAATTTCATTTACAATTTTTTTAATTAATATGTAATCAATCGGCAAAAAATTATAAACTAAAAAATGGGAAATGTTTCATTGTGTCCACAGTGGTGGTACACAATGAAACACCACAAATTCAACAATGAAACATTAATAGTATTGTCTCGACTTTTGTGTAATTTATGGAGTAGGTGAATAAAAAAAAATGCTTGAGTTAATAATCACAAAAGGATTTATTTTTAATTAACTTTAATCAGGTTACCAGTACTATTACTGGTATTATAAAAAATTTAATGTTAATAAGATTAATTTGTGAATTTGTAGCCACAAAAATTATTAATTTGCCCGGAAAGTACATGATATTATGTATGTACAATTATACGGTACACAATAAAATAAAATGATACACATTGAAATAGTGTTTCACTGTGTTACTGTGCAACTGTTTCATTGTGAACTACCTAAGGTTTTTTTTACTAATCTCAATTTTTTACCCACTAAATTGTAACACTTTAAGATATAATTTATTGCACATTAATCTACGAAATATGTGTAATGCTAATTAATCATGAAATTTATGAAATTTTCAACCATGCTTTAGTAAAAAATCTATAAAGAATGCTAAAAATACCTTACTTTTTGTCGAAAAAAACCAAAAGTGCTCCGCAAACACATCTTCTCGCACGCGGCGTCGATGCAAATTGGGCTAGGGCGGGGGGTTCACGAGAGTGTCCTAACGCAATATAATGCACGAAATAGCAACGCAGAATTTTAGAAATATCACAGTGTTTTATTGTGTACCACTGTTTCATTGTTGGACATCTGACCCTACTTAGATTGTATATTTTATGACCATTTAATGGACTTTACGCGAAATTTCAATTCACTTTCAATATCTACGACTTAATTAAGATTTTTTTCATTTTAGTCCAAAAGGACTGTAAGGTCTGTAAAAACAGCGGAAGGAGTAATGTCTGGACCTGGCCCAGACATCACTTCTTGTTCATCGTCAAGTGGATGGTCCACTTGACGATTATGCTGTGAGATTGCCTAAATTGGTGGTACTCCCTCGATATTGGTTAAAATGAATTCAGCCAATCAGAGGTTTGGATAATCCCTAGCTAAATGCCGACTGAGCCACCTGAAAGTGTCTGAGCTCCGTATAACTTTCACGTTTACGATAACTATGCGTTTTGTCACTTACCGAATATGGATTAAAAAGAGACGGAAAATTATTTTTAACCGACTTCCAAAAAGGAGGAGGTTATCAATTCGGCCGGTATATATATATATTTTTTTTTTCTATGTATGCCCACCGATTACTCCGGGGTTTCTGGACCGATTCACGCGATTTTTTTTTTAATCGACAGAAGAAGCTCGCGAAATGGTCCCATAAAAATTTTTACCTTCAACTCTTCAAGCCTGATGCTGCAGAGGTACTTTCCCCCTAAATTATGGGGTTTTAGGAACTGTCATTTACGAATCGGTATGCTTGGCCTAAGCATATACTAGATCTTAGAGCTTCAGGTCTTACTCCTCAATCCTGATGCTGCAGGGTACTGCCCACCTAAACTATGAGGTTTTAGGAACTTTCGCTTGCGAATTGATATTATTGGTATTAAGCATAGTCTACATCGTGGAGCTCAAGGTCCTAGCTCTTCACTCCTGATGCTGCAGGGTACTGCCTACCTAAACTGTGAGGATTTAGGGACTTTCGCTTGCGAATTGATATTGTTAGTATTAAGCATAGGCTACATCGTGGAGCTCAAGGTCCTAGCTCTTCAATACTGATGCTGCAGGGGTACTGCCTACCAAATTGTCGCTTACGAATTGATATTGTTGGTACCAAGCATATACTACATATAAAATTCAAGGTTCTAGCTCCTCAATCCTGATGCTGCAGGGTTGGAGGGATTACGAACTGTCGCTTTCGAATTGATATTTTTGGTACCAAGCATGGACTACATCATGGACCTCCTGGTCCTGGCTCTTTAGAAATTGTGTGTTGTTAATAAGTACTGTAGGTACCAAGTATAGACTACTTTAGTGCCGTAGTGTTGGAGGGAGGGGAGAAAGAGAGCAGGAACAAGCTACACTAAAAAGCTTGAAATAAAAATTCTTTTCAAAAAACCGACTTATAACGCCACTACAAAGTATAAAAATAATTTTATTTTGTACACGTTTGTTGAAGTCGGGCGGGCTTAACTAGAAACGATGAAATCGATGCGCGACGCTTACCTTATGGTGACATATAAGAGACACGCTTATTGAAATCGGGTGAGCATCGCGTATCGGTTTCATCGTTTCTATTTAAGCCGCCCAACTTCAACAAACGTGTACAAAATAAAATTATTTTTATACTTTGTAGTGACGTTATAAGTCGGTTTTTTGAAAAGAATTTTTATTTCCCTTTTCCGTCCAGAATAATTGACAGGCTTACGCACAGTTTATATAAACTTGAAAGGTTGCATTAGACCTACTGAATCACTCATTTTTCTAAGAAAATTTTTGTGCTAAAACTGGACTGAAGAAAACCTGTAGGTATAGGTATAATTTCATGAGAGGTTTGAAATAGTTAAGTATTAAGAGTTGGCAACTCGCCAATTGACACTACACCCAAGCAAAGCTTTTGGTTTTACTTTCCTTTAGATAACAGAGAAGGGCGTGGCTTTGACCAAGTGTTAAATCGCAATGAGCTTTAACCATTTGTATAGGTACTGATTGTATGCACTTAATTCAATTGCTTATGAGTGTTCATATCAGTGCTGAAGTATAACTGGCTATTGGCTACCTTTTTTGGCATGGATTGGGCCAAAAGAGAAACTTTTGGGAGATTTCTGCTCAGATATTTTCAGTTACAGCCAAAACTTAGGAAGTTGGCGGTGCTAGATATACCTTTGTACCGCATAGCACGTAAAGTTGCTCGTAAATCTCTTTCCAAGCGTGTCGGACTACTATCCCATCGGATTATGAGAGTGAGGAATAGAGAGTGAGGTTCGTTTCTTGTGAGCACACTGCATCGGCAGACTTGTCCTGATTGATATAAATTCCTTGAAAGGCTGAAACACCTATTATACGTATAAAAGCCGCTTAAAGATAAGCGCATCGAGCTCGCGTTTCACTAAACCGTGTTAAGTAATAGTTATTACTTACAGAGTCTATTTAAGTCTCATTGCAGTGAGGTGTGATGGCAATTTTGCATGCAATCTAGATCAGCACGGGGCTTTCAAGCGAAAAGTTAGATACATTTTACTGTTTGGCGGGAAATATTTTGTTTAATATGTATTATCAGGTTTATATTTGTATTGTATTATCAGGTTTATATTTGTATTGTATTATCAGGTGGACTAGATTTTAATGGATATAGTTCTTCATTTCGAAGAACTGATGATCGCTGAGAAAACGCAGTATCGGGAGATCCCCATGGTGGACCAACGTAATCAGACGAATTGCAGAGAGTCATTGAATACAGGCGGCGCAAGACTTAAGCCTGTGGAAGTCCATGCAAGAGACCATTATCCTCAAAACGCTCCTGAGGAAACAGGTTATGAGACACAAATAGATGATAGACAAACAGACGGACAACGAAATGATCCTAAGAGGGTTCCGCTTTTTCCTTTGAAGGAATATGAACCATGTGAATCTGGAATACTTCGGGTATATCTAGATATACTATTACCTACTGGACTAGTTAGTTAGGTCGTCAGGTGACCAATTTATACAGCTAATACGCACAACAAACAGCAGTATAACAGTTAAAAGATTGAAAACCCCAACAAGGCCACGTATTAAAAATAAATACAAGGTAGACGTGTGCGAGTATAAACCTACGTACAAAAGTTATGAACGCTTAACCTAGATTGCACGGTAAAAAATGTATCGCTGCACGACATGATCTGGCCGTGTCTATGACAAATGACACCGATTAGATGTTTCGTCACCATTTCACTACACATGCCGTGACATTCCGCTTGTTACTTGAGGCTTGACTCTTAACATTTTTTTTTCATTCATTGTTCAAGATATTTACAAAAACAATCTACCAAACAATTTAAGCCATCCTCGTGAAACTTAAAGCGTTTATGTGAGTAATGGATGAGGAGGATGTTCGTGACTCTTTAATGGAAAACGATGGTGAAATTTCTCACACTTTTATATAGTTCGCTGGCAATTTTTATCCCATATAACGTAATGAATGCGAAAGTGTGTTTGTTTGTTGGTTTGTTCTTCAATAATGTAGATACGGATCAATGGATCGACATGATATGGTATGGGCATAGTTGAGTTCTGAGAATGACAGTGAGAAAGGCATAATATCTCGGAAAAATAACGAATTCCCACGGGATTTTAAACATACTATTAAAAAAAAATAGGCTTTAATTTTAATCTCGCACTCTTCATCGTCAACTGAAAGACTCCCACTATGCTTAATTTACGAGTAGGAGTGAAACACACCGTGAATTTAAGACACTTGTATCCAGTGGTCTTCAATGTGACCCATTTGATGTCGTCTGCAAATCTTTTTGGGGGTCAGCCAATACTAAGCCTTCCAATGCGAGGCCTAGTACCTACTACGGTACTAGAGAAGCAAAAAAAAAAAAAAAAAGTTATCAAAATTATTTGAAAATCAGTTTTCATGAAGACATAAACTAAATTAAGAAGTACCTATAAAGAAGTCATTACTTCTAAATCAGGCTTTTTTATTTAGGTAAGTAGTTTATTCCCCTTTTATGAATACAAAACTTATAAAAACATTAATCTTTTTTATCGTATTGGATGGCTACAAATCTACCAGTGCCTGTTTATATTTATTTGTGCCTAGTGGTACTTAGATTTTGCCCTAACTGTGGACTACTAAGTACGACTTTTCAACTCTTTCTTCACTGCTTCATTAAGTATTTCTCTTCATTATTGTTTACCGAAGGTCGTCCGCAGCCTCGCCCGCAATAGTTACCAAACTTCTGAAACTTCCATGTTCTTACAATGAGCTCCCATTGCGGCAAACATTTCGTAGGTACAGTTGCCATGCAACAAGAAATTCTGCAAGGAAACCGCTTGCTGAGGTTGTTTGCGAAACAGGCAGGCGCCGCGAAGGTGAAGGTGTGGACTCAGCGCCAGTCGCTTGGAGAGAGAGGCGGCTACACAACGCTTGCGCTTAGTACCCTCGCTCGCGGCACACGGACAGACGTCGCGCGCGCATCATACCTACATTCTAAAATTATTATCACTCCCACAATTTTCTGAAAGTGACATAATTAATTCACAAGTTCGGACGAAGTGTGTTTCTGTGACAGACTTTCCCAGTGTGTGTTTGAAGCTTTTCTTATTTTTCTCCCGTCATTTGACACACATATGACGTGTAACGGTGTGGAGATCTGACGATCCATCGACTCGCTAAAAATCAGTGTGTTTGTGTTTGGAACAGTGTGCCGGAATTTTTAACGGACTTGCCTAAGCGGAGGTAAGTAAGAGCGGATGTTTACAGTTATGCTTTATTGTATAACTTGAGAGAAAGCACTCTCTTATGAATCTTATGATAGCTTACCTTTAAGATTTTCATTAGTGCATAATAAAAATGGTGTGAAACTATTGTATTGTTCACATCTAGGGTTGGTGCCCACTAATAGTCCACCCATATTGTATCACAATAGGTACTAACTTAACAATATTTCACTTTGTTTAAGGAAAAAGTTACTGAAACATTAAAAATCTGCCAACTTGGGATTTTCCCACAAAGGTTGGTAGGGATTAGTTTATCAAAAATAAGATCTTTGAAGACATAATTTTCAATTTTGTACCTACCTAGTTCTAGTTTTTTGATACTAATAACTTCATAAATATGCTATAAATAACTTTCTAGATTACAGCAGATTACTCAAACGTATCTTAATAATACGGTGTAGGTAGTCTGTCTGTTTTTGACATTATTTGTCAGAGCAAAATTTTAGTATGTAAAGTAGACACCAAACAAAGCAAACACCCTATAAAGGACATGTTACTATTTGGCGACCGTACTGGTCGCTGGTCGCATGTTACTATTTGGCGACCAGTACCATTTAAGTCTTAACTTAGTGCCTGTCAAGTTAAGTATTTGATCACGATGAGAAAGTTCTTCAGTGCCGCGCGGCCAATGGACCATATTCGCCTTGATGAAAGTCTCAATAAAACGCGATAAACGCTGTTATAAGAACAAAAAATGCGTTTAAAAACACGTTCCAATAAGACATTGCTATGACTCAAAAACTTGAACGTTAGTAACGTTAAAATAACTTCCCAGCGCTGGGCAATGACCTAAATTCTTATAATATGAAAAAGAAGATTATGGGACTACCTTAGCCCAGATATTTTTAGATATAAATATTATACGATGAGGCCTTATTTATATACACAGATGGCCGAAGATAAAATCGATCGTCTCTTCGTGCTTTAAAAGCTTCTTTAATAACTAGGTACTAAGAGACCATTTTTTGTTGGCATTTCCTGTATCAGAGAAAATGCCAACAACACAAAGACATTATATACTTAACATAATATAATAAGTCTATGCTTAACATAAAGCTGTTAGTACATTTCTGCCGCAATACCGTATTAGCGGAAAGTGTAGATGCATAGTCAAACTTGTGCGTCAAACAGGCTGTCTCACTACGTTGCTATAAAACTGATTGAAAAAGTAGATACATATCACTAATTTCGTGGCTGACGTGTGGTTCGGCCGTGGTGTAACGGTTAAAACACTCGGGCGCGATTCCCAGAGAGATGTGGGTTCGAATCCCGCCGGCCTCGGAATTTTTGATATGTATTTATAAATCTATTAGATTATTTCCTTTAAGTGTAGGTCAACACTTCAATAAAAAAATTAAAAATTGTCTCACTATGTTTTCATCAGTTTGAGAGCAGCTGAAAAATATATAAACCTTTGATTGGCCGATACTTTGTCACTATTGTTTAATAAATTGTTGCAGCAAAAATCCAATAAATTCAGCCACTCACTAAACTTGAGATTGTATATGTAGCTTCTCCCGCAATCAACCAGCTTATAACTTCAGATGCATTTCAGCAGGGAGGTAGGCACACTTATCCGAATACCATCGATAATATGACAGTTTGACAAAGACGGCTTGCAGCTTTTTTGCAATCGAAACGATAACTTCAGGTGCTTTTTAGCACGTATGAGTACTTATACAAACACCATCGATGG
This sequence comes from Hipparchia sbordonii, assembly GCA_038048805.1. Lineage (NCBI taxonomy): Eukaryota > Metazoa > Arthropoda > Insecta > Lepidoptera > Nymphalidae > Hipparchia > Hipparchia sbordonii. The sequence goes on from JBBIWI010000007.1 coordinate 3,986,709, forward strand.
GTATGACAAAGGGTAATGAAGATCAAACGGTACTTTGTGTACCTACTCTTAACAGCAATTTATGACGTCAAAATAACTGTTATTGTATACGAAAGGTGTTAAATTCGACGTCATGGCACGATTTGACTGTCATCTCCATGACAGTCCTGAAATTCCCTGATACTCTTATCAGGGTTCAGATTTCTCCACGATTTCTATTTCCGAAAAGCGCTTGAAGAGTTAGGATAATACTGGTACTAGCAGAAGATTTGTTTTACATTGTACTAATATAAGACTGTCGGTTGATATATGAATCTACTCAAAACAATGTGACTTGATTAACAATAAGTCATATTCATAGACTTTAAAAATAAATATTCATAAGTCATAACTTGCCTATATTTGAAATTTTCTAAGAAAACGCCGGGAGAAAACCGTTTAGGAACGGGTTTGCGTCCAGAATAAACAATGCAACGGGTGAAAAGGTCCCTGACTCATCTCGAGACGTGCTCGTGTCCTAAGGCTTTTGTTCGGAATATATTTACCTTTTAAATAAGTCGAACCTCATTCTGTAAGCAGATGGAGGGCCATATTTCTGTACAATCGAAATACTCAATGTATTTCGATTGTACAGAAATATGTACGTACATTGTTTTTGTTAGAATTCCTACATATCTTTAAAAATTTTCTTTCTTTATTTATTTTCAGCATAGTTAAATACAATTTGTAATCGCAACGTCAAAAATTGCTATGTTCTTGGGCCCTTATAATAACTCAGTATAACATTGATACTTATACGTATATCGAGTATAGAAAAACTTATACATCACTTAAACAACAGTAACTAACATTTTAACTGCATTGTTTTAAGGCTAACTGCACCTCCGTCATACTGTACATCTACAGCCCCAAGTGGTGGTGGTGGTGGTAACTGAAAACTGGTGAAATAAAAATCGGTAGTAGTTAGCTGGGTTTCTATATTCGTACTTACTTACATTAAGTACGACTTTACATGAATTTTTATCTGACTTTTTTAGTAATCGTGAAATCTATCAACGATATCGAGATGTGTGAACTTGTACTAAAGGTACAAAATTATAAAACGTGAGCTCTAGTTTTACGAAACTTTTGATTGGTGATTGCGATTGACACAATCTATATTATTGGCTTTGTTGTACTTTACTGTTGCTAAAATTGAATTAGAGCCAATTTCTTATAATGTAAGATAGACAGCCACTATTATAATAATAGGTAAGTAGGTAGGTATTTCATGATTGCATAAAAGTCGCAATGGAAACTTATAGCGCCAAGTAAAACGAAAAGAAAATCCTTACTTTAATATTATAAATGCAAAAGTGTGTTTTTTTTGGTCATTGGTTTGTCCTTCAACGCACAAACAAGGGGTGTGTAGTTTGGAGATTGACACACGCTACCTTATGGCTTATACCCCGGGAAAACAGAGGGCACCCGTAGGATGTTTAAAAACCTGAGGGCGCAGTTATATGAAAGGAATAGCGTCCGCGCGGCGGCCTATATCTGTGTAGAGACTATGTTATTACGGCGAAATATTTGGAAATACGGTTTAAAATTAAAGAGAAGAAAAACAACAAGGTTAGCACCTGCGTGCGGGGCGGGTGGCATTCGAACGTGGCGTCGAACGTTGTCAAAGGCGTGGCGACCAAGAAATAACCGCAGCGGCCGCGCGGTCGCCGCACGGTTGATGCCAAAGAATTTAAACGTTGTTTCCTAGTACTTATTTAGTAGTGACTTAGCTGCTCCGGCGCTTCTTCTGCTTGACGCCTTTTGTCTTTGCTTAAGTGGTGGAGGCGCCGGGACAACCTAATCTATTATATAGATATACTTATTGGGTGATGTGTGGCACAATTTATAAAGTAAACGTTTCTTTCTTTCTTTCTAGTAGGTAAATAGAATACATAATATGTGTTCGATAATATGTAATCGAAATATTATTTCGACTAACTTGTATGAAAGCGCGGCGACCGCGACCGCACGAAAATCGTCGCGTACGTTTAACTGCCGTTTTTACTCAAGGCGGACAAAGTTGCAGACAAAAGCTAGTAAAATTTATTATATTATCAAAATAAGTAGGTCGAAGCATTTCTGCATTCAACTCAAAGAATATCCTATTTCTGGATCTCGGATTGAAAATAGCATAATATTCTTTGTAACGAGACGCGCTGCAACATTGTTAGGAAGTCTTGTATTACATGTCTCGTCGCTCTTTTATTTTTGCCTTATTTGCGTGTAATTGTATAGCTACTGTAAGGGTTCCGTGCAGGATATTCCCACGGCTTTGTCTATGTAAAGATTTTAACATAAATTTTACAGATGACGAAAGTTTAATTCTTGCTTATCCGATTTGTTTAATAATATTTAAGATTTTAATTTAGATTTTAGTTAAGAAACTGATGTTATATATTACGCCGATTATATTATTAATTTATTGAAGAAAACAATATATCTACTCTCTACATAATGAAAATTGCAGTAGGTATTTAACGTAACTTTATTGAAAACGAAATAATTTTCTCAACTTAGCTGATTCTTCTTTTGTACGTTTCAGTCTTCATCCATTCATTATTCTAAGTCTCCTCTCGAATGAGAAGAGTTTAAATCATGAAGACCAAAAGCAGATTGGTATATTGCATACACCTTTGAGAATATTAACGGAGTGTTTCCTTCACTGTTAAAACAAGTAGATAGTATTCAATTGTACGGCAATAGCTGATATCCAGAAGTAACACATAGGCTGTATTTTATCCCGGAAAATTAAAGAGTTCCGGAGTGAATTAAAAAACCATAATCCACGCAGACAAAATCGCGGGCATCACCTAGTCACTCTATAAGATCCGGTCTGGTGTAATTCTAAAAAACAACAAAATATCATAATCATTATCTAAAAGTATGGTCATAAACAGGTAAATTGACTGGTCATAACTAAAAATAAATCTTAAAGCTCTTGATGCTAACATCATTAATGTTATTAGCTGACCCATGACCTATCATATGCAACATAGGTACATATACCTACCTACATCGAAAGCCTTGTTGCAAATGAACAAGTTTACTTGACTTTTAGATAATTATCGTAGTCATTATGATGGCACCAAACGAGATGTCTAGATGATAAAGTTTTTTTTTTAATTTTAAAAACTTCGTGGGTAATTTTTTTAACCGACTTCCAAAAAGGAGGTTCTCAATCCGTCGGAACCTTTTTTTTTTTGTGTTTTTTTAATGTATGTTTCCCGATTACTCGAACATGCCTGGATCGATTTGGAAAATTCTTTTGTTTGAAAGGTGGTCCACTTGTCATTACGTCAGGATCTGATGATGGGATCCTGGAGAAATCGAGGGAACTCTTCAAATTTTATAGGCACAATTGATAGTGGCGTCTGAAGTCGGTTTTGTAAAAAGAATTTTTACGTTTATTATTTTTTAAACAGCAGCAAAATACTTGACTGTCGAGTTGGAAAAAAATTCTTCGTGGAAAACACGCACACACGTATAGCCTGTAGGTACAATACCTACATATAAACTCACCGCACACATTGAAAATTTTTGCCAATGAATCTAATCTTCTAAATCTGTGTTCTAAATATATAAAAGACAAAGATTGACTGACTGATCTATCAACGCAAAGCTCAAAGCACTGGATCGAGCTGAAATTTGGCATACAGATAGCTATTATGACGTAGGTATGCATCCGCTAAGAAAGGACTTTTGAAAATTTAACCCCTAAGGGGATAAAATAGGGGTTGGAAAAATCAATCTTAACGTAAGCGAAGCCGCGGGATAAAGCTAGTAAAATATAAAGAGAAGTGAAAAACTGACAAGAAAACCACACATAATTTATTTGAAAGGCGCATAATATTATTGGGATTAAATGTGCGCAATCATTATGATGATATGAAACAAGTTGTGGCATGATAATTTATTATGATACCTACCAGGCAAAACTTTTTTAACATTTAAATGTGAAACGTCTGAGGATTTTTTTTTCAAAAGTATCTTTGCTAAGCTGAACTTTATTAATACGACTATGTATTCGCCCCTCCTCTCCAAATAAGCGGAACGTTTGTTAGCGAAATATTGAAATAGTAAAGATATACAACTTTAATGTATTGAAGATAGCTAGATAAAACTAGTAGTAGGTAGTTTGACTTTGTTGACGACGTAGGCGCCGGTTTGGCGCCGCGCCGCCGCGCCGTTAGTATAAATGCAGCGGATTGGACGTTATTAATTCAGTCTCTTTCAGAGACTCATGCGGCTATTAGATGCTCCCGCGTCTAGGTCGTTGTATTTGATTGATGGGTTGTGATAGCAATCACACCCTAATCGAATAAATATTGCCCGAAGGGTTTAGATGAGTGTAATTAATTAAATAATACTTGGATATGTTTGAGTTACCCTCACGTTCAGATGGTGGTTTGTCTGACGTGTTGTGGTTAAATAGGTTAGATGTGAGGACAGGGGCCGTTATAGGGGCTGTTGGAGACGGCTTTAGGTAGGGGTTTTAGTGATTTTTGTGTTTATACGTTTGTGTTAGGACTAGGAGTGGGTACGACGGGTGAGGATCGACCCGTCGATGTTTTTTTTTTTATTTGATGACAAGATAGTCCTTGACCTGATGCGAAGTACGATGCAGTCTAAGATGCATCTAACGCATCTAAGATGCGGGCTAACTTGGAAGGGGTGTGGCAGTGTATACTCAACCATTCAACCCATATCCCGAAATCAGTTTCTACACGTCATCGTGCCGGAACGCTAAATGCGTTATTACAGAATATAATTAAAGCCTCAATAGCCCAACGGTTAAAAGTGCGGACTGAAAACTGAAAGGTCGCAGGTTCAAACTCCACCCGTTGCGCTATTGTCGTACCCACTCCTAGTACAAGCTTTCCACTTGCCGCCAAGCGATTTAGCTCTGGCACGATGGCGTGTAGAAACTGAAAGAGTAACATCATAGACTGCATCGTCACTTACCATCAGGTGAGATCGCAGTCAAGGACTATCTTGTCATGAAAAAAAAAAAAAAAAAAGTTTACAACAGGTTTTGGTCGTTGGTCGGTAAACATCGCTACGGTTTAATTGGGACACATTGGGCCGTGAGTCAGACCAAAAGGTAAAAGCTGTGTTGCAGCAGGTTATGTAAAGGTAAGTAAGTAAATATCGTAATAATATAACTGGCGTCCTTATCAAAATTTAATGTAAAAAACCGGCCAAGTGCGAGTTGGACTCGAACACGAAAGGTTCCGTAGCATCGTAGCGTTTGTTAAGATTGGGCAAAAAACGCCGAATAAATCGCGTTTCTTCTATGGGGATAAAAGCCTATGGACGTGATATTTATACATTCGAAATTCTTTCTGTCGCATGTCTACATACATTATCTTGGCGTTATCGCCTTTTATCATCCCTTTTACACACTATAATCACAAAGGGAGCGAGAATCCGAGGTAAAATAAACATGGGAGATATAAAAAAAGTTTGATAACGTATGTTAGCAAAACACGATTATGTAAACTCCTTTGCGGCTACAGAAAAAAGGTGTAACTTTTTAAAAATATTACACTAGTTTCCAGAGGCACAGACTTTCACTGTAGATGCCAGATAATTTGTGAATTATAGTAATGTCGTGATCCTAAATATAATTGTTATTTTAAATAGTGTTAGATGTATAAACTTGATGACGAATAAGTAAATATATAGAACTTTAGTTTATTGAGGGTAGTTAAATTAAACCCGCACTCCAAGCAGTGGGCCGTTCGTAAATTGAGATGAATGAATGAGCTTTTAGTTTTACATTTCTTAGAATATTGAAAGTAACCTGGTTTTTATTCTTCTTTACAATAAATCCAGATTTTAATGATAAAATTGCAAAAATATCGAGATTGATTGATTTGCTTAACAGTATTAATTATAGAAAGCCTAATGAATAGTTTGATGCCTATTCTGTTGATGGCTTATACTTGATTTTAATCATAGAAAGTTTAAATTCTAGGTCTTATTAATAGCTAGAATTAGACGTAAGTCGTAAAGTATTAATTAATTTTATTTTGCAGAAATCTAGCAAGTCTTTAATTTTTTTCACTATTTATTTATATTTTACTAGCTGATGCCCGCGACTTCGCTTGCGTAGATTTAGTTTTAAAAATCCCGCGGGATAAAAAGAAGCCTATGTCACTCTCCCGATTCTCAACTATACCCATGCAAAAAATCAGATTGATCCGTTGCTTTGTTGCCGCGAGATTGAAGGACAAACCAACACAGTTTCGCATTTATAATATTAGTAAGGATTTCTAATGTTTTTTTTTTTCAAGTTTTATACAATTAAGAGTTCGTGCACGCGACTTCCCTTTATTTTTCCAAGTTAAACTGTGCCTGTGTGTTGCTTATGTCACTCTTCAGGTTCAAACTAAATGCAAAAAATCACGCTCATCCGTTACTCGGTGATTGAAGAACAAACCAGCAAACAAACAAACACACTTTCGACACTTTCGCATTTATATTAGTAAAGTAATGACGTCCCACTTAACTTTTACAGACAGACCTTTTGAGATTATTGCCAATTTGATGCTGATTTCGAGCGTAGGTGTTGATGTTTTATTGCTTTTGCCATGTCCCGATGCTTTTGGTCAACTTGATGACGTGTTATTGACCAGGATGCTTTTTGGATGGAAGTTAAAAAACTTATTTGGCAACTCAGTCTACTTTACATATGATATAATTATCCAATCTTAAAAAAAGACTCAGTATGTATAGTTCTCGCAATCAGGGTGCGTGGCTTATGGTTGTGTGTGTCGTATCTGTATAAGTGTGAGCTTGCTCGCGCCCGACCGCTCCCACCTAGGCTCCTGACAGGCAAGAATACTTACGCAATGTGCATGTCCACGACTTAACCACAAGCAAAGCTCACGCGCCCTCGTGAATTGTAAGAACAAAAGTGTGGATTGAAAATTGAAAGGTCGACGGTTTGATCCCCCCACCCATTGCATTATTGTCGGCTAACATTGCGTACCCACTCCTAATACGAGCTTTCCGCTTATTTGGAGAAAGGAGAAAATTAGTCAAATTCAGCTTAGGTAAATATTTAAAAAAAAAATTTTTTAACGAGCTATCTACTAAATTAGAGAATTCTTCATTAGTTCTCAATTAATATGTGTGCAGTCTACTGGACTTGTAGTGGAATGGAGTCTTATAACTGGGAGGTCTCGGGTTCGATTCCCGGCGGGGGTAATTTGGGAAATTACAATTTCTAAATTATTGTCTCTGGTCTGGTCTGGTGGGAGGCTTTGGCCGTGGCTAGTTACCACCCTACCGTCAAAGACGTGCCACCAAGCGATTCAGCGTTCCGGCACGATGGCGTGTAGAAACCGATTACAGAAATGGGTTAAATCTACACTGCCATATTACTTCTAAGTTAGCTCGCTACAATCTTAGACTGCATCGTCACTTACCATCAGGTGAGATCGCAGTCTATCTCATTATCGAATAACAAAAAAAAAGACAAAAGATGATGATGATGATTATGAATCACTAGCATTAGAACAAGACCCTGGACCATATCTTTCTATAATATCTTTTTATTCTGTCAAGTACACAGGCCACAGCCAAGCATGTTGGCATAAAATTGCCATTCAAAAGTTTGCCTCTTTGTAATTTCAAACTTTGTTATGTATTTATATGTTCGTTACACACAGACTTAAGGCAGCTTTATTAAGAGCTGAGGCACAAAATACTCATAAATTGTACGTAAAAATAATTTAAATGTGATGAAAAATGTGACAACTTAACAATAATGATCTGTTAAGACTGAATAACGGCCCCATCTTCTAGATTTGTCATTAAATACCTAGTTTACGAAGGTATGTATCTGTATTATGACTATTATGTTAAAAAGGAAATTGGACACCTTGTACTAATTATCTAAGAGTATATATGTGCCGAAAGAAAACATTTTTAACCAACTTCAAAAAAAGAGGAGGTTCTCTATTCGACGCATATTTTTCAGCTTATCAAAATCTGAATACCTATTCTGCTTACGATTTGTATGATAGGTCTATTTTATTTCTTTCAATAAAGCGTTTTAGATTTGCAAGCGGCCTACACCTGAAACCCACATACCTATTATAAATTATTTATTTGGAGCGACTTAATTGGAGCGAGGAGGTTCATTGTAATGTTTGGTGTTATGCTATGAGTATGACAAGGTAACCAGATTTATCTCTGGTATAACGCATGTTACGTGTTTTCTTTTAAGATAAAAATTCTCTTAAACTATCGCCGGCCGATGAGGGTTTACACTAAAATTTAAGCCACTAGTTGGTACCACTTTGGCTTTCCATTCCAATAATGAAGGCATCAGTCTCCATTTACATGCTTTTAATAAAAACAATTCAATTTAATAATAGCCCAACGGTTAAAGGTGCGGACTGAAATCTGAAAGGTCGCAGGTTTCAACCCCACCCGTTGCACTATTGTCGTACCCACTCCTAACACAAGCTTTACGCTTATTTGGAGGGGATAGGAGGATATTAGTCAACTTCAGCTGGACTCATACGCTTTTTAAAAAAAATATACCAAATTAAATGTAATTAAAATTAAATATAACAAATACAGATGGACGGACAACGGAGCCCGGGAGGTTTAAGTAATAGAGTCCCCATTGGTTACCCTTTAGGCAGGATTGTCTGAAAATAATTTCTACAGTGTGACAATCAGAATCATTTCTGATTGGCTGGCAATTTCTTGCTATTGGTTGATATGCATTGATGCAGGAAGAATGCCATAATATCAGCCAATAAGAGGTGCTTGTATTGCATGACGTTTCAAAGTCGCACAGCTGCAATCGTCACAGTATGTGACGTATGTGTGTGTATTTTTTTTTTAAAGAATTTTAGCCAAGCTGAAGTTTACTAATATACTCCTATCCTAATATGGCAATATGGTATGCCAATAGTGCAATGGGTGGGATTCGAACCTGCGACCATTCAGTTTTCAGTACGCACCTTTAACCGTTGGGCTATTGAGGCTTCCTTTGAAACGCTTTGAGGACTAAACCCACGAGAAAGCGTTGTCGCACTGATCATTCTTGGGCTGAAGCCGTCCTACTGGTGTCACATGTTTGACTGTACAAGCTTTACGTGGAACCGTCCAATGCTCTACAAGAACCTGATATATTTAGGACCACGTTATACGTACTCTTACCAACTAGAGTAAGCTTGACTATTACCTACGTGCCCGGAATATTGTACGGAATTTTGTATTCTACTGTGCTACGGTGTGCCTAATCTTGCGGTTTATCTCCGCAAACGCAACGCCAAAACCTCTAAAGGCCGATTTACCTTAGAATATTTTTAACCGACTTCAATAAAAGGAGGAGGTTCTCAATTCGTTGCAATCTTTTTTTCTAATGTACGTTCCCCGATTATGTACTCAAAGACGTCTGGACCGATTTGGAAAATTCTTCTTTTGTTTGAAAGGGTCGCAAGTGGTCCCATGGTCATCAGGTCAGGATCTGATGCTGGGATCAAACATGGATAGTAACAAACATACACACACACACCCCTCACACATACAAACTTTCGCCTTTATAATATTAGTGTGTGTTTAGTAGTAGTAGTGATTATTATGTAATTATGTTCTTAATTCCTGTCATAACTCCTCACCGAATTTGAAACTCCGAGTAACGTTTAACCGACCAATAAAGACGTTTTGTAAGATTATCAAAACTCTACGGTTAAACATAACTCGGTAATGGTGAAATTGGCAAAGTCACAATTCAAATAAACAAGATGTTTTACTAGTGATAGTGATATTGTAGATTTACCTCAATTAAGAAGGTTATCGCGATACTTTATCCTCTCGGATAACTGCGGGTAAATCCGCTGCGGTTTCATTGTATTTTAATATTGTTTTCAATGACCCTTTTAAAGGTGATGTAGGTATCAACAATATTGTCTTGTAACTTGTGTTTTATTGAGCCATGTTTTATAATTAAGAAAAATATGACTAGAGTCTGTACCTACTAGTATTTTTTAATTTGTTTATCCAAACCAAACTATTTTTTATTTATTGTTTAGAAAAGCATGATTAAATATTACTTATATATTGTAATTTATACTAATAACTTAGTAACCCATAAAGTTAATTTGCACTTAAGAGAACGGATATATAAATAAATAATGAAATTAATGAGAGGTGACGTTACAAAACCTTTACAAAAAAAATTATCACGAAAATACAAAACAATAAACAAACATTTTTCAAATTTTTTTTTTTAATTTTTATTTTTAAAAATTTTTACTTGCTCACTATTATTCTAAACTATTTCTAGCTGCAACACTGAACGTAAAAATCAAACAGTAGCTGCATTTAATTCGATATTGTTTATTTGACATCAATAAGTTATAGATACAAATCTCGGAGAAACTGGTTGTAGCGAACTTTAAGCAGGCTCGATTCAAGGCTTTCAGATCGTACACGGATATAAAAGTCGTGAACTCGTGATCTGTGTAGGTATATTTAGCACACTTACCTATGTGTGCAAGTATATTCTATTATATTATTATTTTTTGTCAACTCACAAGATTTCTTAAGATATATCACGTCTTGAAATAATCATACTATGACAATTCTTTTTAAAAACCGACCTCAAACGCTCTTCAAAGTATATCAAGAGTGCTTAAAAATTTACAAAGTTCCCTTGATTTCTCCAGGATCCTATCTTCAGATCCTGACCTGATTATCATGGGACCACCTGAGAAGTAGGTATGCCCTTTCAAACGAAAGAAGAATTTTCCAAATCGGTCCAGCCATTTTTGAGTAATCGGGAAACATATCGGCATATATGGAAAGCGATAATTAACATATATTTTATAAAATTTATGTATGTATGCTATGCGTAAGTAAAAGCCTACACATACTCTGATCACGAGCGATTTGCTCTTATTCATTGAGGAGCTCCTTCCTCCATCTCCGAAGATATTCATCAGAACTTTATCAAAAAATGGGACCAACCCGACGCGACGATACATCTTTTCAAATAAAAAAAAAAAATTGCAATCGGTGCAGATTGGACGAAGTTATGGAGTAAAATCGCCAAAAAAAAGAATACGCGTCGAATTGAGCATCTCCTCTTTTTTTGAAGTCGGTTACAAAGAAATAGAATTATCTTCCTTTTAGTTGTACCGGACTACAGTTTGCCGGGTACAATACGTATGTATGTATGTTCATTGCCAGAATGAAAATACCGTACTTACTCATATCCGGAAACGGACGTCGTTAAGCGCAATCGGCGAGATACCACCGTGAAAAAGTAGTTGAGATACTCGCTTGTAATGATACAAGGTTTTCTCTAAGTAGTGCTAAAGTCAACCTATGTTACAAAATTCCAGTAAAACTTACTTTATAAAAATACTAACAATACTAATATTATAGCGAAAGTGTGTTTGTTTGCTGATTTGTCCTTATCATCATAACGCAACAGAACAAATCGTCGTGATTTTTTGCAGTGCCTGGAAATTAATTTTTATTCCGGAAAATTGACGTTTTTCTCCGGAAATTAAAAAATTTTAACCACGCGGACGAATTTGCGGGCATATTAGCAAGTAATATTTTTGTACAGATAGATATATCTGTGCAAAATAAAAATATTATCTACTAGTACATCGTTAGTTGTGGTTGCCCGCGACTTTGTCAGTATATAATGTCTGATTTCCCATGAGATTATAGAATCCTGCTGTAAGTGGCCTAGCGACGAAAGTCCTATCGCTAGTAGGTAAAAACGGAGATTTCGTACCCATGGAAATCGTAATTTACAATGAGCTTAGTCGGTGTTTTTTTATTTTTATTTGTAAATAAATAAAAATAATCCTTAGTTACTCCTTTATGAATGCAAAAGTGTGTTTGTTTATTGGTTTGTTGGTTTATCCTTCAATCACGCTGCAAGAGAGCTACGGTTCGACGTGTTTTGTATGGATATAGTTGAGGACTTTGAGAGTCACAGGCTACTTTTTATCCCGGAAAATCAACGAATTCTCGCGGGAATTAAAAACTAAAGCCACACGGATGAAGTCGCGGGCATCAGCTAGTAATAAATAGGTAGTGTGCTTGCAAAGAGTCGCGAATACAATATTATAGCTTAAAAAAAGGAATAAATTGACCGCAAATGACATGAACAACAGCGCTTGCCAAAACTTAACGACAGTAATTGCTTTTTATTGCGCCAGTGGCTTACTCGAAAAGAAGTATGCCATAAATTGAAATCAGATTCCGCAAAAATTGCCCAAAGACACGAGGTTGTTGCTTAACAGTTCTGTTTCGAGTGACTGTTTGTACAACTTCGCTGCTTTATACCGCTGGGTGGTACTTGTGATAAATTATTCTTGTTTTTTTTGTCAGTTTTAAATATCAATTTTATATCTTTTAAGTTGATCACGCAATGCTGTTATCGTGTTTTTAATTTTAACGACCACTCTGAAGTTAGCTTGAAAACGCGAAGTTAAGGTTTGCGAATCAGCCAAATAAGTTCATTATCATCAGCCACAGCCTATGCTGAGCCTATGACGACCACTGTTTGACTTATGTATTCTTTCGTCGTGGAAGCACTGTATACATAGCATAGTTTCATTAACGATTGTAAATTTTTTTTTTTTTTTTAAAAGAGCAACCGCCGAGTTTCTTGCTGGCTCTTCTCGGCAGGAAAGGCAGTCCGAACCAGTGGTAGATTCATTGACAATTCAAAAGTGCTTGTAAAAGTTTATTTGAATAAAAAATATTTCTATTTCTTTTAAAAAAATGAGCAACTCCAGTAACTCTTGTAAAACTTATCAACAAACGATGCGTACATCTCGTCATGATCGTAGAAAAACGACGGATCTGCATTTTATCAACTTTATAGTACAGCCATTCAAAATCAGTAGGTTTCTTTATTTTCATAATTTACAGAAATATTAAACAAATAAATAAATAACTTAAATAAATGACTTAAACAAATTAAAACGACTACTAATTATATTTACAAAAAATACACGCCATCCAAGTGGTCGTTTATGGGCGTGGTGCCCAAAATACTGGCGCTATTACCTCTTTGGATAGCGAGGTTTAGCCCGCGTTTGGCTAAATAAACGCCAGCTCTTTGGTCGCCTGAGGCGTGTTCCAATCTTTGGGACACGATATTAATGAAATTCTTCGCCATTTAAAATAACTTTTGAAGTTTTGTTAAAGTCGAAGGCATCGTCTAGTAGAGATATAAATATCGATATTAAATCGTCACAAACCTGCCATGACTAAGGTAGGTATATGATGCAATACAACTTGTTTTGGTGTTTTCGCTGCGGCTGGTGGTGTAAAGTCCGATTGTTGTAAAAGACAATGGTCAAATCACTTGCGCGGCGGAATCTCAATGGAGTTTCGAAAGTGACCGTCGTTTATATGGATATTGTCGTTTTACGTGTTGTCCTAGAGACCTTATTACATACGTTAACTTTGCACTTGCAGGAGGATATTCGGTAGTTTCCTATGTTTGTAAATATTGCGTTTAAATTGGTTGAAACTTAACCACATGACTATACAAATATTTGACACCAGTCATGCAAATCAATAAAACACCTAATTTATCAACCAGCGTCTTCTTCTTTTTTCTTCATTCTTCTTCATCAACCGATAGATGTCTACTGCTGGACCTAGATCTCTTTCACTTTGATGTACCTCGACCTTGGCCTGCCTCCATCTAGCGGCGTTTGATGTGATTGGTCCATCTAGTGGGGTCTACCAACACTGCGCTTTCCGGTGCATGGTCGCCACTTAGAACACCTTAGGACCTCATGTCAAAGACTACCAGTCCTTCGAACTGTGAGCCCCGCTTAGTTACGCTTTACTGAGCCAACCAAATCTAAATAACACTTTCTCTCAATTAACTGAACTTTTTTCGTACAGTGGCTTTTGATACCATCATGTCGCATCGTCGGACTTTAACGTGGCATATTACAACCTAATCTCTACCAATCTAATTAAAATATTGCCCACAGAACTGTCAGTATAATAAGAATCGAATCAGGCAGCAGGCAGTAGGCTTAAAACATTAATCAGGCAACTATTAAAATAGGACACTTGGTTTAGTATTCGTTTATTAAAAAATTCGTACTTATACAATATGCTCCTATTAATTTCATGGTCGAACACGCACTAAATATTATATCATTCATGCGTAGTTAATTATTCAGTTACGTTACATATGGAGTGGTAATGAGCATATCTACCGTTTTTTTCCAAACTCGGAAAAATCCTTCAAAGGTCTTTATTACGACGTTGTGAATATTCTTATTCAAGGGGAAATCTATCTTGCGTGATATTAATTGCTTATTAATTCTACAAATATTTGGTTTCTATTGTAACCTACTTTTTTTGTTTAGTAATTATAAGTTTTAATGCAAGTGTCAGTCATGCTTTGTACTTAAGCTTTTTTTCTGTAGGATCGTACTTAGGACATACATCATAAGAAGAAGATACATTCTTCTTCCATGCTTTTATATATTCTTCTTATTTATTTTCTTCTTCTTTGTTTTCCTTTTATGCACCTTCTACCGTGGTACGTACTCGTATAATTTATCATAATTATGTCATTAAATCACGAATCAATTCTAAAATCTTTAGTTCATAGTATAAGTAGGATATCAGTAGGGCAGGATATCACCCTTCTCTGAGAGGAGATCTGCGCTCTGTATTGATTATATGACGTGTGATTGATAAGTTGATTGATGATTGATGTCTGATGTTGTACTCGCATTTGACCGCTTGATTAGTATCAGCGTTAGTTTCTGTCAGCGGTACATCACCACGGCCAATTCGGCAATTGCCACCGCGACCGGTCGCGCGGTTACATCACAGTGAAATTTGAAAGTTATAATTAACTTTCTATATGTTGAGATTTGTGTCAAAGGTGTAATGTGTTACTTAATGAGAAGCTGTAATTGGACGTAATTGAAACCGGTATACAGATTCGTTATTTGATTTAAGATGCAGGACTTTACACGGTTATCTGGCTCAACTATTTCATGAGATGTGATAACTTATCCATTCAACATCACACTGATATTATAAAGGCGAAAGTTTATATGAATATATTCTTATCTTTATGTAAATAGAAATAAAAGTAACTAAGAATAGATTGATACTTATTCCGGTTAAAGCACTTACTTGCGTTATAACACTTAAAGGCAATAACGTAATTTCCGCCTACTTATAAAGTGATTGTGATTTCATAATAATTATGTACTATGTAAGTAATCAAGAGGAACATCATCACTCATCGATGGTACAGAAGCTACATCATTAAATTAAATGTCGATTTACTTGATTCGAATTGGATAACTACATAATGCGAGGTTTAATCAGAAGTTAGTGATCGTAAACGGAACCAGCGGTCTCCAAGAAAAGGGTGGGAAAATAAATTAGTCGTCCATTTAGTTACTGATATTTTTTTCGATCAGCACTTACAAACCAATAAACGCCATCGGCTGATTCAATAATAAGATGGACGTTAACTGCAATCTCATCCGACGGTAAGGTTTGCAGTCTAATACGGTAGTGGGAAAACTTGGAAGGGGTACGGCAAGGTATGGCAGTGTAAACTGAAACCATACCCCTAAGCGGTTTCTACACGCCATCGTACAAGAACGTTAAATCGCTTGGTAGCACGTCTTTATTAGACTGGTAACTGGCCTTAGCCATCCATAATATCCAAATTGTCCTTGCCAGGAACCTCACTTCTAAAACCACAGCGCTTACCAATGCTGAAGGGAAGTCGTCGAATAGTTATACTAGATTGAATTTAAATAAATTTTGTTCTATAAGTCCAAAGTTAAAGGTGAAGCATAAGTAGTCCAATGTCCTGATTTACCATTTTAAACTAATTCCCAAATCGGCGACTAATGACTTGTAAATTGAAGTATTTACCGGGAATTTGAGCCTTTATTAATTATAATAGAGTCTACTTTAGAAGGCATACCAGCTTTGTAAATGTCAGCATTGCTGAAGCCTCGCTGAGAAGCCTAGTCAAGTTTGGCTTATTGACATTTTGTATGCAATATGATTACTTGCGATTTTCGATTTCGCAGTCATAGATTTCAAGTTTTGTTTGTTACATTACTGTGGCTTTATCAACGGCAATATCTTACTACTTACTTTTTCTTTCGGCACTAAAATCCTGGAGTGGATCTTGGGCTTCTCTAAAATCTATATATATATAAAATTCAAAGTCCTGACTGACTGACTGACTGACTGACTGAGATATCAACGCACAGCCTAAACTACTAAAGCTAGAAACTTGAAATTTTTACAGTTGGTTGGCGCACACTAAGGAAGGATTTTTGAAAATCCAACCCCTAAGGGGGTAAAATAGGGGTTGGAAAATCAAACTTAACGTGAGCAAGGCCGCGAGCAAAAGCTAGTTTACTTGTATTTAATTATTCTTTGATTCCTTTTCTTATTACTTTTCCTTTAATTTTCCAATGTAAACTTTCCAATTTTCTATTGGTCTTCTGCCGCGTAATCCATCTTTTAATGAGTATTACTTTAAGTCGTTTTTGCTGTACAACCCATTTTTTCATCACTAATTGCTTTATAAAAAGCATCGTTACTACTTGTCCCATCTACTGCAAACATTGGGATTTTTGATGTAGGTATATCCTATAACTAATATATCCTATAATTAGATAGTTAAAAATGAGATGTTAAATTTTCATAATATTGTGATTGCTTCTTCAAAAAGTTCTTGACATAAATGCTTCATCACATACTTGAAAAAATCTATATAAGTACATCTAATTAGTGATGAACGACTAAATAAACTAAATTTTAATTAGTAAAATTTTTTTTATTCGATTACATGTAAGCCTTTGAGAGCAATCTCGTGATCTCACCTGATGGCAGTGGATCTTAGACGATGCAGTCTGAGATGGTAGTGGGCTAACTTAGAAGGGAAACTATTAAAATACTAGCAACAACAAATAAACATTGTGTGTTGGATATCACGCTATACTTCATTGAAAAGTCTATGAGATTTCGCTTCACCTACAACAAATACGCAGAAGTGAAAAACTAATATACGTAAACCTCACACCAGTACCGGGTACTAACCACATAAAGATAAAAATTCTCCTCTCATTCACAACCTTATTGTCACAGTGATAAGGGGCACATAAACAAGTATGTCTAGTATACGTTTATAGACAAAACAAGGTGTATGTGAAACGGCGTCGCGTGCAACGCAGATTTCTTTTAACATTCAAGGAGAGAACGCTACTGATGTTGAAAAACTATTCATAAATATCTCTTTTGGATGCGGCCTTGTCAATATACACTTGACCGTTTCGTTTTCGTGTATGCGAATGATGTACGATTTCGTAAGAAGTTGCTTGAGATGCAACTTGTTATTTTTTGTGCTTTGACTAACTCTTACGCGTAATTTAAAAAAACTTTAATATTTTATAATTGACGCAGGTTGTGGGAAGATTCCGCTGTGATTTTTTAATAGGTATTTTATCGTCAATAATTTAATGTTTTAGTGACTAGTGTATTTAAGTTATACCATCAAGCTAGCATGACTTTATCTTCAAAATCATGATGATTTTGATATTTCAGTAAACAAAAGCAAAGCTCCCTAAATCACCCTATAAGGATTTGTAAAATCTAATGACAACTGCTCAATTCATATCGTACAGCTTATAATTCAAAGAAAGGTAGAGCATAGATAAAATTGACATAACGCATGATTTATTTATAACAGAAGTTAAAAAGTTAGGCAGAGAGCAAGGAAATACTTCGTCCATTGCAAATGATAAGGAATTAAGGGCTCACGATGTTATAACAGCAAAAAAAAACACTTAACCGTATCTGATTTGAATTAAAAAGTATCTCCCAATCGCTATTATGTCCAATTATAATTGGACATAATAGCGACTGGGAGATAATTATCTTTATCCAATACGATAAAGATAATTAGCTTTGTCGTATGGGAACTGGTGACATTACCGTTATCACGTGTTGCAAGCCGTTGGCGCCCATGACACTATAGCTCATTATTAGGCTTTATTAGAAGTTTTTAATTTAACATCGCGTGTCATCTATCAACAATAGTAACCCGCATCTATATTTGTAGTTATAATTTGCATTTTCCTGTATTTATTTAATTTAAGTTATATGACGTGTGAAGACATCATGATCATGAGTCTTATCAACTCATCTTAATAACCCTTTCGATAATAGGCTTTAGACTAAAGCTTAGGCTTTAAGGTTTCTAAATAACTTTATTTGGTCTAAATAAAATCCAAACGTTTATTTAATAAAATTAATAACGCAATTTTTGAGTTATTGACATTTCAAATATGAATAAACTTCTTTTAGTCTTTCAAAGAAAGCAAAAAGGAGTTTAGATTTTATACTTGTAATAGCAAGCATAATTTTTTCCATTTCGCTCCCTGAGGTTTGAACTATTAAGAATGATACTTTTGAAAATATTAATAGCTTATAACTACTTATGCAAAGACTTGTATGCAATGTGACAAACATAAACGTAACGCATTCGATATTATATAGGATGGGTATAATGTTTTTTTAATACGCATCGCCAATTTATGCAAAGTACTATCCCAAGCACAATTTAGCCGTTTTCTATTTGTGATGTTCTTATAATAGCTGTTATAATCTATCAGTAGGCGACTCATCAGATATAATTAGGGCTTATGTAACTAGTTCTGTAACCGGTCTCTCACCACAAATTGCAGTAAATATCCCTAATGACTGCTCAGATGTTTCCAAACTTTAATTGTAATTTATTTTTCAATGTTTACGTTGTTCTTAACTGTTATTTTATAATTAAATTTTTATTACTCGTGACTAGAGTCAATCTTCCCAAAACTTTTTATGGGTGATTTTCTATAGTATAATTATAATTTAAATATTCAAATATTATCATTAACAGTAACTGAAATATTGTAATAACTATCTTAACAGGCATATTTTGGTGTCCTTAGATAACTTTATTGCCTATCACGTGTGTAATTATTAATTATATAGAAAATAGAATTTATTGCTAAAATTATTATATGGATATATCTTTGCAAATTATACATAAGATTAAGATTAAGCTTCCATTATTGAAATCAAAACTTTGAAGCAATTCACTTGAATAAAATATGTTGAATGACCACTTATCTAATAGAAAATAACATCAGATATACTTAAGGTGTTAAACTTTTAACACTTTAAGCCATCTCTAACTTTGATCAAGATCGAATATAAACATGTAGCCGATGGTCGAGGCCATGGAGCGAATAAAAGAGAAAATGCCGCAAAAACTATCGAGGCCTTCTCACTGGGGCTCCACCACTCAGATGTGACTGATTGTGCCCATTGTATTTTATTATCGACTTACTATATCTTAGCTGAGTAATCACTCAAAGTAAATAAATTATACAGTCATAACAAAAGTCTTATTGAAATTTTTTTCTTTGTTGCAGGTGGGTAAAAGAACTTGTCTACGACAGGTACTGCGTAGTAAAAAAATAGCTACACTTGAACTTCGACATAATATTTCACAGTAAGTACTTAGTTATGAGATTATCTTGCCGGTTTCAAAGCAGATTCTATTTTCCGAACCAGTGGTAGAGTCTTGATTTGACACAAGAGTCACAAGTTGGCTTAAATGGAATAATTTTGAATTTTATCACTTAGGATCAGTTTTTATGGGGAAATGGATCTTAATAAATCTGATTTATAGGGTCCTAAATCAAGCTTTGCTACTTCCTGACCTATGCCTTAGTATATGTTGAAGGTAGAAACGCAGACTCCCCTAACAAGCCTATATGTTTTTTCGTGCAAGGACTCTATTCTTGCTTATTGTTTTCAAACTAATTGGAGACATAGAGCTCAGATCTGTTCAGAAGTTATTGTGAATTTTCTCTTCAGGAATTTTGTTTCACGCAGTAAGTTGGCTAAAGATTAAAATTGTCTTTAAACTAATTTCTACAATGTGATCTTTCGGCCTAACTATGGGCCTTATAAGAAGGCTCAGGATCATTCAGCGGGCGATGAAGAGAGCTATGCTCGGTGTATCCCTGCGAGATCAAATCAGAAACGATTAAATCCGTAGGAAAACCAAAGTCAGCGACATAGCTCAGCGAGTCGCAAAATTCAAGTGGAAATAGGTGGGGCACATAGTTCGAAGAGCTGATGTTAGTTGCGGTCCCAAGGTGCTGGAGTGGCGACCCCGCACCGGGAAGCGTAGTATTGGTAGACCCTCAACTAGGGGGACCGAAGAGGAGGCCTGTGGAAGTCTATCCAAGAGACCTATGTCCAGCAGTGGATGTCGATCGGTTGATAAAGAACAAGAAGAAAAAGCTTTCGGCCTTTGATGGTAAACCATTGACCAACTGACCAACATTACCTCTAACGTTATTACATATTACATTTGCATACAATTAACGCTATTTAACAAGCAGAAAGTTTTTAACTGTACCAAGAAATTAGTTTAGACACCCGTTTTACCGATTCGATGGAGCAAAGCGTTTATACTAAACAAATTTGAATCTTTTGCTGTTTACAATAAGGGTGGTATGAATTGAAATCATAAAGAAAAGCCTTCAAAATGCATTGCTTTTCGAAACGGCGGTCGGAGTAGAAAATCTTGGATTTCGTGCTAGGTCAATGGCCGCTGTGACTGATCGGTGATCGGTTTGTATAGATGTACAATGACCATACTCGTAGTTGGAGATGATACCGTTATGTGATAAAAATGCGCAGAATAGGTGATAAATTTTATTCAAATAATTGGGTATTTTACTGTTGTCGAAATATGAATATTCATTAATCATAATCGAAAATGTAACATGTAAGAATAACATTTGTAAAAACAGAAAATAAATCGGTCAAAAAACAAATTAGTTATAAACCGTTTTACTGCGACTGTATCCGTCTCTTTCTTAAACGATATTTTGTATGGACAGTGTATGGAGCCACTGAATTTGTGACGCCACATGTCAGTAGCGCTCTCTCTGTCTAACATGAAACTTTAAAGCTCTGTATTTTCGAGATTAGTTAAGATATTAAAAAAACAAAAATGACATTATATTTTGGTATTAAAAAACTTTATTTTAAGTAGGTACCTGTTGGAATATAGCAAAAATCCAAGTCTTTGGTACAATAATCTGTGTTGTCTGTGGCTATGATTCATTCCAACACCCACTCTCGATCATTCATTTTTTTTTCATTTGTTTACCTACATTTCTTGTACGATGTGTTCTGAATTTTTATTCATTATAAAGCGGACAGTCGAACAGTGCACACGTCTTTTCTTTTCTCTTCCCTGCGACCCTATATATACCTACAGGTTATGGGCCCAGGCTACGTTGTTAAAAAAAAAAGTGCTTGGTTCAAAAAGTTAAAATCAGTGAGTTAAAATTAGTGTGTTAAAATTAGTAAGTTGAAATCAGTGTGTGAAGTGAATAGTGATTATTTTTAAAATATGGAGTCGCGAAGTAAAAGAAATATTCAACCGTTCAACGGAGATCGTTATAGCACGTGGAAGTTTCGCATAAGATCTCTTTTGGGTGAACTACAAGTGTTAAATGTTATTGATGGAGAAACGCCAATCGATCCAGACGAAGACTGGACGAAGAAAAACCTTGTAGCTAAAGGTACAATAGTGGAGTACTTAAGCGATGCATTTTTAAATTTTGCAAAAGATTCTGCCACGGCAAAATCCATCATGGATGACCTAGACCGAATTTACGAGAGGAGAAGCTTGGCAACACAATTGGCACTTCGTAAAAAATTACTTAATTTAAAATTGCAACCGGATGTGACTTTATTTAAACATTTTAATGATTTCGATAATATTATCACTGAATTGATTTCCGCGGGTGCAAAGTTAGACGAAATGGATAAGATATCGCATTTGTTATTAACACTACCCACTTCTTATGATGGTGTAATCACGGCGTTAGAAACACTTGGAGAAGAGCATTTA
Organism: Hipparchia sbordonii; assembly: GCA_038048805.1. NCBI lineage: Eukaryota > Metazoa > Arthropoda > Insecta > Lepidoptera > Nymphalidae > Hipparchia > Hipparchia sbordonii. The sequence goes on from JBBIWI010000007.1 coordinate 4,008,733, forward strand.
AATTTAGCATTTGTCAAGACCCGGCTTTTAGATCAAGAAGTCAAAATTAGAACCACTACAACAACCGAACTTAAAATTTTACATACCTCTACAAGAAAATCTTCACGACGATCTGGTTTTGATAAGAAGAAATCTTATTATAATACACAACCTAAGAAGAAATCATACCATGGAATTTCTAATCACAAAATCTCGAAGTTATATTGTGATCATTGCGGCCGGAGAAATCACGAGTTAAAGGATTGTATTTTCTACAAAAGAATGGCGAAAAATGGCGGTAACAGCAGCGGTAGTAACCAGCCAATTGCAATCACAATGATGAACGACAACAATCATACCGAGGACAGTTTCGCTTTCATGTTTTCAAACTGTAAGTTTTTTAATTCTATTTCTGATAGTAAAAGTATTTATTTTCTTTTAGATTCGGGGGCAACTGATCATATAGTAAATACCAAGGATTACTTTTCATCATATTCGGAATTCACAACCCCATTGAAAATTGGCGTAGCTAAAAACAGTACTAATGTCTCTGCATTTGGTAAAGGAAAAATAAATGTTATTACTAATTTAGGTTACCAAGGTACAATCGAAAATATTTTGTATTCACCGGATGTTCCATATAACTTACTATCGGTAAATCGTATTCAAGAAGCAGGTATGACGATTATTTTTGAAAATGATCAAGCGCATATTTCCAAAAATAACAAAATTTTAATATCTGGTGTGCGTGATAATAATCTTTTTAAACTGTGTTTTCAAGTTAATAAATCTCAGTCCTTATTAAATGTAACTAAAAGCTCAGATTCCTATAAGTTATGGCATAACCGACTTGGACACATTAACGTACAAAAATTTAATACTCTTAAAAATTTTATTGACGACTATCATATAATTAATGATATTATTCCCAGTAATGAACTCTGTGAAGCTTGTGTACTTAGTAAACAGTCACGACTACCCTTTGCGAAGTCAAAAGATAAATCAATTCGAAATAGACCCCTTTTCATTGTACATTCGGATGTTTGTGGCCCGATAACACCAGTTACCTTCGATGATAAAAATTATTTTGTTACTTTTATTGATGACTTTACCCATTACACAGTTGTTTATTTAATGCATGCTAAATCAGAAGTGTTTAAATGTTTTAAGGATTATGTTGCAAAAAGTGAAAATTTTCTGAACTCTAAATTAGTTAGTTTATACTGTGATAATGACCGCGAATACCTTTCAAATGAGTTCAAAGAATTTTGTGTTGACAAGGGAATCATGTATCATTTAACGGTACCTCATACCCCACAGCAAAATGGTGTGTCAGAGCGCATGAATCGTACGTTAACCGAAATGGCTCGAACATTGGTTACAAGTGCGAAATTAAATAAAATATTTTGGGGAGAAGCTGTTTTAACAGCCAGCTATATTATAAATATGCTACCCACTAAAGCTCTGACAAACAAAACACCATATGAAATGTGGCATGGTAAAAGGCCGAAAATTAATCATTTAAAAATGTTTGGCGCTACTGCATACGTACATAACAAAACACGTAAAACTAAATTTGACGAAAAATCATTCAAGTCAATATTAGTTGGTTACAATCCAAACGGATATAAATTATTTAACGTTAATAATAACGAGGTTTTTATAGCTCGCGATGTTACATTTGATGAATTAAATTTTGAGCAAACTCGACCTGTACGTAGCATTAGTGAAAACATTGAAATTCCCACAAAAATTAGTAAACCTGACTTTGAATCGGTAAAGCTAATAGAAAGTCAACATCAAGATTCTTTGAACAAAAATCCTGCAAACCCCTCAATAGATAGTTCATCAAATAGTAATCTAAGGCGTAGCGAAAGAATTAGTAAACTACCACCTAAAGATTATATGCAAATGAACGACCCTGATTTATTTTTATCACTCGTATCTGTAAATTCATTACCATCGTCATTCAAAGATGTTTTTAACAGAACTGATACAGATAAATGGTTAAAAGCCATACAGAGTGAAATTGAGTCACTTCGAAGCAATAAAACATGGGATCTTGTTGAGATTCCTAAAGATGTTAATATTGTTAGTTGCAAGTGGGTATTTACTATTAAAAATAATGAATCAGGTGAACCCACACGGTATAAGGCCCGCTTAGTAGCTCGAGGTTTTACTCAACAGTATTTACAGGATTATGACGAAACGTTCGCACCAGTTGCTCGGATGACTACATTTAGATTTATTTTGGCTTTAGCTAATCAATTTGATTTACTTTTACATCACATGGATGTTAAAACCGCGTTCCTCAATGGTATATTAAAAGAAAATATTTACATGGAAGTACCAGAAGGAATTATCGCTAAAGATAACCAAGTATGTAAATTAAATAAAACATTATACGGCTTAAAACAATCATCCCGATGTTGGTTCGAACGCTTCGATCATGCTCTTAAGGATATGGGTTTTAAAAACTCTGAAGTTGATCCGTGTTTATATATTTTAGATCAACAATGCATGGATAAAAATGTATATATAGTTTTATACGTTGATGATTTAATTATTGCAACAAAGAATCCGGAAGTTTTACAATTTTATAAAAATAATTTAATGAAAAATTTTGAAATGTCAGATTTAAAAGATATTAAACTATTTCTAGGTATTAGAATTCAAAGATCGAATAATAAAATCTCTTTAGATCAATGTACATATTTACAAAATGTCTTAAATAGATTTTCTATGAACGAATGTAATCCGTCAAAATCACCGTTTCCTTGTAAATTAGACTTTTTAGCATTGAACTCTGATATTCAATGTGATGCACCATGCAAAAATGTAATAGGTTGCCTTATGTATGCAATGCTATGTACGCGACCAGACATCTGTGCCGCTATTAGTATATTGAGCAGATTTCAGTCTAAAAACAATATAGAATTGTGGAAATGTTTAAAACACCTTTTACGTTACATTAAAGGTACAATTAATTTAAAATTGATTTATGAAAAATGTGATTATAAGCAGGTAATTACTGGCTATGCGGATTCCGATTGGGGAGGCGATGAAACAGATAGAAAAAGTACAAGTGGCTATATATTTAAGGCCTTTGATAATTGTACAATTTCGTGGAACACGCGAAAACAAAATTCTGTAGCCGTCTCTTCAACGGAAGCTGAATATATGGCTTTGTTTGAGGCTGTTAAAGAAGCAGTCTGGATAAGGTCATTGCTTAACAGCATCTCTTTTCAAATAAAGGGATCAATAACCATATATGAAGACAACAATAGTTGTATCCGCATTGCTAATAACCCTGCAAAACACAAAAGGTCTAAACATATAGACGTTAAATATCATTTTATAAGGGAAAAAATCGCTAATAAAATAATAAAGCTAGAATCTATTTCCACAGGAAACCAACTAGCTGACATGTTTACAAAAGCGATACCCTTCAAGAAATTTATTGATTTAAGAGAAAATCTAAATTTAAGTTAAATGAATGATTGTTATTATTAATAATTAAAATATGTTTGATTACTTGTATTTTTGAGGGGGACTGTTGGAATATAGCAAAAATCCAAGTCTTTGGTACAATAATCTGTGTTGTCTGTGGCTATGATTCATTCCAACACCCACTCTCGATCATTCATTTTTTTTTCATTTGTTTACCTACATTTCTTGTACGATGTGTTCTGAATTTTTATTCATTATAAAGCGGACAGTCGAACAGTGCACACGTCTTTTCTTTTCTCTTCCCTGCGACCCTATATATACCTACAGTACCTATAAAAAAAATTAGTGAAACACCCAATTCGATTACACTGGCTATCGGATAAAGTTAAATAGCGTTATCAAACACTTTGCTTATGCTTGTGAGTTCAACTTCAAGAAATGATTGATTTCATTCTTTAACCGACGAAAAAGAATGACCAGGTTCTCAATTCAGCTTGTATACATTTTTTTAATGTATAAACTGAACACGCATAATACGCAGATTTCCACACGATGTGTCCTTCACTGTTAAAGCAAGTGACATTTGATTTCTTAAAATGCATGTGACACTAACGTCAAACGACGTGACAAGTCAAAGATGCCGTGCCCAAAATCAAACCCTGGTTCCCCCAAGGAGGCTGAATATTTAACCACTAAGCTATTGACTTAATTAAAAGCAATAAAATTAAAATAAAGGTAAAATTATAAAGTTATCATTCGTTGCTACGAATGATTTTATCAAATGTTTTGTGTCCGATTTAGTTCAGGTTTACAGTTAATTGTTGCCTTGTAAAAATTAATCTTGAACCTTACTGTTATTTCATTGTACCATATAAAGAGTTTATCTAAAATGTGACGCAATTTCTTTGTTTTAAAGTCAAGGACCTGTGTATTTTAATCGACCATTTCCAGTTTCTCGAAACGTGTAAAGAATTGTTATTAACATAGGGCTGTAACTTGATGTTCAAATTATCAATTCTATCTTTAGAAGTGAAGAATAACTACAAGATATACATAAATATTACTACGAACACAAGTTTAATTTATTTCATTGTATTCGTATACCGGGTTATATTATGCGTTTTAAAGGAATGTTTGTGAATAAGGTTGTTATATTAACTTCATAGCTGAAAAAATAGACATTATTTGTTGTTTTCTGTGTGGATTATTTGTTAGTTAATAATGTGGATTATTTGTTGATTTTAGTAACGAGTTCATGGCTTATAAAGAAATTAACACTTTTGATGAAATATTTTTTTTTTTCCAGATGTGTCTATGGTTGTAGATCCCTATTATGTAGAGACATGCCTATTTGTACTTTGGTAATACGTAAGACAATACTTACCAAAATGAAGGATCATTTTTATAGATTTCAATCGTAAAGTTGTAATTACACGCATGCAAAGAATCTTATCTCCGGAAAGGGAAAGGGAAACTTGATTTTGAAATTGGCCAATTTGTTAAGCTACCTTCCGAATTTGGTAAGGCAACTGGAGTTTTTAATTTGTTACTTTTGACAACCCTAAAATCTTCCAGATATTATCTCTCTGCACTTGGATTACGAGATTTTTGTAATTCATATAGTCACGCGCGTACTCGCAATCTGCATATAAAATAGTTCTGGGCTTCTGATTCCGTTAATTTTACAGTTTTTGATATCGCCAAAAAATATACTGCAAAGGGTTCATTGCCTTGAAATTATAATAATGTACCGGAGCGAATAGAGTTTGGTCATAAACAACAGAAATTAACATAAATGTATACTGCTCGTTACACCTTTTTGAATTTGTGATTCAACAACAAATACAGTAAAGTGAATCATCATTTTAACGAACGGGCCCAATTAATCTTGTTTTGGACTAGTAATGCTTCACGAACACATTTTCATTGTTCCTCTTTTTATGTGCATTGAATCTTGTTTTTTTTTTTTAATTACTTACTTTATTTGCAAAACAACATCCTTACTAATATCCTTACTATCCTTACTAATATTATAAATGCGAAAGCGTATTTGTTTGTTGGCTTGTCCTTCAATAACACTGCAACAGAGCTACGGATCGAAGTTATTATTTGCATAGGCATAGTTGAGGACCTGGAGAGTGACATAGGCTACTTTTTATCCCGGAAAATTAAAGTTCCTGCGGGATTTTAAAACTAAATCCAAGCGGATGAAGTCGCGGGAATCAGCTAGTAAGAACTAAAAGCGCAAAAAATGAACTGATCAATTAAAAATTTGCATCAAATTCTCATGGATGCAGACATTTAATTATGACGTAGTTGCAAAGATGTTTTCATTCGGTATAACTGGCTTAAATATCAAAATGGCCGTATAAAAACAAAGGCCAAATGCCAGATTCGGTTTCATTGCGACCGCACATCAAGGTTATATTTGTGTTGTACCCAGAGATCTTTCTGATAGTCCACCGGCCCAGTTTTTAGATCCGGCTGCAACTAAGTGTCAATGTCGTTGTCTTTGCCGACTTATTGTTATACCATAGCTATGTACTATGCAGGAGGTAAACTTTAATAACAACTGTAAGTAATTAAAACACGTTGTGCACGCGAAATAGATTAAAAACATAACAACTCAAAAAAAAAAAGACGTGTGGCACTCGGGGACTGCCGCGGTAAGCTATTGCATAGCATTGTTTATCAACGCCATCTAGCGGCTCACCGCTAGATGGCGTTGATAAAAAATGCGCCATCTAGTGGCTCGCCGTAGAGGAGTCCCGTGTCAGGTTATTTTCGGTACGGAATTTCTGGATTCGGTCTCCACACTGGCCCGCGATAGAAGCTATGCAATAGCTTAAAAGAAAAACAAAAATCGAACTTAACGTGAGCGAAGCTGCGAGCTACAGCTAATTGCAGATAAAAGTTACTGCAAATGTAAGATACATTAGCAATAACTCTGTTTTTACTTGAATTAAATAAAGTAGCGAATGTTTTTGTCCATCTAGTGCCTACATAAGTACTTAGCAAAACATGAAACTCTACTCGAAACAAATAAATACTTGTTATCACATCCCATGACTATGGTAAATAATACACGCAACAGCCAACAATACTTCAATTTAATCACACTTAAAATCAGGGGTTTGTATTTGGTTTGTCTACACTCTTTAGATAATTATGCTGTTATTATTCAATATAAATATTGTTTGGAATCTTACACTTATTATTTTCTACTTTTTTGGACTGCAGTATAAATTCCCATGTATCATTTCATGATTTAAAAACATATTTCTGTTGTTGGTAGTTCGTCAAATACACATAACATGATTATAACTAAGCCTTTATTTCAACTTTTATCAAGTCTGAACAAGTTGTTTCTTGTTTGATTCAGTAGCAACCTGTAGCAACGCATCGCGGCATAGCATACCAAAGCGTCATAGCTAACCAGACTTTCAAGTTGCAATATGTGACGAGCTTGAAATTTGCAGAACAATGTGGGCCGTGGGGGCAACAATGGTTTCTAGTATTAAGGTGTCTAGTCATATGTCCACTTCTCAATGCCTACCACATTGTTCTATTAATATCTGGTCCAGTTTGAGATCCGGCTGCGGCTTGGGTGTCAATGTCGTGGCTTTTAAATTGGTCGTTGTTATAAATCATTATAAATCTTCCAGTACTTTGTCAATTACACCTTGAGTATTTTAGTCTATGTCTTTATTTAAAGGTTGTTTCACTAATTAGATTTCAAAACTAAACTAAACTAAAGTTAATTATCAAATAAATTAAAATGTGAAGCTTCCAATTAATATGATGTTTTTGTTTTAACTTATGAACACAGTAAAATTAAATTGCTTTGATTGACCGTTTTTTGTTTTGTCAGTGGTTATGATTATCAAATGTCCATTTTTTAAGGTTTGTTTTGATATCAAATTAATACTCGACTAGGCGTCAAGACTTTCAATGTCACGACATTGAATGTTTTAGTACGGATACACTTATTATCTTTCTGTATATCTAACAATGCTAATAAATGCTCAATAACATTTTGAAAATGTATAATGTCGGCTAATAGTTTTGTTTTCAAATAATGTATATTGATAGTAAAGTTAATCTAGAAACTTTTAATTATTGACATAGTTGTTAATACTACTAACCTTTCACTATTTAACTAAGCGTTAGGTCTGTCTTAGAGAGAGATCGTGTAAACAATGGTCCGACGGATCGTGGAAACATAGTGATATAAGCATCGAAGCTGTCTCATTTACCTTTTATCTATTTAAATTACAGGTACCTACTCACCCACATCTCCTTTTTGCGTGAATTGATTAAGTGCTTCATTGATCCTGTAGTTAATGATAGGATTCATTTATATTGACTTGATGTTCGAAACTTGAAATAAAAGAAAATTATTGTACAACTATTTATCAAGATAGTATTATAATTTTAAGGAACTTTTTTAATTCACAAAAAATTATAATGAATTTATTTTATTGGACTTAGGACAACGTTGGATGTTAACTCGCACGAAACTCTATTAGTCTTGATTTGGCTTGAATCTTTGTCAAATTCAAGTAACAAGTTGTAGGGATTTTTGGATCCATACTTAAATGCAAACACATGATCAGTGCCACGTCTAACTAAAAGTACAATACTTTTCACAAATATAAATTATGCTTATAGGTAGGTACTCAAAGTTTCACTTTTTTTTCTTTAAAAGACACAATTGACGATTCTATAAGCATTTAATAAAATTCACTTCCGACAAATGCTTCCTATAAGAAATCAGCGGCTGTTAGAAAAACTGCATCCATCATTCCCATCGTTGTATCGTCTATCGACCCGTGTTATGCTTCACTAATCTCTGTAATAAGATCTCGAAACACTTCACTCGTCACACTTCACTCGGTAGAAATCTCGCGGGGAGTTTGACGGTTACTTGATATTCAAAACGGAAACGCGTTTGTGCGATCTTTGCATACGGGATCGCTTTTGTCGTGTCCATTATTGGCTTTAAGTAAAAGTAATAGCCGGTTAAGTTTACTGATATTTGTTTGGCGTGTCCTATTTCCGATTAAATTGTTAACAAACTGATGATTTCCCTAATCAGTTAGCTATTTGGCACTTTCCCGGTTCTCAATTTTTGCTTTTTTTAATTCGTTATTGAACATACAATAATAATGTACAAAGGCGAATTAAATGCTTGAGGTATTCTTTTCCAATTTACGTTTGATAATGTGGAGAATGTGAAAGTAATAGTGCGCAGATAGAGAAATAAGATTTTTCAAATTCCTTCGTCCAAAGGGTGCCTGTTACAGTTATTATAGAGCAATAAGATTAGTTTTGAATAATTAGACTTATATTAAATGTAAAAACTTTTCATTTAATGTTCCTTGCCTTCGACTGTGCATTCTTCTTCTATGTAGATAGAGCTGATAAGTGTCCGTATAAAGACTATGACTTGACCAATGCTAGACTAAGACTGCTTGAAGTGATAAAACTGGATACAATTTTATTTATTGATGATCAGTAACTTCAGCTTAATTGCTCAGACTTTCATTTCTAGTTGCAAGGAGACAGATTTATATCCTGTCATAAACTTGTCACGATTTAACTCCAAAATAAAGTAAAGCAAAGTCAAGGTACGATCTATTGATTTCAACGTCTCGGATGAGACAGTTCTGAGGGATACCACCATAAATTGCATCGTCGCTTTCTATCAAGATCGATTCCAACTCGTGGTCCATCTATTTCTATTTTGTTACTACATTTCAAAAATTTTATATCGTCACAGGGAAAATTCATAATAAACTACGCTCTATGGCTCCTGTGTACATGCGTGGTATATTGTTTAAAGTTAACGCTCCAACAATTTTTGCAGTATTTTGCGAACATAGTCACAATGGCCGCGAAAAAAACAATTTATAAATGTAAATTGAGGTGTGAGTGAAGAAATTTTCGGATCTAGGTCGCAGATTCAATTAAAAGGTGGTAAATTTGTGCAATGTCAGAACTGGAGTTATGAAGGATATAGAGCTCAATATCGGTTTTGTAATTTTTGATTTTGTTAGGGTATGTGGTGCCATTGAATCATTTTTATTTATCAGTAAAATCTTATAGTAAAATAAACTTGAACTCTCTCTAAAGCGATCGTACGACCGTTAACCGTTACCATCGATTTTTATTTAAGAAAGTTTTCATTCGCGAGTATGCTGTAGTACGTGAACTTAGAGCTCGAAAACGAATTTTCGTTTATAAAGATCATAAATAATGGTATCGTACTTTATGAAATGAATAATCTAAGAACAATTTTTATGTATCTGAAACAATGTAATGTTATTTAAAATATAGTAATAGCCTAAACACCATAGCGGTTAAAGGTGTTAGATTAAACTGAATACTGTTAGATCCAGTAGTTACTAAGGTGTTATAAATTTATTGTAAAGTTATACTAACACCAGAACTTTTAAACAATTTTTTTATTTCGAAAAAGAGACGTGAGATTTCGTTGCTCTAACTTATAACAATAAGATAGAGCAAGAATATCGTTGCTTAAAAATCGACTCATTCGTAACGGAGCATGTAGTCATGGAGTTTTTGAAGTTAATAATGTGACGACAGCGCATTGATCTCGCGGAAAGATGCCTCTTAACTACAAAAACGTGTTACGAGCGGAGACCTTCACAATTGTGATGAAAAAATATAATTAGCGTGTATTCTCTAACATGTAGTTACTTAACGTAAACGCAACATCGTTCCGTGTTCAGCAGGGTTGCCAACAAAAGCATGTTAAAGAGATTCATAAGCAGTCTTCATGCTCAAAGAACTGAAAATAAACAAATCAGAGATTATTATAATTATGAATTCTCAAGTTCTTTAGTTTCATAACTAGGGAGAAAAATACCATCCGCAAAAGGTGTACACTGTACAATGCTGAAAAACTGCATGTGACCATATTCGCTCGAATCGATCGTATTGAAGAAATGCTGATGACGTCAGAAGTCGTCACCGCTGATGTGATGCCATCAGCATTTCTTCAGGGACCTCAAGCACTACGTGTCCCTGACCATGACTGGTTGGTCGTAGTCGCAATTGAGGTCACAGAAGCTCATACGCAAACGTCACGTACGCAATTTTTTGTCATAATGGCACATTGGCAAATTGTGCAGCGTTGGTCTTTGCGGCGAAATGTGTTTAATTCATTAAGTATACTTAAAACGAAGTGACGCTTCTTCTCTCTGCACTAATATACTCTTATGTGTCTCTAACAGAATTTGACATATTTTGAAACAATTGCACGGATGAAAACCCTACGCAGAGTCTTCAATCATCTGAACATCTCATTTGTCGTGAGAAAAAGGAAGCCGGCTTGACTTTCACCCACCATTAACGGTGCCATGTTTACTTTTTCGCTTATATGTAGTTGTTTGACAATGGTGTCTGGAGAACACCAATATGTTTAAATGTCACATACATTTAAGTATTTTGTTATCAGAGCTTAGATCATGCATTACCAATAGTTTTGCAAATGCAATTGGTGTTTCATATTAGTCCAACTGTAGTAAGTAATACATGATTTATACTTTTTATAGTTTTCTCTTGAGAACTTGATGTTTTTCTTGAGGACCTTATTCTTCTCCTGCCTCTCTACTGAAGGTTGGTCTTCATTTCGTAAAGCCGTTTCTTTTGCCAAATGAAAAAACTGTGTAACATTCTTAATGAAATCTAAATACAACCCTGTTGAACCCAACATCTGAAGAACCGAAAAATATATACAGCATAGTTTGAAATAATTTGATACCTAGGTTAAAGAAATTGGTTTGTATCTACGAGAGTTAAAAAGTCCCTCCAGTGATTCAGCTAAACCTTTTTGTTTAAACTTGATATTGCACGTTAAGCTCGACTTTTTGAACCCCTATTTCATCCCCTTAGCGGATGCCTACGTCGTAATAACTAACTGTACCTATGCCTTACAGTCCGATCTGTCCAGTGGTTTGAGCTTTGCGTTGATAGATCAGTCAGTTAGTCACCTTTTCTTTTTATATCTTCAGATTATTCACAACTAGCTTTTGTCCACGGCTTCGTTAACGTTGAGTTCGATTTTTGGAACCCCTATTTCACCCCTTTAGGGGAAGCATTCTTTCTTAGTGGTTTGAGCTGTGCGTTGATAATAATCTGTCATCTTTTCCTTTCATATATTTAGGCTTTGTCTTATACTTTCTCAGACAAGTCTAATACGTAGGCCATTGTAGAGGCCAATACATCTGTTTGTCATTCAAGAGTCACTCTACGGCGGAGTGGTGCGTAAAACAAATCGCGTCGTCATCGGAATCGCAGGTCGTGCGTAGTGTACCGCGTGCACGTTGGAATAGAAAGCATGTGAAAACGTACATACATGATGCGCGGATTAAATTTGATTAAATAGAAAATGAAAGTGATTTTGTGTGATAAGCGGGTATAATGTACTTTTTCCTCACTAATGTTGTAAATGCGAAAGTGTGTTTTTTCCTTGGGTTGTCCTGTAATCACGCAGCAACGGAACGATGGATCGATGTGATTGTTTGCATGGGTTTAGTTGAGGACCTAGAGAGTGACATGGTGGGTTACTTTTTAGTTTTTATCTCAGAAAAAACATGAGAATCCTGCGGGAATTTTACAAATTGGACTCCACTCGAACGAAGTCTCAAGCACAAGCTATGTATTCCCATTATCCAACTCATATTATAAATGCAAAAGTTTGGATGTAGGATGGATGGATGTTTGTTACTCAATCATGCTGCAACGATGAACGGATTTGGCTGGGCCTTCGATCATAGAAGAAATTTTTTTTTTCTGTGATCGAAGGGCTGGGCACAGAGATCGATAATAGTTTGTAATAACACACAGGTTTTTTAATAAATAAAAGAAAGTAAGAGAGTTTCACAGGAATTAAAAACCTCACTCCACGCAAACGAAGTCGCGGGTACCCAAGTAGCACATGACAGCCGCACAGTGACTTGATTATAGAATTTGTGACTACTTAAGGCTGTTTTAGTTTCCTGCATAAGGCCTGTGTAGTTAGCTACCCAGACCTTATAATGCTAATTTGGGCCCCAAATTAACCAGCTCCGAGCATTACAGTGGCTGGTTAACGGCAGCATAATCATTGAAACAGCTGAACAGGGCCTGTAGAATAGCTTATACAGGTATACAACAGCCATTGCAGCATAAGATTCAGCTACTTTAATTCTCTTCAACAGCTCTTAGATGTTTTGACGCTTCGTAATAGCTTTTATTAAGATATAAATAACCTAAAAAAATAGTTTTTTAATTATTTTTTACGTATTATTATGTGACACTATCTACATTCATTGTTTGTTTATTTATGAGCTTGTGCAGGCGGACATTTTTAAGATAAGATATTATATTTTTTAATAGTTTTCTCGTTGGTTTTGATTGTCATTATGTAAGTAAATTAAGTTGCGAGTACCATTTTACTGTAAATGTGTATAGGTAATTACATCAAATATTTCATGCGCCATCAAAATAATATCGCGTTAACGAAAATATTTCATAAAATAAAGTGTACGAATACTAAATAAATAAATTTATCACTCAAATGATTGCTTTCTAAATCATTGTACCTATTAGGAATACTCTATTTACGAAATAAGTGGAAAATATATATAGTTTGAATTAAAAGCTATCAAGTATCCTGAAATATTTAAGATAAATCATTTGGATATTTATTAACAAATCGTTTATGCACTGCTAAAATGGTGTCCATTTCTTATCCAGCACAAATTCTCCATAAATGCATTTGAAAAGTTATTTGATGTGCAGTGGTGTTACCAAAGTCTATTTACTAGCTTATAGCATTATGCTGGCTGGACAAAGGATTTTAATAATCTTTCTTACTGTGTACTGGTATAAAGAGAGAGCATACAACAGCTTTCTAGGGATAAAGAAATCTCGACCAAAAACCATTTCATTTTGTATGTAGGTACAATGTTTGGCTTTCAAAATACCCTTGCAGGCTCAGTAGATTTGATTTAAGTTTCTAAAAAGTAAACTTTCAAAGAGTTTTGCGCATCCTTCACAGTATTGTTTGCAGTGTTATGTTTTTTTTATTTAGTCATTCTAGTCAAAACAACCGAAAAAGTGCCAAGTATATCTAATGCATTTTTAAGCCAGACTAATATTGTAAACAATTTTAGCACTACTTATAAATGAAATATTGACTTTAAAAATAAAGCAAAGTTTTTTAAAAGAACAATGTTATACAAATAAAGTTTGAGTATACATATACCTACTGCTTTTTATAATAACTTAGTGGTAGGTAGGTATTATTTAATAACATTTTTTGTGTAAAAAGATTGTTTACAACATTAGTCTGGCTTGTGGTTATGGTTCATGAAAATGCTGCTTATTAGAAGATTCAATATTTTCATCAAAATTTGTTTGTGCGGAACCCTTACTTTGCGTAAACGACACTGGCTTGTAAATATTAACTGCATCAGTACTGTTCCTTCGCAATTCGTCCATAGAAGCCTTAGCGTATGCTTTAGATAGTTTTCTTTTTATTCCACCAGTTCTTTTTCTTTTATTCCATGGTTTTAAGTTGTTCATTTTTAATTTAAAATGTATAAACACACGCGTGTAACTCGTGAGGTCGCGTCACACGTTATGCAAAAAAAACCAAATCTGACGTAATTTGAACACCAATAATCTAGATCTACTCTTAAATAACGCCGAAAGCTTTAAAATAGCTGCCAGATATACTTTATGCATTGTGATTAGAAAGGAGTACAGCTACTCCAATTTACAACTCAGGGTGTTTAATGATTTTCTTATAAATGTAACGGCATTTTTAGAGATTACAAATCCACTTTTAATCAGCCATTAACAAGCTCCTTGAAGTAGAATTAGAATTGAATTAGTGTACACCAATTTAAAACCAGCGAATACCTCAATGCAGCCCGCAGCATTACAAGAGAGGTAAATTTTTCGTATTAACCAGTCGTTAACAAGCTTTGGACTTCTAAATCAACTAGTAGTATCACATGCAGCCAATAGCTGGACAAGACCTTTTTAAAATTCTACTTAAATGCTTTAAGTATAATTTTTCGCCTTTATAAAGTCATTAGTCAGCTATGCTGTTTAATAGTGTATAATCTTTCCTCAGTATAGCCTAAAGACTCATCATATCCTTTAGTACATCTGCATAAAAGCAATAGACTGTAATGTAGCTTGTTTATAACGTAATTCATCGCTAATGTGCTACTTGGGTAGTAGCTAGATATAAATAAAACTTGGTTATATCTAAGACTTGGTGCAGGTGGATTCAGTGATCATCTCAGATTTTCAGAAAGTTGATTGATTGAAGTGATGTACCTATTAATTGCTTCACATAGCTTCGAAAAGTCAGAGGTGCGTGCCCGGGATCGAACCTGCGACCCTCCGAATATGAGACCACAGTCCTAACCACTATGCTATCACTGCCTCACACATAAGTATAGACGGATGAATCAAATACAATACTCTTTTTAGCTACGCCGCAGTCGGGCAAAAAAGTAAGGTTTTCATACACATTCCGCGTGTTCATTTTCAACGCAGTCGAGAAAACCGACACCATGACGCGTGTAATGCGAATACTTCCTGTTTTTTGCACACCGCATATTTCTCTAAATCCACTGAGCGTTTAGGTGCTCACTCGTATAGTCCTTTCATTTCACGACGGCGCGTGGCTCATGGTTGTGTGTGTATCGTATATCTATACTAGCTTTTGCCCCCGCGACTTCGTCCGCGTGGAATTAGGTATTGGGGTGGAATTTTCAAAAACTGTGACAAAGAAGTACGCTTTATTTTTAACTGAAAGCTCATACCAACTTTGATGGAAACAGCTTGAAAAATGACGGAGTTTCATATTTTCATCCCCTATTTAAACCCCTTAGGCATGGAATTTCCAATAATCCTTTCTTAGTGTGCGCCTGTAAAAATTTCAAGTTTCTAACTTCAGTAGTTTAGGCTGTGCGTTGATATCTCAGTCAGTCAGTCAGTCAGTCAGGACTTTGAATTTTATATATATATAGATAAGTGGGAGGGAAAGCTTGCTCGCGCCTGACCGCCACCTAGGCTCCTGACAGGCACGCACACTTACGCAATGTGTATGTACACGACGCAACCACAAGTAAAGCGCCCGTAACTTCCTGAGATAAACCTACTATACTAATTTTCTTACCTTGAACGCATCTGTAAACTAAATTGACAGTTTCGCTTTCGTTTCGCTCACATTTGAAAATCCCTCCTTGGGCAACTGAGCCATAACTCTAAAAATGGATCCAACTTAGACTGCATCGTCACTTACCATCAGTGAGATCGCAGAAAAAAAATATACATGGATGCCACCGCTAAGTGGTTGGAGTTCCACGAGCTTCCACAAAGAGCATTACCTCCTCGTTCCCAATATCTCCTTCAAATCCTGGCCTGGAGAGTCCACAATGAATATTGCCACTCCTCTCGCAATAAGGTCGGGTAGAAAACGGATACGGGTTACTTTGTAGTTGTTTGTAGCGTCTTTCCATAAGTTAGTAATAGCTGAAAATTCTCTCTCAATGCAGACAGCCCAGCGCAGACTGTCGCAAGCAATACTAATGAGGCGCGTGCATAGGAATGTCTTTACACATGAGAATTCCCTTTGTTGCGTTATTTCGGTCCGCTTTGTATGTATCGTCATTGTTGTTCCGAAGGTCTGGCGGTCTTTACTCATGTGAGTCTGGTTCGTGTAGGAAGACAACTGTTGTTTGTATACCGTATGTTTTATTTAACTGGGACTGTACGGGTTCTCTACCTCCGAAAGAGTGATACTTCAGCCGTACCTATTTGCGTCTGTGGTGACGAAGTATCTATTCGTTTCGACGCTTCGTGTTAATTTATACGTTAATGTTATTGTGCTGTCGACACCTTTTTTTACGTCTTCGTACTTATGACATTAGTCATGCATCAAATTATAACTTCAATTAACAGGGAAAATACACGAAATAAAGGTGTATTTTGCGCAAAGGCAACAGACGGTAAGCGACGCTAGTCCGACCACGAAGTACGATGCTCAGCGCGACTCTTCATGCTACCAAGCGATTTAGCGTTCCGGCACGATTGCGTGTGGAAACAGATTAGGGATATGCGTTGAATGTATACTGCCATACCCCTTCCAAGTTAGTCCGCTACCATCTTAGACTGCATCGTAATTTACCAGTAGGTGAAAACGCAGTCACGGACTAACTTGCCATCAAATAAAAAAATACTAAAACATATTTGAAGTGTTTTCTTACTTCGTGGACCCACTGGCTTCTCCACCAGTGGGTCTAGAATGGTACTCACATTTGACAAAATAAACAACTCATTTCATTAAATACATAACTTAAAAACGTTATAAGAGCCAGATAAATAAATTATATTTAAATCGATTGTGTGTACACATCTTAAATGTTTTTTTTCTTACAGTTAGTAGATCGTTCAAAGATCTATTCGATAATATAATATTAATGCTTGAGCAATTACTTTTGGCTTGCATAATACTACAGGTATTACCTACCTACAAATCTGATCATCTATAATTATGTAATAACTTATAATATCTATGTGTCCTCTTTATTATGTGAATCTAAAAAACTTGTTCGATTTATTTTGGAAAGTAGTTGCAATTTGTTTTCCTGATTCAATAGCTGGAGGTGTATTCAAAGAAGATTTTGCTAAACAAAATATGTAGTTATCATTTTCCGTGATGAGAGAAAAAAATTATAAAAACGACGTCATTTTGTTAATGATTTATTTTTTTAATTGATTTAATAATGATTTTATTTTCCTTGTCGTAGATAAAATCTTGTATGCCAGTTGCATACAAGACATACGTACTTAATAAATCATTACGATGCAGTTTCATAAATAGCTATTTTCGTTTATTCATTCATAATATTTGGATATTTAGTTTTATTGTTGTTGTTGTTAAGTTATATAATATAACTTAAGTGAATATACAATAGCACCATATAATAGTAGGTATAACATACGATAAGGCTCGAATTTTTTTATATTTGGTTTTTTCTTCAGGCATTTACAGTGTTCCATTACCGAACCAGAGCACCACAATTACCTAAAAATGTTCGAAAGTCAAAATCGTTCATCGTGCGTGAGTCACGAATTTTCAACAAATCGGTCCATTGGCCCACAGACACACAAATCAAGCGGTCGAGCTAACACCCCTTTTTCGTGCCGTGGTTAAATACAGCACGTGCTAATAAACGGCGCATATAATGAAATGGAACATATACTTTAATTACTGCCCGGTGTAATAGCTCTCATTACACTACCACGTGACGCATTATAATAACACTACACTTATTTAGATTCACGAAGCGTAGGATAGAGTTCAACGCCACGTCTATCTTACCATAACATCACATAACACTCTAATTACACCTTATTGCGTAACACATACGGGTTATAATCCAATAACATAGCCTGAAGAGCTTTGACCTGGTTGTAAAACTTGTACTTTTGGTTAGGCTCAGCTAAAACTAAAAAGTAGTTTTAATACTTGTTTTATAATGAAGATTTAGGTTTTTTCTTGCGGCTATCCCGAAGTCTTTTTTATACGATGTTATTGAGGAACATAATACATATTTTCGTTACTAATAAGTTTTTTTTTTGAACAAAATTTTGAACTTTAGCTAAGGCTTTTTTGAAGGCGAAATATTTTTAGTAGTAATCAGACATGAATACCTACCTAATAATAGTACATTATGGTACAAGTGTAAAAGTTGGTGATTACCGCTGAGGCGCTATTGAGACCCGAGCCGTTAGGTGAGGGTCTTAAGGTAGCCGAGGACGGTAATCATCAATATACACGTGTATCATACGACGTTTTTCAACACACTTGTGAAGAAAATAATACTAAAATAGTACATTATGGTACAGAACAGTGAAAACGAGTTGTGAAAATTTTTTCGCAATGGCGGGAAAAATTAATGCTGTTTTTTTGTTCGCCCTCTTGAGGGCAAGCAAAGATCGACGATCATACAGCCTATTCAGGTGTTTATTTGATTTAATCAGTTTTCCGGAATGCGCGCGCATCTTTAATGGCCATAGACTAAAAGAATGAGGTTTCTT
The DNA here is from genome assembly GCA_038048805.1 of Hipparchia sbordonii. Lineage (NCBI taxonomy): Eukaryota > Metazoa > Arthropoda > Insecta > Lepidoptera > Nymphalidae > Hipparchia > Hipparchia sbordonii. Next base: position 4,027,297 of record JBBIWI010000007.1, read on the forward strand.
TTTTTTTGGCTTTTCTCTTATAGCCACGTACAAAATGGGAAATTTCCAGTTTTCTTTATTACAGAAAAAACAAAAGTTATATTTGAGTGACAGTTTTATTTATTAAACACGTACAAGTTGAAATTATCTATTTAAATACGAAGTTGTATGAAATGAGCAAGCATTAGGTATCTTGGCAATAGGCAGGATTTTTTTTTGTAATAGAAACTTTTTTAAGAACAAAGCAACTCAACCAATAAAATTAAAAAAAAAAATTCTATAACTCACATTGTGAATAATGGTAATAAAAAGTCACAGTTTGAGTTAAAGGTGTCATTGTGTGCCTGATTGCGGTGAACCGGGAGCCATTTTATGAGCAAGTGTGTTGAAAAATAATTTTAATATTATTTTTATTTGTGTTTTCTTCTGACATACTATTATATTCCTTACAATCTAAAATAGTATTGGGACCGATATTTGTACCACATCCCAGCAAATAAATACCTCTTATTCTTAATCTGTATTATTATTCTATAGGTAATCGTCTTCTTGAGTAGGTATGTTCAGCTGTAGACATTCATCGTGAGATAGAAATAGATAGTGCATAGCTCTTTTGAAATCGTTTTTACTAAATAAAAGTAGTGCCTTCAAAAATATTACATCACATCACACTAACATTATAAAGGCGAAAGTTATTACGTGTATGTGTGTGTGTGTTTGTTACTCCTTCACGCCACAACGAATGAACCAATTTGGCTGAAATTTGGAATGGAGATAGCTCATACCCAGGTTTGACAAAGGCTACATTTTATCCCGGAAAATTGAAAGGATTCCTGCGGAATCGACAAAACCTTAATCCACGCAGACAAAGTCGCGGGATCATCAGTAGTATTAAAATATATTTTAACTAGCTTTTGCCCCCGCGACTTCGTCCGCATGGAATTAGATTTTGGGGTGGTATTTTCAAAAACTGTGACACACGTACTTCTTTATTTTTAACTGAAAGCTGTAATACCAACTTTGATGGAAACAGCTTGAAAAATGACGGAGTTTCATATAAACTTCCATCCCCTATTTAAACCCCTTAGGGGTGGAATTTCCAATAATCCTTTCTTAGTGTGCGCCTACGTCATAAAAGGAACCAACTGTAAAAATTTCAAGTTTCTAACTTCAGTAGTTTAGGCTGTGCGTTGATATCTCAGTCAGTCAGTCAGTCTGTCAGGATTTTGAATTTTATATATATAGATATAGATAGGAACATCAATCAATACAGACGCACATCACTAGTTTCAGATAAAGCGATACTTACCCGTAAAACTGTTTTCAAACCTAATCAATAACGAAATACGTCATTTCCTTCCTTTTAACAGTTCGTTGTGCATAAAATGCCGACCAATAAAAAATAGCTTTACGCCTGAGCGCACTTCCGCTATGCACTTGTCACTGCATCCGGTTTTGACGTACCTACTTACCAACGTGCTGTCAGATTTCGGTTACGTAATCGTAGAGATTACTTCTATTATGAGATTTTGCCTATTTGCTTACATAGAACTTTTACAAGTGCTTTTGAATCGTCAATGAATCTACCACTGGTTCGGAACGCCGTTCCTGCCGAGAAGAGCCAGCAATAAACTCGGCGGTTGCTCTTTTCAAAAAAAATTTTTTACAATAGGTAACAAAACTATGCTTTGTATACAGTGGTTCCACAATGAAGTATCAAAAATGCATAAGACCTACATTTGCATGTTACAATCCATCCTAAGGGCGCGAACAAGCCAAGGATGCCTCACTGCGATACCTCGCGGTCGCGGTTTAGCTCGCTACCTCGATGCCACCTCCATTTAAAACAAATGTATGCAAACAGACGAGCGCGAACATGCCGAGAAACATCGATGTGAACCGCGATGTATCGCAGTGAGGTATCCTTCGGCATGTTCGCGCTCGTCTGTTTGCATACATTTGTTTTACATGGAGGTGGCATCGAGGTAGCGAGCTAAACCGCGACCGCGAGGTATCGCAGTGAGGCATCTCTGGCATATTTTCACCCTAAGACGGGCAGCCATAAAGTAGACCCATTCCCGTTGGTAGCACCTGTTCACGAGCATGACGCATGATCTAGCCGTTGCTTCGCTCAACCATATTTGAGGGAACGTAACAACCCTCACCATAAAATCCGTTTGTACAGGTTTTGATTAATATTCAGACTACTAACTGGACATCTCTGCTGTGAACGATAAGGATAGTTAGGCTGAAATTTTTATATCACTCTCACTCAGCTCAGGCTCAAGACAGAGTTAAAACGAGACAGATTTATGTCAGATCATATTTGTATCTCGTTTTAATCTCTATCTTAAGTCTGAGCTGAGTTAGAGCACGTTCTATGGATCTCAGCATAAGTCGTATTAAAGCCATAGAGGATACAGTTAGAGCCTCAATAGTCCAACGGTTGAGAGTGCGGACTGAAAACTGAAAACTCGATTTTTCAATTTTTTTTTCCTTTTTTTTTTTTTTCTTTTTTAAAAAAGAATATTAACTAAGATAAACTTGACTAATATTCTCCTCTCCCCTCCAAATAAGCAGAAAGCTTGTGTTAGGAGTGGGTACGACAATAGTGCAACGGGTGGGGATCGAACCTGCGACCTTTCAGTTTTCAGTCCATACCCTTAACCGTTGGCCTATTGAGGCTTCTATTTTCACCAGTTGTTATTGCTATTTTGACTCTTTTCAACTCCACACTCTCAAATCCTCCATCCCATTCCACTCTATCAATTAAAAATACCAAAAATAAGAAATCAAAATTAATCTATGGATCTTTTTCTCCGAGCGGTCTGATTGTTAACATTTTATTAGGGGATTTAATCTTGCTTTTTGAATCCTTAACAGTTTAATAGCTGTGTAGCACTTGGGGTGACTGTGATTTGTCTAGATTATATTTAGGCACATTTTTCATTTTCATTCATATTACAAGTTTAGGCTTTCGATAAAAAAATAGCTGTCATTTTGAAAGCAACAGATATTTTGGTTCCTATTGCAAACAGCTCATAATATAGTATATTCTCAACTGATTCGTGATATTAGCATCAACAGCAATCGAGCGTAAGGTTGTATAAAATTACTCAATTATACTCTTAAATAAGTAGTCTACCCATAAAAGGAGTGTGAAGCAAAATATCATTATTAAAGTCTCCACAGACCACTATATTCACACTATATATTTTTTGATGACCTATATAGCCGCTTTAGAGCGTCCTCCATGATTTCCTCAAGAATAACAAAGTCGGTACACGCAAAATATAATATATCCAGCTCAACACAAGACAGCTCAATAATGCGTTCTGTAGAAAGACTTAAAATTGGAAAACGGTTTATCTTGGATATTTGAAAAACGTTTTCGTTTTTGATGCCGCATTTATGAACAACTAGCTTTTGCTCGCGGCTTTGCTCACGTTAAGTTCGATTTTTCAAACCCCTATTTTACCCCAATAGGGGTTGAATTTTCAAAAATCCTTCCTTAGTGTGCGCCTACGTCATAAAAGGAACCAACTGTAAAAATTTCAAGTTTCTAACTTCAGTACTTTAGGCTGTGCGTTGATATCTCAGTCAATCAGTCAGTCAGTCAGGACTTTGAATTTTATATATACAGGGTGTCCCACGGCTATGCCACATGGAGGGGAAGTACCTTAAATATTGTAGATGGAACATTTTACTGAAAGAAGACTTCATTTTAATTTAAAAAACAATTTAAACTGCATTCATAGATTTTTAAATAATTGCCTGGTTGAACCGGGACTCGAACCCGCTATACGAGAAAAAAAATTAACCTGTATCTTTATCATACCGATCGGAAGGTTTCATCATAAGGATTATTTTTTGTTAAATAACATGAGAAATAAAAGGACCATGAATTTAACATTTATTTAATTACAAATTATAAAAAAAATAAAATTTATCAAATGCTCACAATGTGTCTCATTCTGTTGCATACAACCTAGTAGGTACCTACTAATTACGTATTTCTTTATCATTTATCATGCACTTATAAATTACTTGTTGATGCCCGCGACTTCGTTCGCGAGGACTTCCAGGTCTTCAAGAATACACTTGCAAAAATCACGTCGATTCGTAGCTCTGTTGCAGCGGGATTGAAGGACAAACCAATAAATCAACAAACAAACACACTTTCGCATTTATAGGTAATATAAGTAAGGATTAGTAAGGATAGTAAGGATCGGGAAATGATGCGTACTTCTCAAGTGGGTACTCATTAGTAATAGTTCATGTCAGTTGTATGTCGATACGCCAATGTCAGCTTTTCATTTTTCTGAACAAAATTTTACATCAAAGGCTAAAATTCACGGTCTTCCTTTTATTTCTGATGCTATGTTATGTAGCAAAAAATAATCCTTATGTTGTAGCCTTTTGATCGGTATGATAAAGATACAGGGTAATTTTTTTTCTTGTATAGCGGGTTTGAGTCCCGGTTCAACCAGGCAATTATTTAAAAATCTATGAATGCAGTTTAAATTGTTTTTTAAATTAAAATGAAGTCTTCTTTCAGTAAACTGTTCTGTCTACAATATTTAAAGTACTTCCCCTCCATGTGGCATAGCCATGGGACGCCCTGTATAGATTACAAACGTTGCTGTTCATCATTCATCATTTTTCAGTTAGAATTTATTTTTAAGAACCATCTAATTACGCCGTAAGGGTCCTTGACCTTAGATGTTTAATCACTTTGTTTATCTCGTTTTATTCTTTAATTTGCATACGCATTAAGTATAAAATTATTGTTACAATGCCAGCAGTGTTTTCTTATATCTTTGTGTTGTTTCACACAAAGCCGTCAGTAATTTCCACATAATGTTTGTTATTAATGCGCTTAGATAACTTGTCACATCGCAGGCATAATATGACGAATAAACTAGTGAAGTTGATAATCGTATTCAAATCCTAACCGCGCCCAGACATGCTTAAGCCTAATACAAACAATATCAATCGTATTTCCTAAATGATTAGACACAATTTCATTCAATGTGTTTTGGTCAAAATGGCCGATGGACCTGTCAGATCACCTCTTACTTTCGTTATTTTCACTTTCAACGGAAGGTAGTAGGTATAATATATGTAATACGTTAGTTAATTTGTTGAGTACAATGTACGATGATTTCCTGGGGCATACAGTTGTGTTTACACTCGCGGTAACTGCTTTTTGATGAAGGTGCTATGAACTCGGGAGTTCATCTTGAATGACATTAGACGTCATATCATTAAGAGCCCCAAGTTTACTCTTGGTTTCTACTACTTAAATAACGTGAAAGCTTTTTGCGTAGATTTGTTAGCAATTATTATTACTGCACGCATAGCTTCTTCACTTAAGTTTCGATGTTGATTTCGCACTGAATCGACAGATTTTTTATTATTAAACTACTCTTTGACCATTTAAACCTAAAATACTACTGTGGAATACTCCTAAATCAATTTGTTTATCAACTGTTTCTACCAATCGTTACGTTTGATTGTTTGAAGGTCCAAGTTTGAAAATGACACCAGAACTCACTGGTGTCATTTTTGAAGTGAACGTATTTACTACTTACATCGCTGGCACGATGACCCAATGAAGATCTTAGTTTCTGATTATCTTAGATTCGCGTCTTTTTTTTGGACAACCAAAGTACCTATACCTTTTTGACAGGACCCCCATCCCTATTCACCATTACTGAGGGTCGTGACCCCTTCCATCAAGGACTCTTTTGTAGATAATGTCGCGCCATATGCCTCGGTATTTTGCGACATGCAAGGCTTCGTGGGCCTTACTATCGAGAGTGGTGCGGATTTGGTCTGACCAACGCATCGGGCTATATCCCCGATCTCTCTTTCCATACAGAAGGGAGGGACACATGTGGACACATTCTGGCTAAGTGACCGAAGTAATCAAGTATCCTCTCGAGACAGGTGGTCGATAGCCTTCTCGTTATTTTCAGTTGTTTCACAATCGAGGAAGAATTTAAGTTCTTCTTAATTTTTTACTACATCTACATATTATATAGTCAAGCTACAGTATGCTGGACGATCACACCAACGCACAATAAGCTAAACGAAATCTAACATGCCAAAAACGAAACATACCAGATATGGAATAATGGTTATTCTACCACTTTTGGTATATAAATTGGGCGTTACTTATCATTGATCTGCTCGTTTAGTTTATTCACATCTTCCAAAAAAAATTTTGAAAAGCTGTACACGGTAAACGTTCTTCTCGGTTCGATCAAATTCTGTTAGTTATTTTGAGATTTATTCGGAAAATTTCCATTAAATGTAGGAAAAAATTTTAGTAAAAAACATTTATGAATCTGTTTTGGATATCTAGTATACATAGGATTTAAAAGTACTAATAGTTTGTATAGGTTTTATAATCATCATAAAAGTCATGAAAAATCCATTAGGAACTTAGACTTCATTGCAGGGAGATCTTCTTCCCTCATTCTTTACTATTTCCATTCTTCCAGTGATTAAATGTGTTTTTTCTTCTTTACAGACACTAAAGCGCCTGGGGTATACGATTATCGAAATACTATAAGGTAAGAAGACATTTGTTTCTTAAAATCTAATATTCTTTTTTAGTATAAGTTCTTTACTGTTTGACAAGATTTACTCTGACAAAATAAACATAATTTTATTCTTAATTTTTTCTTATTGATAACATTTTTTTTAATATATAGACTAGCGCTTGACTGCGATCTCACTTGATGGTAAGTGAAGATGTAGCCTAAGATGGTGCGCGCTTGCCTAGATGTCTATTCACTCTTGATTTAAAGACACCCATATTATAGTTAATAACATCTGCTTTTCTGACGTTATTGCTTAATTAATAAATATCAAGCACGCCAATCCATATAATTTACACGATATTATAATAGAGATAGAGACCTGCAGGGCTATCGGCTAAAAATATATCAATCCTTAAAGGACAGCATCAATGTCAAAATATGGTTTTTAGCCAATGGGATTGGCCAAAAGCCATATTTTGACATTGATGCTGTCCTTTAAGGATTGATATATTTTTAGCCGATCGCCCTGCAGATACCGGTTCGCGCCATATTGGCATGTTTCGAAATGTCAAAACACTAATCTCAATAACCTTTAGCAAATGGCCGTCCTTTACATCTCAACTGTAGTTTATAGATTAGTGTGAGTCATTTTGTGAATTATTTATTGGCGCTAGGAACTTGTAAATTGATTATTAACGACTTAGTACTTATTAGGCCTATTAGGACCTACCTACCAATTTGACAAACCAAGGGTCTATTTCACCATCTCAAAGTAAACTTTACCAAACCAAATGACCGTTTTTGTTTTGGTATAATCTGTCAAAATTTCAAATTTTTCGTTTCTGTTTAAAGTTTCGTTGTTGTTTAAAGTTTTCTAGGCAGAAAAATGAAAAAATTGAGTAAGGGCTTATCCCTTGCTATCTTTTTCACAATTTTAAACGACAGATGAAAGAAAAATCGACATAATTAGTCAACATTTAAATTAGCTTTCAACTTAATATTTTAAACTTGATTCGTGGTTTAATGAAGTAATTGTTATAAAATAATACGAGTAGGTACGTACCACGGTAATTATTTTAGTTGGGATTGTCGATATTTCGATCCAATTGCATGGACCGTGGTCCGACGACGAGACTCTATGCTCTACGTGGTACGTACTCGTATTATTTTATAACAATTATAGCTTTCAACTACATGAAAGCATAAGCTGTTTTAAAGCCGGCACCTAGATTATCGGGTACATCTTTATACCTTTCCAGGATTTATTTATAAACATTTAATTGACGACTACCAGGTTCAGGCAGATAGCAATCGTTCTTTATTAAACTAAGAGCAAACCGGTGACACGGGTTTGAGGCTTGCTTAATAAATTGTTGATCGTATAAACTTAACAAGGAAGATGTGTATGTAACTATGTACTGATAATCTTAATCTTCAATTTCCGTAGCGTTTGATTTGTGCTTTGATGTGATAAATTACCCAGAACATGTAACATAATTATGTTAAATATCTAAAGTTACTATGTAACATTTCAAGAGCTTTCCTCTCTTAATATCTGCCTGTGCTTATTTTTCCATTATAAATAATTAGACAGTTAATTTGTACTTCACGTTAGCTCAAATCTATTCTTGGATTTCCTTTTTACTATTTTCCACTAGTAGTCCAAGAATTTTTTGACAAATATGGAAATTATTTAAAAGTAGGTATATTATATCTTTGTTTAATTATCTCACGCAAGGATTAAGGTTTTTTTTTAATCTTGTGTCCAATTTCTAATTTTCGGACAAAACGAATACTAGATGGCTTTATTTTGTCCCGGGAAGTCAGTGTCTGTCTCCTCTTTATCTGTTTGTGAAAGTCCTATCATTATGGTAAGAGCGTTCGGAAAATTAGCCCGCACAACCATACTCACTTATTTTATTTTATTTCTATAAGATTACAATTAATGGCATAGGTATTTCAGAACAAATTAATCATAAGCAAAAGCCACATCTTGATTATTTTTTATTCAATTAAGTGTTGAATATTCTAAAACTATTAATTTTGTATTTAGGTAACCATGAACTTTTGTTAACTTTTGATAAATTACTCTTTTGAAGATGATATATTATTGCCACAAATGTTTCCTACTCTATTTCTATACAAATTGTCGAATCGTAGAATCTGAATTAAATAAATATTATGTATATCTATTTAAGTTATTTAAGATAATAAAGCGGATAGATCTAGCAATAGTTTAGACGGGTGTTTATTGATATTTAAGTCACTAGTAAAAAAAAATCAAGTAATAATTCATTGAATTCAAAGAAACAATGAGAATGAAGTTATAATTGACTATTAATTGTATACGATTAACCTTGTTTATTGCTGGTGATATTTTTAAACAAGTGATAATAAAAATATTAAAATGTAATTAAAGTTGGCCAATATTCAATCTTTTGAAGATTAATAATAAAAAAATACTCACTCTGGTTTTTACTGTTGTAGTTACCTATTCCTATGATAATATTGTTAATATATCTACTGATATCTATACATAGATAGGGTTTGTTTATCCTTCAATCACGCAGCAACACAGCAATGGATCAACGTGACTTGGAGTGTGACATAGGCTACTTTTCATCCCGGAAAAAAGGTTTCACACTGGGTTTTTAAAGAAGATAACTCTACTCAAAAGATGTCGCAGGCAAAAGCTAGTTATACCTACGAGTATACAAAAATAAGACCACATTGTCGCCTCAATTATGATGATTTACCAATTAAACGGTAATTTAGATGAGTTTATGATATCTATAGCTGTAGATATATTGTTTCTAGTTTCGCAATAAAAACCAGATGACGACGATAAAATTCATTAAACAAATTATACGAAATGTCGAAGGAAAATATCCAATATTAATTCAACAAGTTGCATTTTATCGGCTTACAAATTATACATTAGCACTTCATTCACAACGCTATGTCGCAATCAAACAAAGAATCTTGAAACAAAATAAACATTAGTTTTATAAGTTGTTTTTTTCTTGACTTCCCTGGCGTAGTGGTATATGCTGGGTCTTGAAATTTGAGGTCTCGGATTCGATTTATGGCAGGGACAATTTTGAAGTTTATAATTTCCGAAATGTCTTTGATCTGGTCGGGTGGGTGGCTTTGGCCGTGGCTTGTTACCCACCAACTGTCAATGGCGTGCCACCAAACGATTTTAACCGTTCCGTATTATGACGTGTAGAAACCGATTAGGGTAAGATGTACCTAAGTATCGGTTTAAATAAAATTGTCATAATATCCGTTATTCAGTTATGCCGCTACTATCTGAGACCATCACCACATACCATCAGGTGAGATCGCAGTCAAGGGCTATCTTGTCAAGAATAATAAAAAAATAGTCTGCAACCGGTCTGTCACGGTGAAAATCGAAACCAGTCAGTGTTTTTGTCTAGACGATAACACGCGATGTCACACCTGCCACTTTCGCCGCAGTTTAAAGTTACAAAGAACTCGTAAAATATTTCATAAGCATAAAGTTACGAAAACACGTATATTAGTTAGAGGTCTCGGCCAGGCAGTGACCCGAAGACATTACTATCATGGTTAATTAATACATTGACTGAATTAATGATACTATTTTAGCGATTAACCGCTTTCTTTTACGCTTTTATATAATTATCTGCATAAAACTTTATCTGGTGGTTTCGTAGCGTTTATATTCGCTCTGACTGACTTTATTATTTGATTTGATGAAGTTTTCTCTTCTGAAAATAAACTCTTTCCTGGAGTGTTGCGCTTAATCGGTTTATATTTAAGCCACTGATTAATCGCCGCTTTACGCTAACAATCGATTGAGAGATAGTGTCAAATACAAAAGGATTATAAATAAGTACCGACAGCCGTCAAAGCCTCGAGTGATAACAATCGAGACCGTGAAATCGATTATTCGCTTCCATTGTTCTAAATTTCTCTTACCGTTAGGTGTCTGGGTGTTTTATAGATTTATGCATAACTACTTTCGACTACGACTCAGCTCAACCCCTTGTCTTATGGCTTGATGAATGATTTGTAAATGGTAATTCATAATAATGAGCGACACAATTGTAATGTAATTAATTCAGTCATCAGTATCACTACTTCCGGGGTTTAAAACGGCTGTTCAAAAATAAGGAGTGTAATGTTTTCAGGGTTCATGAATTAATGGGAGTTTTTTGATTCAATCATAACTTCTAAATCCTCAGAACGTATGGGGAATCTTACATCATCCCGAGTGACAATCTTGACTTGTAATTGTTATAAAATAATACGAGTACGGGACTCTCCCGTCGTGACTACGGTCCGTGCAACTGGATCGAAATATCGACAATCTCAACTAAAATAAATAATTACCGTGGTACGTACTCGTATCATTTTATAATAATTATAACCACTAGATTTATCGTCGAAAGCTCGATAAGCTAGCTAGCTACGTTTGTATGAAAAAAAAAAACTTGAGAGGTGTCAAGGGACACCCGGATGGAACGAAGTTCAATGCGAAATAGAAATGAAAATATCTGGCTTGCTTTCTATAAGAGAGAGAGAGAGACAGACAGAGAAATATGCAACGCCGATAGCAAAGTGTCGTGACAACTTTTCGTAAGAATTTTTTCCGTCTAGCCCCCTTTCACAACGCGCGATAAGGAACTTCGTTCCAAAAAGATACCGGCCGAATTGATAACCTCCTCCTTTTTGGAAGTCGGTTAAAAATATATGAAAATACGTTATTGGATTTAAAAGAAGATTTTAATTTAAAGCAATAGGTACTTGTGTTTTTATTTTGTTTTAACCAGAATATTGGTGAATCACACAAAAAAGTTTAAAAAAAGCTGTTTCTCTTGAAATACCATGGCAGAAGTTGTTTATTTAGGTACGATTTCTTTTTTGAAGTTTTGTGCTATTTTTCCTTATAGCTGGAAGACAGAGTCGATTCTTATGTTTTGTTGTTACTAAAAGACGAAATATGATTTTTTTATTCACAAAACGACATTGGCACGCTTTTTTAACGGGTTAACCGATTGCTTGCAAAGGTCAGCACTCAGCACCTGTGAGGCTGTAAGTTATATCGTATTAATGTCACTGAACTAGATTTTATCATTAAGAGCATTGCCAGACGAGACAATGCGTTGCGGTGTCTGCGGCACCGCTGCGGTCCCTCATATAGGGAAATCCATGGTATGTCACTAGCGATGATCACAAGCAGTGTTTCATATAATTTGACAAAAATAATACAACGTTTTGCATCGTTTGTATTGATACTTGATAGACAAGATTGGTTGTTCAGTGTGTGGATTTTCTAAAAATGATTGCATCATTGTAACAATCGCAATAAGTTCTGATTGGCTGGTACTCTCCCGCTATTGGTTAAAATGCATTGATGCAGCAAGAACGCCATAAATTCAGCCAATCAGAGGCCATTGCGATCGTTAAACTGATGCAATCGTTTTTAGAGAATCGACACACCGGTGAAAAATATTTGCTGGGGATGTGAATTGAATTCAAACTATTTGAATTCAAATGATTCTAACACTAAGGCTGAAATCTATAGACCGCACTCTCACTCAGCTCAGACTCAAGACAGAGTTAAAACGAGACAGATTATGTCAGAGTATATTTGTGTCTCGTTTTAACCTCTATCTTGAGTCTGAGCTGAGACAGAGCACGCTCTATAGATCTCAGCGGTAATTCCAACGGTATTGCCTGAATTAAACTTGCATTAACCGAGTAAGTAAGTATACAAGTCATAAAGCAAATTAAATAATATACTTAAATATTCCTTTTAAAATTAACTTTGATTTACATCGTTTGAAGCCGAATTTAACCGTCATGATTCTCAACAGTGCAACCCGCAATAGTTTGACGCAAATTAGCTATCGATCATAATAATCGATACTTTTAGAGCCGAAACGTGCCGATGCACTTTGGCTTCTATCATTGAAATTTGAACTCTATTTTTATATATCTAAGCGTATTTTTGCAGTTTATTGAATGCTGGAATACTTTAGCCTCACCCTATAGCATCGATGATGAAAACGCGATACGTGAGGCGTCTAGAGGTGAATGATTCCCTCATTATTTTAATAGTGTGTTGGTAAATTGGTTTGTTGCTCCTCTCTGCATCCGTTTGAAGATCCGCTTTATCTCGAGGGGAAATACATACTATGAATCTTTTGCGTATACATTTATTTACGTGCGTATTGTAAGTTGTAGATCAATTGCTATTTCGAGGGCTTCTGAAAAAATCCCCCAGAGATAAGCTGTCTTGTGCACGTCCTTTTAATGTTTATGTCTTATTGTTTTGTTTTTTGATACTATAAATAAATAATAAATAAATATTTTTATCAAATGGACATACTATAAACATGATGTTTTAGTAAAAGCAGAATCGCATTACGTGTCGTTCTTCTGGTCTCCTCTTGAATGAGAAAGGTTTAGGCTATGGGCAAGCAACACTGGTCAAGTAGGTACAAATTGGCAGACTTCATCCACCTTCGAGATCAAAGTGGAGAACTATCAGGCATGTAGGTTTCCTCGGATATTTTTCTTCACTATTATAACAAGTGATCTGATAAGTCAGAGGTCCGAGCCTGGGGTAAAACCCTGGATATTTTTCATTCCGGTACAGCAAATTTTGACGGCCTTAATACAGGGGGTGGTTAAAAAAAAAATAGGGAACCCAACAGCACAGCTGAAAAACCGAAAAATTGAAATTAGTGATTTTGCACGTACAGGAAAAAAGATGGCGGGAGTGAAGCCGCGGCAATCTATGTAGTATCTAATAAAGATACATTATATTATAGGTGCCAGACATAAATAATGAAAAATCTAAATATGTCTTTGTATCCGATTCCTCGTAATAATTCAAAGAGTACACAGTAACAGGAAATACGAGTACCTACCGCATTATTTAATATTCACTTCACGGCCATCGGCGACTTTGTGTACTTGCAATATGATTTTAATCAATTTTCGATTGGCTTTTTTAACTTTTGTTATAATAAATGAAGCATAGATAGACTGCTGGGTGACGCCCAATAGCCAAGGGATGATCAACACTTACTTACTTTTTTTTTACTCGATGATAAGGTTGTCCTTGACTGTGATCTCACCAAATGGTAAATGACGATGCCGTCTAAGATGGTAGCGGGCTAACTTGCAAGGGGTACATTCAACCCTAATGAATACCCCTAATCGGTTTCTACACTACCTCGCATTAGAAGCCAGTCTTAGACCGCAGCATCAAACGAGTCGCAGGCGGATACATCGATTCAGAATGGTTGACGTGAACCACGTTCTGAATACAAAAGTATTTCTGATAGTTTATTAATTAAACTAGTGGTTCGCCCCGAACTGAGACCTCGCGATATCCCATAATTCCCAAAAGTTTTAATTATATATTGTAATAATTAACTTTTAACATTAGACGCAATAAAAAAAATAATAGTGGACATAAAACTGTTTTACTGACACAGCGCCATCTATTAGCATTATAGTGAAGCTATTAGCTTCACAATAATGCTAATAGATGGCGCATTAAAATTAAATAATTTCGTTTCTTTATAATATTTATCTAATTTTAGTATTTGTTGTTCAAGTACAGGATATAACTGAATTTTCAACCAAGTTTCACGTTCTAATATTCAGTAATTCAGAAGTTATAGGGCTCTGACAGACATTTAGACGGACACACTTCTCTGTCTAGTAGGCAAGCGCCCTAGTTGACTCAGAGAACTCGCTTCGCTCGTTCAATTATTATCATGCCTAACGTGTGAAAAGATTTCAACAAGATGTAGGAAGATGATGGCTTATATCTGGAGAAAAACACAGAATAATTTTTATCCCGGAACATCTAGGAGATCCCATTGGATTTTAAAACTTAAAACCACGTGGACAAAATCATGGTCATTATAGCTGGAACATCAGTAATGTTTTATTTATTTATTTATTTTTATGTTATGTAATCATTGCGTAATATCTCCCAATAAAGGAGGTGGGTTGATAAGGTAACAAAATCCGCCCCTCATACACTCGAAAAAAAAAGTTCCAGATTTCGACAAATTGTAAATGTATTTATATACTTGAAGATATAAACTTTATTCTAATATACAGTTTAGGTGATAAAAAAAATAGTAAGTTACAGAAAATATTACCCAAAAAGAGAGTGTTTCTTTCACTTTTCTTACATTTTCATACATTTTAGTCGTTTTTTAAGCTTTGATTTAATATTTTAGAATGAGGCGCTCCATGAACCATGGTAAACGTAACTGATAATGATGCTACTTTTTATAAGCTTTTATATGAGTATTAATTTATTTTGGTTCATGGAGCGCCTCATTCTAAAATATTAAATCAAAGCTTAAAAAACGACTAAAATGTATGAAAATGTAAGGAAAGTAAAAGAAACACTATCTTTTTGGGTAATATTTTCTGTAACTTACTATTTTTTTTATCACATAAACTTTATATTAGAATTAAGTTTATATCTTCAAGTATATAAATACATTTACAATTTGTCGGAATCTGGAACTTTTTTTTTCGAGTGTATGAGGGGCGGATTTTGGGCCTTATCAACCCACCTCCTTTATGTTATTTTACGTAGGCAGAAGCCATGTCAATATGGCCATTGCGACAGTATCGCCTTCGGTTACGTTTATCGCGTTCGTTTTAATTGACTCCAAACTTGGATGACGTTTAAAAGGATGCTTTAAAATCGAATATTTTGTTTATTTTACAAAAAAATATTGTTTGGTATATGTTTTTTATGAATTCGGTTTAAAGACCTTTGGCCAGCACAGAGTATACCAAATCAAAGTCTCAATACTAAAAAAGGGAAAAATAAAAAATAAATCTTTTTTTAAAAAGTTTGTCGCTGACTCAAAATTAGTGACTTACATTAGTATAGGAGCTTAGTTAGTAAGACTAAAAAGGTTTATATGTATTTTATTTTTCCCTTTTTAGTTGCTTCTATCGTCGATAATTTTTTTTGTAAAAAGTAATTATCTACAATACATTGATTTACTTGTTTTCAAATTCTATTTAAAATACAGGATAAAGGCAATGATCGACTTGCAAAGATTATATACATTAAAAATATTTAACATAAAATCAAGTATGATGCAAGAGTACCTACCTAGTAGGTCAAAGACGTTCACGTAATTCTAGACTTGCATAATCTAGATTATTTATCATTATGCTTGGGTATTTTAATAGCATAAAGTTGTATTAAAACAAAATAATGTTTCAAATCTCAGACTGAAATACAATCTACTTTTAAAATTACGATCACAGTCTTCAGTCAGCTCAGTAGCTTAATATGCTCTACGGAGGAACAAACATTTATTTACACATATACTAAAATCATAACCCTCCCTTTTGGCTTCGTCGTAGTCGGGTAATAATAATAATATTATCATGTCCCTATATCAGATTCTTTACAAAAGATAATAATTTATGTGACTTACGTATTAAGATGTCTGCAAAAAGGTAATTTATATTAAGGGTGAATTTATCATTTGCCAACAATAATACCGCCGTAATAAAAGTCCCCAAGGTTGAATGCCGGCAATACCGCATTAAAACCTAAATAGTCTTTCAACTCGTAATCGTTTTCGTGTAATGGATACTTTGTGTATTACTTTCACAATCGTATCTTTTTTCTATTCTGCGTATTATTATAGTTCTTTCAATTTATGAGGGCACGTGGCTCATGGTTGTGTGTGTGTCGTATTCTTTCATTTCACGAGGGCTCGTGGCTCATGGTTTGTGTGTGTCGTATCTGTATAAGTGTGAGCGAGAGTTTGTTTGCTCATCTAGGCTCCTGACAGGCACGCACACTTACGCAATGTGCATGTACACGACGTAACCACAAGTAAAGCTCACGCGTCCTCGTGAAATGCAAGAACTATATTATTATTTCAAGCGTAATTATAGTGAGGTTTCAGTATAACCCACCCCTTTTCCGGCGAAATGTCTCTTACATGATTTAGTGTTACAGATATTTTTATACCAAAGAGGACCTGCAAACTCTACAATCTTGTCTCTCCAGTCTCCATCAACACATTGGTCTTCCTCTTTTTCTTGTACTTGTTTTGTGAGCAAAAATATATAATTTCTGTAGTTCATCTGTTAACCCTTCCCATAATCTAGCCAGCCCAGTTCCACTTGTTCCTCATTGCCATGTATATTGCGTCTTTAGTTTGAAGCTTTGGTTTTATTACCTGTTTTGAATATATTATAACAATCTGACGAATATTCATAATGGATCTTTCCATTTTCATTTGTACGACTTTTATTCTAATTTTGCAAATAAATGCTAATATATTATGTATTTTTTCTTTTTAGCGATAAATGTCAAAAGTATCAAGGAAGAACTATGAAAACTAAATAAGAGGAAAAATATTATTTTCTTGGTTGAAAGGTAGGTCTTCGAAATATTTTTAGTATTTTTTTCTGACGTGCAATTGATATTTAGTTTTGCACTCCGTTTTGAACTAGAACGTGCTTAATAAAAATCTAGCTTTCAATTTGTGTCTTATTGCTAATCAGACTGTTTACCGTAAGTGTCTCTCAAGTAAGGCCTTCACAAAAGTGTCTAAAGGATACGTTGTACTAATTGTGGTGCTAACAAGTTAGTCAAATGATGGAAAATTTTATGAGTAAGACGTATATTCAATTATCAGCTTTATTCCAAAACATACGAAAAATAATTTGATACGTATTTTGTTATTCTTTAGATGTAGAATATCTACTACGCTTATATAGCTACGTGATTATCGCTACGCTTTATTAAAGAAAACGATTTCCTAAACATGTATTTTGATATGCTGAGATATTTCACGAAGAAATGTATATGTGACAAGTATTTAGAGCAAAACAGCATACCTACCAATGATAGCAATACTGAAAGACAAGAAGTAAATAAGTAACTGGAGCCAGACGATTTTCTTCCGCAATACGAGGTCAAGCGTGACCGAGGCAAATTCTTCATAGGTACTTATTCTATAAATATTATTATAGGGTGACATTGTAAGTGTAACAAAAATGGAACTCTAGTTATTCACGCCTGTAAGACTTATCTCCCACTACATTACAAGTATCCTTAGAGTAGTGAACCCACTGAACTAAGGGTTTCCACTGAAGCGGAACAGAGTATAAATGTGCTCAGCAGACCAATCAGTAAAAGATGACGAGAAAAAGTTATCACTTCAAAAATAAGTGATCTGATTAATCTGCTGAACACTTAATTACTTCGCTCCAAAGCTATAAACTTAACTGGATGGCTGCTAAAGGCCAACACTTACATCGAAAAGAGTAGACACGCCAACCCGCTCGGTAAGCGTGGCCTTCTACTTGCCAATTACCTTCATAGAGCATACTGGCATGCAAGTGAAAAGGCCTTACTTCTACAGTTGCTACAGGCTGTAGACGATGTTGATGATGGAAAAAAATATGTAAATTAAACGGACGATGGAAAATGTAGAAAAATTTGAATTAATGATATTATTAAGAAACGAGAGAGTATAACAAAAAAATAAAGAAGTTGTATTCTGAAAATATTTAGTTAATCATATCTATAATTCTGAAACTCACGGACATCTACAACTATTAGCTAATGTTCCCCAGATAATAAACAAAATATAAATTTTAAGAGATATTAATTTAATACGCAAATATCATGTAGATACAATAAGCAGTGTTCAAGGGAATATCGTAAGATACTATTAGATCATCTGATTCGTCCATACGTTTAGCTGATCGCTTGATTTATCTACTTCGCGGTAATCGTTAGATTTTAAGACCATGAAACTGCTATATAAGCATTAAATTGAAGATTGCTATCTGTAACGTAGAATGTAAAACCGTGATTTTAAAACCTCTAGTCTCTCATGCTAATTTTCAATACTAAGACAACATTCGAAATGCTCTATTTATTTCAGTTATAAAATAAGCGAATCTAATAATGCAGCCTCATTTAAATAACTTTACCCACTTTCTACCAGTATTGTAGGCGTAGGTACATCCATTATAACCGCATTATCTAGATAGCTGGGAATCTGCAAATGCCACAGAGTAATGACATTAGCTGTGTTTTAGGTACCTATTGCGATTGTTGATACTGTTTTGTTAATGGCACCCTTCGTCTTGAAATCGAACTATTGTGATCAACTTCAGAACAAATTGTCCTGTGTTGCTCCAAATACAGTTGAAATAGGTTAAGATTTTAGATCACTTTATAAATTAGTGATCCCAATCTTTGGATCATTTACAATTACATTGACCTACCTTTAATACATATCGTACAAAATTGCAAATAGAGACTTACGAAACGTTTCACGACAAAAATCACGAATCTGACATTTGGATTATTGTACCGGGCGGGGTAAAATGTGGCATTTGTACGCATACCTCTTGAAGCTTGAGTGTACGAACTCCTTATCCGATACTATTTTCAGCGTCTCGAAGGAAATCATGCCTTAATATTTTATACAGAAAATGCAACGTCGAGTAGCATACTATGATAGATGCTATCGGCGGTATATTTTTAACGCATTACAAGTCTTATGAGAATTGAAATAAAGGCAACCATTGTGTTTATGTAATGAAAAGTAAAATTGCGGTTAGATGCTGAGATGTACTTTGTACCCTTTGCCTAAAATGACCTTGAGAGAAACATGGCCTTATTTCGAAAGACGTAATAAATAACTTTATATGGTATAAATTGCACGTATTAGGAGCAATTTGCTTTTACGTAAAAGGCCAAAACGTAGATCGAGATATACCCAACTCAAGTATTGCAAGCCTAACTTAACACGATTCAGCGTGTGAAGATATTGAACGTAATAAGAAAAGTTTTAAAAGGAAGCTATACATTTTGGTTAGCTTAGAAATTGTTAAGATAATCTTGATTAATCACAGCAAAAAAAACCTTAATACCTACAATTACAATTAGGTTTGATTATAAATTTAAAAGATAAATTCTTTATTGTAAGTAGTATCGTTACTATTCAATCACATTTTAAGCTCTCCCAAAAGCAGTTTAGTTCTATGTAATTACCAATTTATCATGTTGAATAGAGAATGAAACCTAGAGGCCATTGGTGCTATTGTGTTGAAATAACAATGTTATCAACCTTTTATCATTGCTAACGCTAGAGCACTACGAGTGTTTACTACAATTTTTTTTATAAAATTAGTAGTTAGCTCCAAGTAATAAGGTTTTGAATCCTTACTATTATCCTTACTATCCTTACTTCCTCAACCTTAATAAAAATATTTATCATTTTAGCTAACTAATGACCTTATTTAATTAAATTTCATTTCATTTCCTTACTAATATTATAAATGCGAAAGTGTGTTCGATTATTGGTTTGTCCTTCAATAACGCTGCCACAGACCTACGGATCGACGAGATTTTTTCCATGGGTAAAATTGAGGACCTGGAGAGTAACATAGGCTACTTTTTATTCCGGAAAATCAAAGAGTTCCCGCGGGATTTTAAAAACGAAATCCACGCGGACGAAGTCCCGGGCATCAGCTAGTATATTAATAAGAATATTTTTTTGAAAATATTTGATCGCTTACAGAGAAGCTTCTAATAGAGAAACATCTATTGTAGGTGTGGTAAACATAGGAGAAAAAGTAGAAAGAATTTTAAAAGCTGTTTGAAAAAACAAGCAGTAGATTTTCAGAAGCTAACAGAATAAGATGATTGTTAACAAGAAAAAGGCTTTTTTTTTAATTTATTTTTGATTTTTGTTAACGTGTACATTTTAAGTTTCGACCATGTATGAATAATTTAATAACTATAACTGAATACTAACTTAACTAACAAGATTTCCGATAATTGCTGTCAAGTAATGAACAAAAGTTGAGCTTTATAGCCAATTCTGATGTGGAATTTGACAAAACGCTTTGAAAAATAAAACTTCCCTAGCAGTATGCTTTATTATAGTAAAAAGTTGCCTAGAAAGATTAAAATATTGTTATTTTTTTTAAATTCCTGCAGTAGTGATTAACAAAATACAATCATTCTTAAATAATAGCTATTGTTGTTTGTCTTCTGCCGAAGCTTGAAAATTAGACATCGTATAAAAACAATCGTAGGTATAATTCAAGGTCCATTAGTCGCAACAAATTAATTAAAATAATTAAGTATTATAAAGTCAGGTGAAAGTTAATTGACGTTTGCGCGTAGTCGCAGTAACATTTATTGCAGTTTTGATTAACCAATGGTCGTAATTTGACTATAGTACGTTTATCTCATGAAGTTACGGGCGCTTTACTTGTGGTTATGTCGTGTACATGCACATTGTGTAAGTGTGCGTGCCAGTCAGGAGCTATAGTACGGTCGCCGAACAGAAAGAATTTCGTACAATGACCTCTTTGCCTACTGACAGTGGTCACAAACATTTTTCTATTAAGTGCGGTTTATATAAAATATTTGAAGGAGAAAAAAAAATAGTAGCTTATTAAATAAATTATTTATTTTTAAACAGTTATTATAATCGAGTTATATTAACTTATTACATAGAAATAAAAAAATGAAAATTCAAAAATCAAAGTCCGATTTCTCTGTATCGGAGTAACTACTTTCCGACGACGTCTCGCCTGTCACAGTTATAACGAAATAATGTACAGTTTTGTCTACATTATGATCTAGACACCCTAAATTCAATTCACAAGCAAACAAAAACAAACCTTAGGTTTGCAAGTAAAAGGTTTACAATCCCCGAGGACGGCGGTCATTGCATTTGTGCGAGCGTGACGCATTATTTTAAAGCGGGAGTGACAGAGACAGGTAGTAACAGGTTAATGTACGAAATTCTTTCTGTTCGGCGACCGCACTTTAGGTGGGAGCGGTCAGGCGCGAGCAAGCTCTCGCTCACACTTATACAGATACGACACACACAACCATGAGCCACGAGCCCTCGTGAAATGAAAGAATACGACACACACACAACCATGAGCCACGTGCCCTTGTGAATTGAAACTAAGAACTATATTGTAAATTAACAGTAACTTGACTGCTTAAGGCGGCACGAACATCGATGTATATCGAGGGTCCGAATTAGTAGCTAAAAATTAGCTTCATTGATATAGTAGGTTTGTATAGTACATGAACACTTGATAAGGCGTCCTGTACTATAACCAATCCATCCCCATAAACGTAGGTGGTATTAATAGCCCAGTCATTAAAGCCAAAACCCGAAAGTAATTAGTAACTTGAAAAAAATTTTAGGGGGTTTTTAAAGAAGGTAAAATAACTTACCGTGTGATTTTGCAGCGTTGTGGGGTGTACGGAAAGGGTTGAAAAGGGGTGAAAAAGATTTTTTATTAATAACATTGCCAAAAAAATTAGTAACACGCTGCAAATTTATAATAAGGTTGTTCTTACCGTTTTGTAACGTTTATTAAATTTGCAGCGTTTTGCAACATACGGAACATTGTTTATTATTAAAAAACAATGAAATTTGTTATTAACAAGGGTAAAAAAAATAGTAACACGCTGCAAATTTATAATTAGGTTGTTCTTACCGTTTTGTAACGTGTATTAAATTTGCAGCGTTTTGCAACATACGGAACATTGTTTATTATTAAAAAAACAATGAAATTTGTTAATAACAAGGGTAAAAAAAGTAGTAACACGCTGCAAATTTATAATTAAGTTGTTTTTACTCTTTTGTAACGTATATTAAATTTGCAGCGTTTTGCAACAAATTTAATTCCGTATGTTGCAAAACGCTGCAAATTTAATAAACGTTTGAAAACGGTAAGAACAACGTCATTATAAATTTACACCGAGTTACTAATTTTTTTTACCCCCTGTTATTAACAAATTTCATTGTTTTTTAATAATAAACAATGTTCCGTATGTTGCAAAACGCTGCAAATTTAATAAACGTTACAAAACGGTAAGAACAACCTCGTTATAAATTTGCAGCGTGTTACTATTTTTTTTACCCTTGTTAATAACAAATTTCATTGTTTTTTAATAATAAACAATGTTCCGTATGTTGCAAAACGCTGCAAATTTAATAAACGTTACAAAACGGTAAGAACAACCTTATTATAAATTTGCAGCGTGTTACTAATTTTTTTGGCAATGTTATTAACAAAAAACCCTTTTCACCCCTTTTCAACCCTTTCCGTACACCCCACAACGCTGCAAAATCACACGGTAAGTTATTTTACCTTCTTTAAAAACCCCCTAAAATTTTATCAAGTTACTAATTACTTTCGGGTTTTGGCTTTAATGACTGGGCTATAAACTGTTTTCAATTTTTTGTTACATTACTTCACCCCCACAAAATTATTTTAGTACGAAAAAAAAAAATACTAACGTGATTTTATGTTTGCTAATAAACAGAATTAATGCCAATTTATAATAATTTTAGTTTGATACTTTATTTATTGTTTTTTATAGAAATAATTTATGGAAGCACCAAAAGTTTTTATTAAAACCTGAATCCGTCTGCGATCCTCTGTAGACTAGTTTACGTTAATTAATTAATTTTATGGATGGTATTTATTTAGCTCTTGTTTTATTTGTATCCTGCTGGTTGTATTTAAATTTATTTTATTTGTTTTGTCTGCATAATATTATTTATTCAAGAAACTAAAATAAAACGATGTATGTAGTCAAGTTGTTTTATTCATTTATTATTCCCCGGTTTATATGATTGGTGTTCATTGTAAAAACCCATCGATAAGAATGTTTTGACCAACGGTTGTTTTTAGATGACTGTACAAAAGACCTCAAGAAAATGAATTTGTCCATTATATTGAGAAAAAAGTTTTTTTTAAACTTGCAGCATTAACAGATCTCCGCTAGGTCGACGCTCAACAGATGATCTCAAGTAATTAGTTGGAAGATAGTAGATACAAGCGGCACAAGATTAAGTGCTGTGGCAATCCTCGCATGTACATAGGTCACAGCTACAGTAGACGTCTATTCTGCCCTCATAATTGAAAACACAGTAACTTAAAGGTAACTTTTATGTAACTTACTGTGTTTTCAATTACGAGGGCAGTATTGGTTGAGCCGACGAAACGATGAACAAGCGGTTTAGTAGTAATTGTTTACTATTTTTTGTTATAACTAATATACTTTTCATCCTAAGACAATTTCCTTCTCTAATGTTGCGTGGCGCTTCTAATATAGTAAATGTCAAGACAATTAGCCTTTGCATCATCAGCGCTATATATCCCACAGAGATGTGTGAGGGCGAAAGCTGAATTAATTGTATCTATGTAGGTACATCTTTAAATAATTTCAACAAAACGTTAGCTCAGCGATGGCGCAACACTTTCGTTACCCATGCTTACTGCTGTCAGACTATTACGAGTCATAATCTCATTTTATTTACAAACTACACCATTGTGAAGGTCTGGGAATATGAGATCACTATTGCGAAAAAATGTGATCCCGCTTTCATCTTTCTCACTTTTGTTATATCACTACGCTTTCTCACAAAGACTTTGCTATCGTGTACATCGTTATTATTGTCAATATAGCGTTTATTTATAGTGGCACAGTAGCTAGTACTAGTTTTGCGCTCTTTGCAATACTTAACTTAAACTTTCCAACAACAGTCACGACAGGTTACAAATTATTTATTGAACCTTTAGCAGGTTATTTATTTGTATCAATTAATCTTTATCAGATACTTTCTAAAATATAGCTCTATATGTTTTTGCGAAAAAATAATATGATTGAAATATTGAACCATGATAAATATTATGCATTGTTAAAATCTCTTTTAAATCATGCTTTACGTGATAAAATATACTGTTTCATTGAATATGGTTCCAATTGAATTTAATTTCCTGATTGGGAGTTTTATTTGTATTTCTTTTTTATAGAATATTGAAATTGTTACCTACATTTTCAGTTATTATTTGTAGAGAGCTCATAAAAAGATTATATTTTGTTTTTATTATTGAAGTGGTGCATACGCTTCAATAAAAATAAAAAAAAAACAATCTTTTTATTACATATGTATAGAAACATCTATTACTAAATGATTTGATAGATATTAAACTGCTAGCAAAAGCCAGTCTTTATCAAATTAAGAAGATGCCAAGGCGCTTTTTACAGACGAGCATGGAATTCTATAAATGCTTTTGCGAAGCGTAATTGCATCTGTAAGTAAGTAGGTACTTGGTCACTGTGTCACGCGAAAGTACCAATAAATCTTAATTATCGTTACCCAGAAATTGTCAATCCTTAACGTCATAATTCCCTGGAAGATTGATCCGTAGGCGCTTTATACTGCAGATTAGATGCTCTTTCAGGTAGGTTAACGAAAAAAATTACTGTGTCCGATAAAACTTATGGTTCTAAAAATTATAAAGGTATCTGGTATACGTATTAAGGTTTTCAATTAAGATTTTTTTGAGTCAATTTATCATAAATGCTGCTCCAAGCTACCAAAATCAAATGAAAATTTATGTAGTAGTTTCGGAGATTAGAGTGTTGAAATAGATAGACAATCTTTATAAATATTACTCTACGTTACCTGCAAAGGCTATATAAATATAATAATATAAGCAAATATTTTTGATGTATAGATACGATGGATCAACAGTTTTACTATAGTAAAAAAAAGAAGATAGAGATAATGAAATAGGAAAATCTTCTGTAGAAACTAAAATAAAGTGGTTAATCGTGTTGTGGTAAAGCCCAAGGTTACATATTATACATATAAAAAATTCGACATTTTGCGACGCAATGTTAAAGCAAATTAAAATATAACATTTGGCTTATACACTTTTAATGTATGTCTTGAAACCTCCTTCCGGGCAGGTGAACTCAAAATCCATCTGCGGTTACAGTCAAATGAGAAAAGAAAGCATAAGCGACATTAGTCTTTAACTTGCAAGCATAAGTTTTAAAATCGTATGTCTGAGTTTCCGTATTGGATCGCATTCTTGTGATATTTGATGATATGGGTCAGAAAGTTTAACATATGGCGAGTACGCATGGAGGCTTTTAGATAATTATCGGGTGGTATTTTGCACGTTAATTAATAAAATAATACCAACCATAAAGCTCTTTAATAAACAGGAACCACACATTAAAACAGGCGCAGATGGCGATGTTCGAGTAGTGTGACCGTACCTACAAGTTTTTGGACATTAGGAAAAATTACTTTTGGTCCACAAAGGTAACAATTGTACGTTTTTTTCTTTCTTTATGATAGATGTTTACTACTGGACAAGTCTTCAGTCGAAGTTTCTTCTATTTTTAAGCAAAAAACTTCCTTCTCCTCAAAAAAACATCAAGAGATCTTTTCAACAGGAGAAGGAAGGTTTTTCTCTTCTTCGAAACGAAAGTTTTCGTTTTACTTCTTGCTATCGTTTATGGTAAAATAGTGATGATAAGGGCCTTGATATGCCCGTTCCTGGCCAACGATTCCGAGGCCTGCCGAAAAAACGGTGGATTGACATCGTCCAGACAGATGCACGTGCCAATGGTCTTCGAAGGGAGGACTCTTTAGATCGTGCAAAGTGGAAGAAGCTTAGCAGGAAAGCGGACCCTGGCGGAAGCCGGGACAAACGCTAAGAGGAATAGTGATGATAAGGGCAAATCAAAGAACAAAAGCGGCATAGCACTTGGCAACGATATAAAATAACTTTATTAGAAGGAAGTGTTTGATCCACGCATCAAGGTTGACCGGCCTCTCACCGATGCGGCGCACCCAATAAAACATAACCGGTACATGTTTGTTTACTAACCATTCAGCAACTATGTGTATGTGTATAAAAACAGAAGTAGGCACTGGTCAGTTCAAAGCATTCGTTGTGTTACTACCAGTCTTAATACCAACAATTATTATAATAGTCTTAATACCAATAATAACAAGACCAAGGGTTGCAAATATTAAAAACTGAGGTTGTGTTCGATTGTTATTATTTATTGCTTAGGCATCAGTGGTGAGGTCATTCATCCTCATAATGAATAAGCCTTAAAAGGTCCTAAAACAGTAAGATGACAAAACCACTGATCTACCTGTTGGCCTCTATCAAATCGTAGTATGTAAGATAATTTTTTATGACTAATGAGGTTAATGATTTTAAGTAGTGGAGACTGTTAGCAATATTATCATGCCTATTATTAATATGAATGTGAAGGGAGAATAATTTGGAACTTTAAAATTACTAAACACCTGATAAGAATGCAATGTTTCTTAATTCTTCGACGGTACCCTAACATCTTGATTGAATGCAAGTTTTTAACGGTACTTAACGAGTATAATAGCTGTGGTGTATGTTTTAACTGCTTTTTGCAACGACTAGTTTAGTCTTGAAATTTCATTTTACTTTCGGATTTATCGCTACTTCTCGTCTTTTCCCTGCAAGTTCCGTTTTCTTACTTTTGTGGATTTTTTGTTGAATTCTCAATACTTCTATTGTCTGTACATTTCATCGGTTCTGTCAAGTAACATTTTTATAATCTCTTTTATCTTACACTGTGTGATAAATCTTTACTGTAGTTGATTAATAATAATAAACTATGTTCAATACTTCATTAATTCATTCGGTGTCTGTAACTTCTTGTCTAAAATAGTTATAATTCTAATCATTATTATGAAATAAAAGATGTACGATAATAAAATATGTAATTTTTTAAATTTTCTTATCAATCTAATGTTTTTTCTTCTTTCTTAAGCATGCGAGTGAATAATATGATCTATAAGCGTAGTAATTGTCTCTATTCACAGGCACTAAAGAGAAATTTCTCCAGACAGTGAATGTATAATAGATGTCTTCTTCGGTTATCCGCAGATCTCCATTGATATGTAAAACCGCAAACTGGGCCGTTTCGACTTGTACATTTAGTTCAGATAACGGTTTCGTAGGTACTTACTAAGTCGACATGACTAAGCGCAGCCTATGCCGAACTGGGAAGTGGTAATTAAATTGAATTGGTAATAAAATAAACCGAAAGGCAAAGCGAAAGCACATGTAAAATTTTGGGTTTGTAGTATAAATGAAGATAATTGTAACTGTATTATTTTACTGATTACTATGCAGATTCATTGGTGCATATCATAATAAAAAGAAGAAACGGGTGAAGTGTACTTTCCACTAAAAGTTACATAAATATTTCCTCTTAGATATTTTTTATACTTTTTAGACACACTTTTACTTAATATAACAATCAGCCATGTCCAAAATTTCACTCAATTATTATGACAAATTAATTATTTATGTCCGTCAAACTGCTCATTTCGTTTGCAAATAATGTGCTGCTTTAGAAGAGATAAATGCTGTTTGAATTTCATCGTATATGTCTTATCGATTAATCGGAACTGTGGTTTCATAATGTGACCAGTTATCTTGATATTTAATCGCACTTAAATCGATACTTATAGGAATCGATTGCAGATCATGATAAGTGTAGATAGGCTTAAAGTTTGTAGCGGTTAATTTTCTTAGTAGGAGGTTTCGGCTGCGGCTAGTTTTTATTCTTTCTGTAATGCCGTGCAGTCAAGCGATTGGTGTTCTGATACTCACTGTAGAAAACAAGGGTTGGAATACTCTTATCTTCTTGCGTTTTATTTATAGTTGGAACCGAAGGGTCGTAGAGTAGTGGGGCGCCCGCAAACATGTTGCACCGTCGATATTTTTTTTTTTTTTTTCGATGACAAGATAGCCCTTGACTGCGATCTCACCTGATGGTAAGTGACGATGCAGTCTAAGATGGTAGCGGGCGGGTGGTATAAAGAGGGTGTGAGGAAACAGCTGGATGATGAAGGATAAGGAATGTTGTGGAGCTCATTAGGGAAGGTCTAATATCCAAAAGTGGACATCTGTAGGCTGATATATTGATATATGTTCTTTATACGAAGCTTCAATAGCCCAACGGTTAAAGGTCTCAAAACTGAAAGGTCGCAGGTTCAAATACCACCCGTTGCTATTGTCATACTCACTCCTATCATTATGTCAGTACAAAAATGCGGTCGTATCGTTAAAAAGCGATCTCTTCCAGACAAGGAAGAGATCGCTTCACCAGGGAAGTGGGAGACCCCCTTCCCTGGTGACAAACGTGTTTGCAGATAAACTCTACGCTTTCCTATGCGGGGTCGCCACTCCAGCACCTTGTACACCGCCTGATGTAATGACTTCTAATAAAAACACCCACATTCGGAGCTAGAACAATACTTAAACTATTCATCATAATGGAACGAACGTTCCATACAAATCCACCATTCCACGTTCATTGGAGCATTAAAACCGCTTTGAAATAATGACACAGTACAAATAGTCGAAAGTGGTCTCGTATTGTGTTGGATGATTTCCGTATTTTGTGTCTCACTGCGCTGCAGGTTTCTTTACGCGGTACTTACTAGAGCGTAGGATGGGCGTGATTAATACTGTTTAGTGAATGAATACGTACGAGTATACATTTTTATGAATGTATATTAACAACTAGTATTTATTCATAAAAATGTGCCCGCGACTTCATCCGCGCAAATTCATTTGATTCCCGCGGGAATTTTTTAATTTTCCGGGCTAAAATATAGCCTATATGCTAGTTGATGTATAAGCTACTAGCGGCCCGCTCCGGCTTCGCACTAGTATAAAATATATAGCCTATGTCATTCACTGTTAATGAATGTAATATACATATAAACCTTCCTCTTCAATCACTCTATCTATTAAAAAAAACCGCATCAAAATCCGTTGTGTAGTTTTAAAGATTTAAGCATACATAGGGACAGAGAAAGCGACTTTGTTTTATAGTATGTAGTGATTATATTGAGAACTTTCATCAAAATCTGTTCAGCAGTTCCTTACAAACTTTCGCAATTATAATACTAGCAGAATAGGATATTTTATAGTAAAGTGCAGTTCTGTATTATTCTGCTACACATAGCACATGCTGCGTTATAACGTTGCGTGTAAGCTATTTACTTAATCCTTAATTTATTATAAATTCGAAAGTGTGTCTGTTTGTTGGTTTGTTCTTCAATAACGCAGCGGAGCAATGGCTCGCCGGGATGTTTTGCATGGGTATATTTGGGGCAAACCAAAAGATCATTTAAATTGTGTGCATGCATAGCAGTTACATAGGTATTTCCCTTAAATTCTTTATAAACAAATGGTGTGCTAACTGATAGAGCTATGGAAAAAATTTAATTCTTCTATGTAAAATAGATTTCCAAAATATTGAATAGCCGTTGGACTATTGGCGTATCAGCTCCTAGCACAAGCTTTTCGCTTATTTGGAGGGGAGAGGAGAATATAAGTTAAGTTCAGCTTGGCTAATTATCTTTTTGAAAAAAAAAAAAAGTTGCAGCTAGCAGTAAAAGCCAATATAAATATTATGCAAGAGCAGTAGGTATGTAACATTATCGCAAGCATTAATTTAACGAACATCAATCTTACTGTCATTCCAATTGCTCATAAAGGCTGTGAATTACGCTATTAATAACTTTTTGTTTGTTAACGTATTCTTATAATCTTCATAATATGAAAGCGTACAAAGAATGAGTTAGTAGTAGAGTGAGCATCTTCAAGTTGTAAAACTCAGGACTCCAGAGAATTTATACAGACACAGTTAAAATGAAAAACATAATATTATGACATCTACTATTTTATATTTAAACCTACTTGTAATAAAATTCTAGAAGTCTAGGAACGTAATAATAACTCGCATTAATAAAGTAATAAAAAATTGATAGTTTCAAGTGTACAAGTTGATTTTTTTACGGACCGGCCAAACTTGACGCATTGGCCCGAACATTTGACTCAGCGGAAGGTCCCCTGTTTGAACATCATCGTCTAAGTTTGGCCGGTCTATAAGTAAAACTACATAGTAACTTGTAGAGTGGGTAACGGAATGTTGTATTTTTCACTCTGGACATAAGTCTCTTGCATGGACCTCCACAGACCTCGGTCTTGCGCCGCCTGAATTCAGCGGCTCCCTTCGACTCGTTTGATGTCGTCGGTCCACCTAGTGGGTCAGCCTACACTTTCCGGTGCGGGGTCGCCACTCCAGCACCTTGGAACCCCATCGACCATCAGCTCTTCGAACTATGTGCCCCAACCATTTCCACTTCAGTTTCGCAACTCGCAGAGCTATGTCGTAGAGCTATGTGTGTATTTTTTAACCGACTTCCAAAAAGGAGGAGGTTATCAATTCGGCCGGTATCTTTTTTTTTTTCACTCTAACGATAGTCTGTTCGTAGGATACGAGTATTTAGTGCTGAATTTCAGTTTTGATTCTATCCTATGTCAATATTCCATTAGGAAAAGATAAGCATTAAATATTTTTTGACCTATCTATTTAGTTTACGTTCTAATAGCGGACACCCGCGACTTTGTCCGCTACTATAATTTTATGAAAGATTTTTTTTTGTTCTAGGCAACGACTCTATTCAGGTGCCCGTAAACTACTAATTTGATTGAAAGTAGTTGGAATAATGCAAATTGGATTTTGATAACTGTTAAGAATGTTATTTAGGAACTCGTCCGTGGCTGAAATGTTTTCTATCGGAGATCTCATCAATTTAAATGGTGCGTGAAATCCGGATCGATTTAACCGATTCCAGATCGATTCTTTTAGATTCTTTTTTGTTTAGATTTTTGTATATAATACGTTAAGTTTGTTATTTAAGTACTCTTTGAAAATATTTTTGAGAGGGTTTGTTCATTAATTGAGATAAGATGGAGTCACTACAAAAAAAAGAAGATTAATTTTAATGATTTAACTTTAAAATAGCATGTGATGTAGAACTATAATACATGATAGTAATGTTATTTGGATTATTTTTTACTGCTATATTTTAAGATTATGCCGACTCCACAACATGATTTTGTATGTAAATGTGAAATTCATAGCATGAATAATGTATTTGATGTTTTGTTACTCTATATGACTGCTCTGTGCAATATGACTTCAAAATGTTTCTGAATTAAGGCTTTGCTGCTATGCTTCAGAATAATAGTCAATAGAGTAATGCATAAAACTACGAAGTACTTACTTCTTAATATGATTTTGCTCATTTGCCTTTCATGTCACTATCGTTTACATCTGTTTTTTACAAATAAGTTAAATATTAATTAATTATAAGTCATGTTTTGACGACCTCCCTGGCGCAGTGGTGAGCGCTGTGGTCTTATAACTGGTCTGGTCTTATAACTGGTCTGGTTTTGGGTTCGATTCCCGGCGGGGACAATTTAGGAATTTATAATT
Source organism: Hipparchia sbordonii (assembly GCA_038048805.1). Taxonomy (NCBI): domain Eukaryota; kingdom Metazoa; phylum Arthropoda; class Insecta; order Lepidoptera; family Nymphalidae; genus Hipparchia; species Hipparchia sbordonii. Next base: position 4,059,055 of record JBBIWI010000007.1, read on the forward strand.
TCTTAATTAATTGTCTCTGGTCTGGTCTGGTGGGAGGCTTTGGCCGTGGCTTGTTACCACCCTACCGTCAAAGACGTGCCGCCAAGTGATTTAGCGTTCCGGCACAATGGCGTGTAGAAACCGATTAGGGGTAGGTATGGGTTGAATTTACACTGCTATATCTTTTCCAAGTTAGCCCGCTACCATCTTAGACTGCATCGTCACTTACCATCAGGTGAGATCGCATTCAAGGGCTATCTTGTCATCGAATAAAAAAAAATGTTTCTAGAAGATTAGAAGAAGTCACAGTCTAGTTAAACTAATAATGTTATCCGTTTCGTGTTCGTAATTTATAAGACCTTCGTCTGAGAGAAGATCATGCTATAAAGACGCTTTTCCTTTACAAATGCGAACATCTGATCATAATCGATCATAATTTACGTACAATTTTATATTAACATCAAAGATTTTTGCAAGGGCTTGTCAGTTGCAATAGGTCTATGTACTACTATGTTCATCAATTTTGTGGGACGACCTGATATCATAATATATATTTTTCTTTTTTGGCACAACTTTTTTTTCAAGTGCGGTAACCGCAAAAGTTTCGCCTACGGTCAAAGCTATCGTGTATGTGATGTTTTTTTTTCTATATCACGAATTCATTTTTGAATGCACATAAATGCCGTCATATTTAAATCCAAGTTAATATTTGAATCCAAGTGTTGGCACCATAGTTATAAATGAGAAAATGTGTTAGCTAGTCCTCCAATTATGCCGCTGTAGCACTATAAATCGACGAAATTATTTACATGGTGTTAGGGTAATTGAAAATCTGGAGAGTGGCATAGAAGTGGCATAGAGTGAGATCCCAGGGTTGCCAGACCCTATTTTTTACTGCAGAAAAGTAAAGGGAATGAAGAAGAAGTGGTTGGTGGTAATAATGAGCGTTAACATTAAATTGAAATTATAAATTACAAAGCAAGATATAAAAGTCCACTGACTCAGCGTGATCATACACAAATCGACCTTTTGGAAATCAGGCAAAATTTAAATATGGAATGCACCTTGAACCAAAACATCTGCAGTAACGTTCAATCGCCGGCACCTGCTTTTGGCAGTAACAAGTAATTAACTGAGCTCGCTTTTGAAGTTTTGACGTTACACGATAACGGAATGCAAGAAATTTCGATAAAGTTTTGACACCAAAATTTCTCGAAATTTAACATCAATAAAGTTTAACTTTTGACTGGCACAACTACTTTAAAAACGTGTCAATAACTACCACACACGCACGCATACAATCTGAGATATTGAACTGTTTATGTTATATGTACTCGTATTTCTTCTATAGGGTGTGTGTACTTAGTGACACGTTGTAGGGGACTGTATGTAATATTGGTCATTTTATAACTAGATAATTCTTGGGCCTACAGAGAAAAATCATTACATCTTAGGCATCAAGTCTAGGCGACGCTATTAGGTCATTAGTGATTTTAATTGCAATTATGCTAAAATTAATAAAATACTATCTGTTTTCGCATTAAAATATCATTAAAAATCTATATAAAATGTTCAAATAATTGACATTTTTATTGAAATGACAGTTAAGGCTAATATTGCATTGCATTGCTAGGCAAAATTTCCATCAGTAAAACAAAATTAAACAAATTGAATTTAGCTTGATCCGACTTGACGCAAGCAAACCTGAGACCGCAAACTAGTTTAAATTTTAAATTAAAGGTTGTTTGTTGGAAAGTTTCAAAACGAGTCAGTGTAAAGGTTAAAGTTAGTTGTTAAAGTCAAACTCACTGCATTGCAGGAGGTAACAGCTGTGTTAACGTTCAATGGAAGCCACCTGCACTTGGCACCAACTAATCGGTAATTAACTAACTGTGGTTTTGACGTGCTACGATAAGATATTGCATGCCAATTTTAATGTCAATATTATCTTAATTGAATTTTAAGAACGTATGATATTAACTTTGATTTTTGATTCAGTCATTATAAGATTAGAAATCAAATCGGAAATGAAGAGATCCGTAGGAGAACCAAAGTCATCGATGTAGCTCAGTGAGTCGCGAAACTGAAGTGGAAATGGGCGGGGCCAACGGGGCACATAGTTCGAAGAGCTGATGGTCGATGGGGTCCCAAGGTGCTGGAGTGGCGACCCCGCATCGGGGAGCGCAGTCTGATCCCTACTAAGTGGACAGACGAAATCAAACGAGTCGCAGGGAGCCACTGTATCCGCAGCTCGAGACCGAGTTGTATGAAAGTCCACGCAAGAGATCTTTGTCCAGCAGTGGACGTCTATTGATTCATAAAGAAGAAGAAGATAAGAAGGAATTTTTTCCAATGTTAGTTAATTAATTTACAGAAGAGTTCCCGCTATACCATGGGATATTATTTATGGGACGAACCGACAAATTCCTGAAGAGCTGGCAACGCATTGGGGGTGGCTCTGGTGCTTCAAATGTTCATGGGTGGTGGTAATCACTTAACATCATGTGGCGCCCCAGCTCGTTTTCTCGCTATTTGAATACAAACCGACTGTGTAAACTTTTGAAAATTTTATCTTAAATCATTGCCAATAAACTAGGAACTAAACTAATAAGACTTTGGAAGGTTCATCATTTCTTATAAGTTCATATTGTGTTAAATATAGTATAGAGACAAACAGTGCACTTAATTATAAGTTCTAGATGATATTTTATTACGAGAATTTGACGATATACTCGTATAGCGTGCTATGCAAATAAGTTTTATGACATCGAGAGGGTAAACACGTGTAGCACTCTACCGAAGCCTAAACTACTGATTGCGTAACTTTGTTTTTTCTGTTTAAGTTTGTTGAATTCAGTTTATGATTCGCAAGAAAATATGCTTTTCGTTTCGTGCACGTCCTATTCAAAATCAAGATATTATTTTTTATTTCGTATCAAATCTGTCTGTTTATACTGTAAGGCAAAAACCTAATTTTGCCAGTTTGACTTTACTGAAATTCATTTTGAACTTGGGGTTTATTTCTGCAGGCAGAAGTTTAGCATTAGCTCGCTTTGAATAAACCATAAGTCTAAGTGGAGGTTCGTAAATTGTCAGTCGACGTTGATAGAAATACCTGTGGTATGAGCATTACGAAAATTGGGAAACTTGCCACATTAAAGTCACGCCATAAACGTACAAATTGTTGTGTAATGCCGCGGCAGTAATGCGATTGTTGCTGTTGTCATCTGTATATCACATTTACGGGAAATCTGTATATTTTCTAAACTTCCTTTCTTCATCATCTGTATTTATATGTACATTATGATTAAGTTTGTTAACATTGTTGATTATATTTGTTTCGATTTGTTTGGTAATATTTTTATTTTCAAAACTCAAAACATCCTGGGTTCCATCAACCATCGAAGCTCAGCTAGTATTTTGCACAATAAAATAATATTATGTAAAGCCTCTGAGATTATACTAAATATTCAAACCATCTCCTCATTTCTGATTTCTCGCAGGGATACTCCAAGCATAGCTCTTTCGATCGCCCGCCAAGAGTGATTCTGAGCCTTCTTATGAGGCCCATCGTCTTGCTCGTAGCACCATAGACCACAGTCAAACGCTGTGGCAGGTTATACAAAAACCTGCAACACATCGAACAATAATATTATCATATATGTATATTGTATATTAATTTTCATACATTTATTCAATCATCCATCACAACCCATCTGCAACAACTGTGCAGTTTGGCACAGGTCTCTCTCAAATGAGAAGGGAATATAATAATCAATAAAATCACTGATTTGAATCTACTATATCATAAATCTCACTACTCCACTTTTACAGTAATTGGGTTTTAAAAATTTATCATTTCATTTAATCAGATATTTTAATAAAGATTAAATTTCTTAAAGTGATTGCACAGAAATTCGACCCACATTTAAAGCTTGTATAACGTAATCCGCCTACACTCACAATTTAATTGAAATTAGAACAAACATTTTGGTTTACGGTAAATTATACTTTTTATGGAATTGTTGATAAAATCAGTCAAGAAGCATTGAAATTGAGTCAATCATAAGCAGTACAAAATACTGATTGGATAGCTTGCTGAACGGCACGGAATGAAAGAAACGAAAATATCTGATTTTTAAATGGAAGCTTAGGATGGCTAAAAAATAAAGACGTTACAGTTTGCATGTTGAAGAACATTTTTGTAAAGAGCTTATTGACGAAAATTTACTGACGTAGGGTATTAATCAAAATAATTGGAAAGGCAAATGTCTGCCAAGAAATCATCTTGGCAAACATTCCGTGACTTTTTTGCAAAAGTGGATGAAATATTCCCTCAAATATCTATGAAACTATGTAAAGACAATGTAGTCATTTTTAAATCAAATAAAATCTTTTAGACACACTCGTGACTGAATGTAAGCTATCTAAGACTGAAATCTCAGAGCGTCCTCTAATTTGACCTGGACTTGAGACAAGAATATGTTTTAACATAAATCTGTCTCCTTTTAACTGTCTTGATACTGAGCTAAGTGACACTGCGAGCTACTATCAGCATCAATACCTTTCGTCAATGTTCCACTGAATATAACTTGATGAAAGTTAAGTTGAGCTTACTCAACTTTTAAGCTCGCCTGACAGAGAGATAGACATGTACACACTTTTGCATTTATGATATTGCATGGAATAGATTGATTGGAATCTACAATAAATAAGGTTTCGTGGTTTTATAGCTATTCCAAAAGCTGGGCCACAAATAGCTTGTAGCTCTTGTGCAGAACTTTTATGTGATCGTGTCAATAGTGCTATTTGTATTTTTATCGTTTCTGATTGCGTGCCTCCTTATTCTAGAAGCGATGTTTTTTCTACATTGACATCGCGTGAGCAATGCCGTTTGTATATTTAAGTTAAATAAAAATTATTCTGTCTTTTATTAGCATAACGAGATTTGGAATCGTAAAGCGATTCTGGGGTCAAATAAGCCGGTTTTTCTTATGATCCTTGTACACGTTTCTTCCGTACATGTCTGTGACTCGTCTCATTTTGGAGGTTTTATTTGAGCTTAAACATTATACGGAAGGATTTGGAAATTAAAATGCTGATGATTCTTATGTCAAGAATATTTATGTACCTAACTTTATCTGATGAGTGGGAAGAGTTGAAGCCTCAGCAATAAAGAAGAATTTTAATCGAAAGATAATTTAGTTTAAAATAATCATCAAGGACTAATGAATCTTATTACGTAATAATTACGCGGATATTTCCTTATAAGGTATGAGCTGTATGGTAAGTATATAATAATTTTATAGTCGTTATACGTAGTCATTTTTTTCAGTCCAGTAACAGTATTTTTTATTATCCTACAAATGAACCCACATTCTGTTAATGAATTTTTAGTTTTACATTTCTGTTATTAGTGTTTTACATTATTAAAAGTTACACAAATTCTAATGTAATTATTTAAATTTATAATAATTTAGCAAACAGTTTTTACAGGCAAATGAAAGAACTACTCAAATTAAAGTATCGCATCATGTTAGTTTAGTTTTGAGAGACGTTATATCATTCTTACCAGAATTTATTCAGTTATAACACTGCATTGTGTCAGAAGAATACAAATTATCGTTACTATGATCTTTACTTACGTACAAATTTTTGCTCCAACAAAATTTTCACTCCATTCAAAGAGGTGATTGTACTTTAATTGCATAATAATTGCTTGTTTGTGACTATGATTTTTTATTATGATAATCATAATAACTATAACAATTTTCAAATTTAGTATCAAAAATATTTGCTCTCCATTGTTATCAATATTAATTTTGTATTTAAATGAAACTTAATTTATCAACAGTTTGTATTTAATAAAACTAAATATGTCAAAAAAATTATAATTAATCTTTGAATTGTACGTTTGGCAAAATAGTGGTCTTTGGGTGCACTTTACGAATAATTTCATAACCTCAATGATCTCATACAAATTGTATGGTATCGCTTTCATAGTGTTATTTATCATGATTGCATCATGAACCTGAATAGCTCAATGTTTGAATTGATTTTAAAGGAGCTTCCTCTTGATCGCGTATTTATATTATCTATCTAAGGTCATTACAATGACTCATGATACCATCGGTTTATTTACATAGGTCTATTTTGAGTCACAGAAAATACTTATATTGAATCCAATTTAAATATCATCATACCTAGATATTTTGATAATTTACGACGATTTATATTTTATTTTACTGTACCTCCGTGACCATACATTAAGATTACACAATATTGTTGTGTTCCCAGAAGTTTTTCTTGCCAGTCAATGTACCGCCTTCCTAAATATTAGACGCTGGTTGCGCAGTTGGTCTAATAGATTGTGAAATTGGAGCGAACGTGTCTATGTAAGGCTGTTAACCCAACGCTTTTTGTTTGTGGTTTTTTTATTTGGCCAAATGTTAATCGTTATTTGGGCAATTCAGAATGGGCTTATGGGAAACATGTAATAGTTTTACATCTACCTAATCAACGCATTACTTCAGATAGCTACCATTCTTCTGCGCCCACGTTTCGATAGCTAGCATGAAAACGTTTCATTTTGTTTTTGTAACGTTACTAGGTCTAAGTTGGCTGTAATTTTTGGAAATTATATTTTCGGAATTATCATCATTTACTTATTTATAGCCTATTAATTCTGTGTCCTTTTTTTTTACGTTTCGTGCAATTCTGTAAATAAATTAATTTAGAATCTTGAACTTTAATCCTTCAGTGCTAATTATAATTTGTATACGTAGCTAACAATTTAATGTTATATTCATGTCTGTTTTTTATCTTTATAGGTAAATCATCTGTCTTCATAAAAATTGCAAGTAAAACATTTAAGGTGAGTATGGTAATATTACATACCTATTTGGTTTTAAGATTGGAGATATCAGAATTCTAGATGTTATTAATTTTTATAATATTCTTAACATTTGCCCCTTGGATTGTATTCTTTTGTAAATTTTTTCGTAGGTTATTTTTATTAATATTCTATTTCTTTGTTGTTTAGTAACAATTTAATTCTGTTGTAAATCCTTACTAATCTTATAAATGCCAAAGTGTATTTGTTTGTCCTTCAATCACCCAGCAATAAAGCATCTGATCGAAGTGATTGTTCGCTTAGGTACTTGGAGAGAAAAAGAGACAGGTTACTTTTTATCCCGGAAAAAGAGGGTTTCCCAGGGATTTACCTTCCCCGGGAAGGATCACGAGTGATTTTCAAAGCCAACTCCACGCAGACGAAGTCACGGGCATTAGCTGGTCCTACTAATATTATAAATGCGGGAGTTTGGATGTATGGAAGTTTGTTACTCAATTACGTCGCAACGGCTGAACCGATTTGGCTGAAATTTGGCACAGAAATAGATTATAGCCTGGAATAGCACATAGGCTTTTTGTCCCAGAAAATATGAGAGTTAGATGAGAATAGAAAAAAAACCTCAATCCACGCGAACGAAGTTACGGGCTTGGGCTAGTAAATTATAAAATTTTAAACATTGTCTAGCGCTCTCGGTTACAACTTACAATACTATGTAACAGGAACAGGCATGCACATACGGCATAATTGACTATTGTTTCTCTGTTTAACCTACTTGTGAAACGGACCGTACCGGCGTTCAATGTATGCACGCATCCCATTTGCTTTTATCACAAACTGAATGTTAATTGCTTATTTAAATTAGACGGACTTATTGAATTGTTAACTTATTTATTAATTTATGGTTGCCCGCGGTTTCGGTAGAATACAATTCTTACTAATATTATAATAATGCGAAAGTGTGTGTTGTTTGTTGCTTTGTCCTTCAATTTTCAGTAGCAACGGATAAATATGATTTTTTGCATGGGTATAGTTGAAGAGAGTTCCGTAGCTATAATTCTTGCAATTGACGAGGGCGCGTGAGCTTTACTTGTGGTTACGTCGTGTACATACACATTGCGTAAGTGTACGTGCCTGTCAGGAGCCGAGGTGGGAGCGGTCAGGCGCGAGCAAGCTCTTGCTCATACTTATACAGATACGACACATACACAACCATGAGCCACGAACCCTCGTGAAATGAATTTCTCATTTAATATAATATGTATTCTCGATATGATATCATAAAATCAAAGGCGTAGAGGAAAATCAAATGAAAATGTTGCAAATTTGGTATAAATAGACGTTAAGATTTACATTTAAAGCCGCTTGAATAAAACCAGAAATACTCATAGGATTGGCAAGCTACCCACATTTCGCAACCCTTTCGTGTTGAGTCGATTACACTTATCAATTATAAGCCTGATTATGATAATATTTTGTCGCGTTTCTCGCTTTTGCATAAGTTTTCCATGCACTTGCATTTATTACGCAAGCACCAAGAATGTTTTGCTTATGTTGACTTGACTAGTGCAGTGGGAAGTCGTGGCTTCGATTCCTGGCAGAGACCATTTGGAATTTATTTTAAAAGAGAATAAAGTTAACACTCAGCGTTATTTGAAGAGACTACGAAAAGCTTTTTCAAATCCTTTAAAATATGTATTTCATGAGACTGGACGGTTTTTTTAAAGCAGTTGTTTTTCTGCGATAAAGGTTACCAATGTCACTTGTCACTTACGTGCAGCGAATGAAAATAAGCAAACAAATCACAGCAAGAAGAGAAGAGTTTAAGTCATTTTTAGGTTTTCAACTAAATCGATGCAAAAATTCACGTCGATCCGTTGCTTTCTTGCTGCGTGATTGAAGGACAACAACAAAAGACACTTTCGCACTTCTATTATTATTAAAGGATAAATAATTTAAAAGCATGTGTCGTTTAGTCTTGACATAGTTATTATCTAAAATGTAATGTAATGGAAACGGTCAAAGACGAATAAGGCACGACTACGTCAACGCCCTCCTCGCTACTAGTCGTTCACATTAATTAAGGACAGATCAAGAGAGATTTGGTGTGTGGTACGAAATGTTTACTTTTTGCGAATTTGTTCCTGTCCTGAAAATCTGAAAAATGCTGAAGGGAAGAAACCAAGAGGACGTAACTCTATGAGGGATATGATCTAAGAGTCTATTTTGTAGGGATTAAGGGAATCCCTTTCCAGTTTAATCTGTTTATATCTTGTACTGCATCGTCACTTTCTGTCATGAATTATTGAATAGAGCTTACAAATATAAATAAGCTGGTAGCTTATGACTTGGATTTCACGTTATATTTTACCCGCATCTACCGATATAAAAAAGATGGTCGCTTACAACTTGGATTCCACGTTGTTTTTAGAATTCCGAGACTCAAAGAGTGCCTACTAGACCCTATTACTAACCCTCCGCAGTCCGTCCGTCCGTCTGTCTGTCCATCTGTCTGTATCTCATGGATCCTAATAGGTACACAGTTGAAATTTTCAGTGCTTCGATCCCACATTATATTTTACCTGCATCCACCGATATAAAATAGCTAGTCGGTTATAACTTGGATCCCGCGTTATATTTTATCCACATCCACCGATATAAAATAGCTGGTCGGTTATAACTAGAACCTTACGTTATTTTACCCGCATCCACTGATATAAAATAGGTGGTCGGTTATAACTTGGACCTAACGTTATATTTTACCCGCATCCATGGATATAAAATAGCTGGTCTGTTATAATTTGGACCTCACGTTATATTTTATCTACATCCACCGATATAAAATAGCTGGTCGGTTATAACTAGAACCTTGCGTTATTTTACCCGCATCCACTGATATAAAATAGGTGGTCAGTTATAACTTGGATCTCACGTTTTATTTTATCCACATCCACCGATATAAAATAGCTGGTCGGTTATAACTAGAACCTTACGTTATTTTACCCGCATCCACTGTTATAAAATAGGTGGTCAGTTATAACTTGGATCTCACGTTATATTTTACCCGCATCCATCTATATAAAATAGCTGGTCGGTTATAACTTGGACCTCACGTTATATTTTACCCACATCCACTGATATAAAATAGGTGGTCGGTTATAACTTGGACCTCACGTTATATTTTACCCACATCCACTGATATAAAATAGGTGGTCGGTTATAACTTGGATCTCACGTTATATTTTACCCGCATCCATCGATATAGAATAGCTGGTCGGTTATAACTTGGACCTCACGTTATATTTTACCCGCATCCATCGATATAAAATAGCTGGTCGGTTATAACTAGAACCTTACGTTATTTTACCCGCATCCACTGATATCAAATAGGTGGTCAGTTATAACTTGGATCTCACGTTATATTTTACCCGCATCCATCGATATAAAATAGCTGGTCGGTTATAACTAGAACCTTACGTTATTTTACCCGTATCCACCGATAAAATAGCTAGTCGGTTATAACTTGGATCTCACGTTATATTTTACCCGCATCCATCGATATAAAATAGCTGGTCGGTTATAACTTGGATCTCACGTTATATTTTACCCGCATCCATCGATATAAAATAGCTGGTCGGTTATAACTTGGATCTCGCGTTATTTTTTACCCGCATCCACCGGTCAGGTTAACGGTGATCGTTAATAGCGAACTGCCGCGGGGGATTATCAAGTGACCCATAGCAGCTTCTGATAACTTACACCTGATTACAGTTTTTGTTGCACGCTCGGAATAGAGTCATTTCGACCTTATACGACGGTAAAAGGTTTTCGACTTTTATAGTTTATACAAATGTACATTTTCTTGTTGAAAGGTAATAACAAGACTACTTCCTTATTTATTGCTTGCGCAATTTAAACTCGTATTACCATTAGAAGATCTTGATAACAGGGAGTAAAAATGTAACTCATGAATTTAATATACACATTTTAATAACTAAACAAATACATTTAATTTAGCATCCCAGTGTAGCACTCATTATTATTGCATTGTTTTTTTATTATTATTATTTAGTGCTATCATTAACTCATGTCAATGTTATAGGTATTTTCGCTTCTGTATTTTGTACTTAGCTTTAGTTTCTGTGAATTGCATGCTGGGGTCATTTCTAGAAGGTTGCAACTGTAGGATTTATTTTGTGTAACCTATTAAGACACATATAAAATTGTAAACCAGTATAATGATCCATATAAAAAAAAATATATACCTAAGTGCTGACTAACTATACCGAAACCAAATTTTCCATAACATTGTGATTTGTGATATTATGCAATCTATACTATTATAATAAAGAGAGAGCGCGATTTTGTGAGTTTGTATGTATGTCCGGAGCAAACTTTGGAACCACCGCACCTATTTCAAAAATTCTTTCACCATTGCAAAGGTACATTATTCCAGATGGTTATAGGCTATATATTTAAACAAAAATGTATTATAGCTAGATATTATGTGCAAATTTGTTAAAAAAGTCGGAAAATTTTTTGACTCTTAAACATTTTCAAGGCGTGCGCTGTGTCATATACTGTTATTGGATGAAAAAGATGTATGGGTGAACTGTTCCTCTCAAACAGTTCTAAAAAAAAGTCCGCGACAGCATATGTCTTTTTTCTAAGAGTAACTTACAGTAACCATTACTATCTTTCAAATTTTGATTAAAAATAATGAATTATTTTCGAAGCTTTTTTAACCGATGTGATGTCAATCTAGATCTAAATAAATATATTTATTATCTTAAGTATTTTATTTAGAACATATTTGCCCCTTACACTATACAATTTAAATTAATATCTTAGGAGTTATCGGAAAATCAATATTTTCACTCGACAAAATAATAATAAAATGGTGACGGTCGGCGCGCGGTGCACGGTGGCGAGTATCGGCGCGGGGATTCCTGTGGTTCCTGTGATGATCTTATTAACAATCGTCTCCTATAAGAAGCTCTGTGCGATCAGTCCCGTAAAAACAAATATTTAATTTTTCAACCCAGACAAAGTCTGGGCGGGCCGCTAGTGTGAATATAAATAGATATCGCATCGCTTGCGCTTAGCAAATGCCTATCATTTAGGAAAATACAGTCTCGGAAGGGATGTTTCACATCCTCATGGAAGCAAGTATATGGAAAGAGGCAAAACCTGTCATTGAAGAAATGTTAATGACACATGGTAAGACTTATTACTCTGCCTATTATTTCAATGCTGAATAATATACTTCGTTACCCTCAACCCATCGCCGGCCCACTATTAAGCACAGCTTTACTCTCGAAATGACAGGTTTTAGGGTAAAAACATGCCAAAGATGCCTCACTGCGATACCTCGCGGTCGCGGTTTAGCTCGCTACCTCGATGTCACCTCCATGTAAAACAAATGAATGCAAACAAATAAGCGCGAACATGTCGAAGGATACCTCACTGCGATACATCGCGGTACAGCGAGGTATCTTCGACATGTTCGTACTCGTCTGTTTGCATACATTTGTTTTACATGGAGGTGACATCGAGGTAGCGAGCTAAACGGCGACCGCGAGGTATCGCAGTGAGGCATCTTTGGCATGTTCTTACCCTTAGGCCATAGTCCATAAATTCCATAATGCTGGACAAGTGAGAATAGGCAGACTACACATTATTTATGGAGTACGGAGTTATGGTCAGGTATGCACTGTGCAGGTTTCCTCACTATATTGTCCTTCAACTTTAAAACAAGCAATATTTTATTACTTACGAATCCCCGAAAAGATGAACAAAGTCTTATGGCGTGCTATTTTTTTTTTTTTTTTAATTTACTTATTGATCAAGATCTATACACAATACATTTTTAATTATTTTATATGCCATCATCCTCCAGAAACTTAGATCTATAGAGCTCCTCTATACAAGGTGAAGGAGTTAAAATGAGACACAAATATGTCCTGACATAAATCTGTATTGTGTTTAAACCGAATTAGAGTGCGATGTATAGATTTCCGAGTTAGATCACTGTTATAACAAGTCAGCCCCGCAGCAAATAGTGGCAACTTTGCTCACAAACACAAGAACTAGTTGAAATAACAATAATTACGCCGTCTCTAGACGAAGAAAACTAGGTCTCGACCCGCGGGCTTGCAGATTAATTTGCATTTGCAGTAGACGAATTAAAATAACGAATCAAAATACCTCCTCGCACAAGTCCATGATGTGTGAACGTCACAGTCTAGTTGCGTCGGTAATTAGACTCGTTGCGTCACGTTGTGTCAGATCGGAGTGTCGGATAACGTACCAAAACATCCAAATGTGGTAAGAATCCTTACTCGTATTATAAATGCGAATGTGTGTTTGTTTGTTGGTTTGTCCTGCAATTGATGTACGGGACCACATTAATCCTCGCAATATTAAGAAAAAACTAAAATCTTACTTTTTAAGTCAATTAGGATAATTCACTTAAACAACATGGTCAAATAGCATTAATGTTCTGTAGTCAACATACCTACCTACATAGGTATGTATGTATTATTTTATTTTATTTGTTTAAATAGATATTATAGTATTTGTTATGTTATTTGTTATGTAGTGTAAATATGTATATTGTATATTGCTTAGATAATACACCTTTATTTTGCACCATACTACCCTCACACATGATGTGTAACCTTTAATGAAGTAGGAAATGAGCTGATGATCTTCAAACGCCTGAGTAGATCTTCATAATTTATAGCTAAGAACCATCTCGATCAAATTAATTTTCACCAGAAAAAACCGCATCAAAATCAGTCCATTCTTTTGGGAGTTATGAGAAAATAGACAGACACAATTAAACAGAAACAGATACACAGATAGACGGTTATACACGTTAAACTTAAAGCACCCCTCTCTTTGTGTCGGGAATTAAAAATATGACTCGCTCAACTGTTCAAGGCATTTTAATCTGCTTCAGTAATTCTGGTGTAAATTGATAAAGAAAATCGTACAGCCCTCTCTCGATTATGTTATTAAGTTAGTATCTTCATAATAAACGCTTTTAGGTCGCGGTCAACCTGTAATTTAACTTTTTCACGACACAGCCTTGCGTTTAACGAGCATGTACTCTTATAATATCTGTGTGTATACAAAATAAATTGACAGCTTTTGCAATACCAATGTGTACACCCGCTTAACTTGTATTTGGCCGGTTTACATTGTTCCTGTTGATGGATCAAGTAGTCATACCAGCACTATATTCGAATATTGTTGACTTATTCCAGTCACTAGTCGTAAAACTTCCAACATAGCGATGTTGGAAGTTCTAATGCGATTAAAGATCTGAAACCAGTCGCTGGGATCTGAACGCTTTGGTCACAAGCGGCACAAGATCGTGAAAATTCTTGCAAAAGACTTTTTATATCCTATGGGCGTCTATCAATACTTCATCTATCTACCAGGCGACTAGACGAGTTTGTATACTGCAGTAAATTACCTAAGCTATTTGACAAAGACAATGCTGGTTTTGATCACTTGATTGATGAAGTCACGCTATACATTGCCGAGTTTCAGACAAACACTAGACATGCACTGCTAGATATGGGTTAAATCGAAATCAAAGCTTTCCGAAAGTTATCCAGCTAAGTTGAATTCGGCAGTTGACCTTTTCCTTTAAACTGGAATTACGCAGCTACTGGAATAATGTAAACCGGCCAGTTTCACGCGTGTACAGAATGTGGCTTATGATGAATTGTGACAAAAACAAGGCCAGCGTGGAATGCGAATCTGAAAAAAAACTCACTTAAAGTTCACATAGTTAATGTTTCAAGTAGCTTTTGGAATTTAAGACATGCCGTGCAAAAAATATTAGTTATTTATTATTCTGAGATTAAAGACTCACTTGTACTTTATTTGATTTTAAAATTAAGTTTATTTCTATGCGACACCATATTATTTTCTCTTCTTGATTTTGTTTATAGGTCTTGCATTTCACGAGGGCACGTGAGCTTTACTTGTGGTTGCGTCGTGTACATGCACATTGCGTAAGATGCGTGCCTGTTAGGAGCCTAGGTGGGAGCGGTCAGCTTCCACCTAGCAACAAGCAAGCTCTCGCTCACACCTATACAAATACGACACACACACAACGATGAGCCACGTGCCCTCGTGAGAAAGAACTATACCTATTGTACGATGTACAGATAAAGAGTTAAGTTAGAAAAAATAAAAAGAGAAGCTATTATAATGATGATCGAAAATACCTATTTATATAAGACCATCGAGGAATTTATCTTGCCGACGTTCAGAGTGACTGTCAGAACTGCGATAACACGACATTATTTATTTTTATCTGTATACGTCTAAATTACTTAATCATAGACACTTCCTACATACCCATTCGAGCGTATTTCTTTGGCTCGTAACTGAATTATTATAGATATTGCAAAACATTAAGACAGTAAATCTAAGTTTATCTTTAACACATCTAGAACTTAAAGGCTCTGTTTTAAAAGTGTTTTCGTACTAGGTGCAATTTACCGTGGTGTTAACTTGGGGCGATCATTTATCTCCTCAAATAACTACAAGCTTAGAAAGTAGGGAGCAATAAATTGTTAAGTCGCGAAGTATTTTAAAGGTAAGATTATTTATTTGGTCCGCTTGTAATGCTGGTATGCCTAGTTTCGAAAAGTGGAGGATGTAAGATCGGAAAACACTAAAGTACGATGAAAAACATCAATCTAATTTTTTTTGTGTAATTTGAAAAGAGCAATTGTTTCTTTTGGGCTCTACTCAGCAGAATCTGCATTCCGTACCGGTGGTAGAGCCTTGACGTATCATAAGAGCCACATCATACATGAAATAATATGAATTTGAACACAACTTTTTCTGGAGTAGTACCTACCTTAATTTTTGATTTAATAAGTTACCTTATTTTCTATTTACCTTACCTATCTACTTTTCTAAAGAGAACGCATTAAATAACCCAGAGATACATTTTTTATTATCTGTAAGTCTATCGGTTTGTCTTGGTTAGTACAACTGAACCGATTTTGATGAGGTTTTCAGGTAGGTAGATAATATAATACCTATGTAGAGTTTCCAAGGTTACTTTGTATTCCTTATGTATTTAGGGCTCTCGCGTTAAAATCCTAAAAATTTATGCCAAATATGGTTAATAATATTTTCTTAACTTTTACTTAACTGCTCAACCATTTGGTGCAAACAAAAAATTTGATTCCTCCATGTTTGGTGCAGAAATAGTTTTAGAAGAAAATTAGTTATTTTTTATCCCAATCAAATCAAATCAAAGAATCCAAGAATCCTCTCGGGACTTTTAAGAAACATATCCACTCGGATGAAATCCTTGTAACCTCGTCCGCCTTACTCAACCAATGAAAGTGTACCTATCTTAGGCTGAAATCAATAGAGCACTCCCATTCTGCTCAGACTAAAGATAGAGATTAAAACAAGACACAAATATGCTCTGACATAAGTCTGTCTCGTTTTAACTCTGTCTTGAGTCTGAGCTGAGTAAGCGTGCGGTCTATAAATTTCAGCCTTAGATCAATAGGTATAAAAAAAAATTAAATGAAGCCTTTGTTTACCGCTATAGGATTTTACGCTTTCTGCCCCGCTTTAGCTGTAAAAAGTGTTATGCCATACTTCTACCGTACTTGGTAGAGCTAGCTGTTAACAACCTTACGGCCGCGGGCCGCCCGAACCGGACCTGCAATTTATATCCCTCTGAACTTGTCCAGACTCCAGACATAATTTTTATTGCTCTTTAAGTACTATAAAATTGTCGGTAACTTTTTCTTATCGTTAAATATTTCTTCTGTTTCAATGGTAACTCTATCATCGTTGTTAAATGTTTCGTAAGATAAAGTGCTTCTTTTAAATGGACTTATTTCTTTCGTTTCGCAACTGAACTTGTCAAATTTTTGTATCATCTTTCATCCTTACTAATATTGTAAATGCAAAAGTGTGTTAGTTAGTTGGTTTGTCCTTCAATAACGGTGCAACAGAGCTACGGATCAACGTGATTTTTTGCATGGATATTGTTGAGGTCTTAGAGAGCGACATAGGCTAGGTACCCTTTTTATCCCGGAAAATCAAAGATTTTAAAAAGTAAATCCACGCGGACGAAGTCGCGGGCATCAGCTAGTATTCTATATGTAACAGTTTATCTTGTATACTATTTGTAATTATATTATGACTGGATAAGAATACTTAATTTATTGCTAAGTATGCGCTGAACTTTTTTTGATGAAAAAAAAAGTTTTTATTTTGCTCTTGTTACTATCAAAATATGAACTTATAAGACCCAATTTTATTGTTTAATACATTTTGAAAAGTTCTCGAACATTATAAATCATAATTATATTGTTTTGCGTACACCTTTAACCTTTGCTTTCAAATCAACATATCCTCTGCAACATGGCTGCCTTGATAAAGATCGTTTATAAGCGATAAGCGTCCGGTTTATACATTTTATTTTAAAGTTTATTTATAAGATACTTTTGCCCGCGAATTCATCTAAATATATAAAAGGCAAAGGTGACTTACTGACTGACTGACTGACTGACTGACTGACTGATCTATCAACGCACAGCTCTAACCACTGGACCGATCGAGCTGAAATTTGGTATACAGGTAGCTGTTAGGACGTAGACATCCGCTAAGAAAGGATTTTGGAAAATTTCAACCCCAAGAGGGTTAAATAGGGGGTTAAAAAATCGAACCTTACGTGAGCGAAGCCGCGGGTTAAAGCTAGTCCATTCATAAAAACGAGTTAGGTTCCAAAAATCCCACCGGAACCCTTTGTTTTTCCGGCATACAATTTACCTAGCTTATGTAACTTTCCAAGTCCTTAACTTATACTTATATATGCAAAAAATCACGTAGATCCGTTTCTTCGTTGCTGCGTGATTGAGGGATAAACCAACAAACAAACACACTTTCACATCGATACTAATATTATAAAGCTGAAGAGTTTGTTTGTTTGAACGCGCTAATCTCAGGAACTACTGGTTTGAATTGAAAAATTATTTTTGTGTTGGATAGTCCACTTATCGAGGAAGGCTTAAGGCTATATAACATGACGCTGCGACCAATAGGAGCGAAGCATCAGTGAAAAATGTTGCAAAAACGGGGAAAAATATCCATATTTAAAAAATATATTCTTTTAAAAACTTCTTAATCGCGATCATAATAACAGAAATTGACGCGGACTAAGTCGCGGGCAACAGCTAGTTTATAACATTAGTAGCGATAGGGATGTTTCTAATATGTAAGTGGTGTACAAAAGTGTAATCATTTCATTTCAGCATTTTTTTTTTTTATTTTTTTTATTTTTTTTTTTTAAATATATAGACTAACGCTTGACTGCAATCTCACGCGCGCGCTTGCCTAGAAGATTTTTTTTGTTGATTACGTATTTTTTTGTTGATTGATAGCTATCTGATGTTAATGTATGCAACATGGTTATGATATAATGCAAATTACATGTAACAAGTGTACCTACTAGCTGAACTAAACGCGGCACCGCGCCGTCGAGCCGATATTGCCTAATATGTCGATACAGCATTAACATGTCCCACGTTTCTCTAGAAAGTAGCACTTGTACTATGTTGTTGTGACTGTCAATGTGGTGTCTATGGTTGGTTCCGGTCTACGTGATCTATGGAGACCCTTGCAATACACACATAATGCAATATCTAGGTGAATGTCGTGAGTTGTGTCTCTTATGGTATCTATGTCTCGCAATTGCTTAGCGGACAAGGTGTGAACTCATATAAACGATGAAGATGAATAAAGTGTATTCATTTCATTCATTTCATTTCATTTCATTTCATTCATTTCATTTCAAGGTTCAAACTCCATCCGTTCCTCTTTTTAACCGACTTCAAAAGAGTAGTTATCAATTCGACATGTATAGTAGGTATGTATGTATGTAATATTATTGGATGTGCAAAATATTCACATTATTATGATAATCTACAAGTGCTTCTAAGCAAATATGCAAATTTTTATAGGTGTGTGCACATAAGTATGTTTGTCCATGCATTTCTCGGAAACTGTTGATTGGATTGTGATTATTCTATTTTTATTTCCTTACATTTACTTCAACTTAGGGAACACTGCTGATTTCATAAAAATCGGTAAACTAGTTTCCAAGATATGCCCACTTTTCTCTTTTCAATTATTCTTTATATTATATTTCTTTTAGTTTTGAGTAATTTTTAACCGTTGAGCTATTGAGGCTATACTGTGTAAAGAAAGAGTTTCGAATACGAACCTTTTTGAGTAAATATCAAGTAACAAGTTTTTGTTGTAACCTCTAAACAAGGACAGCCCGTATCTAAGAGGCCAGTGGCCGTAATCAAAGTCTTAAGTCATTAATTACGGCTGTAGACCACGGCAATTCTATTCTATTATGACTATAAAAAGAATTAAATTCGAATTAAACATCTTGCGAGTAGGTCCTTGTGAACAACAGAACAACTCTTGTATTATTATATATTCTGTAAACAACTTATAGTCAACTAGCTTTAACCCGCGGCTTCGCTCACGTTAGGTTCAATTTTTTAACCTCCTATTTAACCCTCTTGGGGTTGAAATTTTCTAAAATCCTTTCTTAGCGGATGTCTACATCCTAACAGCTACCTGTATGCCAAATTTCAGCTCGATCGGTCCAGTGGTTAGAGCTGTGCGTTGATAGATCAGTCAGTCAGTCAGTCAGTCAGTCAGTCAGTCAGTCACCTTTGCCTTTTATATATTTAGATTAATATTAATAAAATCGTCAGTGAGTTAAATATCCAATTTTGCTGAGATACGTCCGTGGCCGAGATAGCTTTAGCAATAAAATGCGTCTGTCACTCTGTCAATTAATTACTAGGTCTACTACATGTCTAAAAGACTTCTTATAATGTTTGACCTAATAAAGATAATAATATGTGAGCAGTGGCAGTCAAGTGGTTACGTCTATGGTCGTCTATGCGGTGGGTCGCAGGTTCGATCTCGACCTAAAACTTTGGAGTGGGTTTAAATTTAAATATCATAATATGCTTCAACGATGAAGGAAAATATTGTGAGGGAATCTGCACGCCTGAGAATTCTCCATGTTTTTAAAGTTGTGTGAAGTCAGTTTTGAGAACATTTTTCCTTTTTGTCAAGTTTTGCGAACCTTTCTTCTTTTTGTCACGTTTACTGACAAAAAACTTCTTTTTCTTTCTTCTGTCAGTTTTGAGGACTTTTTTCCTTTTTGTCAGTTTTGAGGACCTTTTTTCTTTTTGTCACATTTACTGACAAAAAGACTTCTTTTTTTTCAGTAAGGTTTAGGCTTTTTAAATAATTTTCGAGTTGTTTATTACTCAAATAAAATATAAGGCTTTCGCCTAGACGATCGTCTAGTATCGTAGGAATGTAATGAACTTAAGCATTCTTGTTACAAGGTTCATAAATTAAGTTAAGAAGACGCAAAAGTTTTGTCACAAATGCCAGATAACTTTTTGTGACCTACATTTATTACACAGCGTATAATGATCGGTATCCATAAAGGTGCCGTGTGTAGGTTTTAAGCTGCATCCGCACGCTTGGCAAACCTCGGCAAACCTTCACAAACGCAAACGTGCGGATAGAGCGTTTGCCATGGTTTGCCTACGCTTGCGAGCGTTTGTGGCCGATCCATCGAGTGTCGGTCTTTTGATCGCAAACCAAAGGGAATTTGCCACAAGCGCTTGCGTCTCCGTCCACACGTTTGCGCGCACTCAGTCTCGTTTGTGCACTGGCGGCGATTAGACGTGTTATTGTATTACGATTTACGTATCGCGCCTTTAGAAATCTTCATTTTGTGAGTGGGTAAAAACGTAAAATGAATGACTGGTCGACTGAAGACTTTTGAAGACGATTTGTTTATATAATTTAATTAATTAATTAGTTTTATATATTAATAATAATAAGTGGCGACTCCGCACCGGAAAATGGTATATAATGGTATGGTCCCTCAGGGAGCCACTGGGTACAGGTGGCGCAAGACCGAAGCCTGAGGAAGTCCATGCAATAAACAGTCCAGCAGTGGACGTCTATCGGTTGATAAAGAAAAAAAACAAAATATCTATTGAGTAGGTACATACTAGAATAGAGTAGTATATTTTTTTATTCAAATAAATAAACTAGGTAGGTACCAAGTGTTTTCGAACATACTACTAGCTACTACTACTAATCTATAATATTATACTAAAACTGTAACTGGACAAATTGTGCACATGAAGTATGTTTTGAAAATTTTAATTAGAGGACGCTTTACTATCAAATAGATGACGTCCGCGACTTCGTCCTCGCAGATTAAGGTTTTTTAATTCCCGCGGAAAGTCCTTAATTTTCCGGGCTAAAATGTAGGTATGAGCTATCGCTATTCCACATTTCATTCAAATCGGTTCATTAGTTATGGCTGAAAGAGTAACAAACATCCATCCACCCATCCATCCATCCATCCATATTCCATTTTAGTAGGATTATTGATCGATACTGAGCTTAAAACATTTGTAAAAATAACTTAAGCCAAATAATAAAGCCGACACAAGTTCGACGTCCGTCATGCTTGCCTGTTCAGAACATACAAACGCCCTCGCAAGCGTGCGGATGATTCCCAAATTCAAGGCAAACGTTTGTAGAGGTTTGGCGTTTGCTGTTTGCCACAAGCATGCGGACGCGGTATAACGATGCGCACTTTCTTACAACCTACATCCCATCGTTTGCATTATCAATACACACGTTTTGTTTCGACCATTAAACTGTAAATATACGCGATGTATTTCGCCCAACAAAAGTTTTGGACCGTCTATATATATTCGAGTTCACTGTACTTCTGCCGTAAAGCGAATCTGCCGTAAAGCGAATCTGCCGTAAAGCGAATCTGTCGTAAAGCGAATCTGTCCTAAAGCGAACAAGCGGTAATAATAATACTAAATATAATACAAAACTAAATTCTAAATTAAAAATAAAACGTAAATATCAAAAATAATATAAAAAAAAATCATCTAAACCAGTGGAACGAGGAAAAGTGCCCAGAACGCTGGCTGCGTTGTTGAATGACCAAACTTATATGCTGACCGATTCCTTAATTTTTTTTAAATATATTTTGTGATGAAATAGTGTTTGTTGATTTTGTCTTCAATTATTTGATCTAGGCTACTTTTAGATCCCTTAAAAGTATGTGATATTTTGGTGTAATGCAGTATTTGCTACGCTAATGTCTTCGACTACGAATACAATCAATTGAATTAAATCTTATTCTAACCATACAGTTTATCATAACATATTCGTTTAAATTATCATACGTATTAGCACACTGCATCCAGTTATCATAGAGGTTCGCCCACCTTTGTAAATCGCTTGGGCCTGGCAATATAAAGCTTACATTATGAGGAAGCGGCTAACGGCTTGCTATTGACCTTTCAAACTTTTATGAGTATACTCGTAGATATTTGTGATTTTCGTGAAGGGTCTATGTTATGGTACCTCTAGGGTAAGGGTCTAGTGGTTATGATAATTTTTTCGTGTCCTTCGCTCTAAATTCAAAATTATTTATTTCATGTAGGCCAACTTGCAGCTCTTATGACACGTCATGAATGTACCACCGGTTCGGAATGCAGATTCTGCTGAGAAGATCCGGCAAGTAAATAATAATAAATTAGTTTATTGTAGCAAAATGTTTTACTGTAAATTATATTGCACGTTGGAAGATGCCATGTCATAATTTGTCACTACAGTTGCTTCAAATGGAAGATAATTACGTCTAATTATTTCAAAGACCCGTTGTGTTTATATTTACTTTACTGTAAATATCTCGTATAGTAAACGAGATCTTTTTAGCAAGAATTGTTACTGATACTTATCTACTCAACTGAAAAATGTTTATTCAATTCATATAAGTAAAAATTAATAGCAAATAAAATATTAAATTTAAAAAAATCAAAACCCAA
Source organism: Hipparchia sbordonii (assembly GCA_038048805.1). Classification (NCBI taxonomy): domain Eukaryota; kingdom Metazoa; phylum Arthropoda; class Insecta; order Lepidoptera; family Nymphalidae; genus Hipparchia; species Hipparchia sbordonii. The sequence goes on from JBBIWI010000007.1 coordinate 4,081,855, forward strand.
CTGCGTAAAAATTGAATTTTATATAAAAACTGAAAAGGAAAACACAAGTTCCTGTTTACAATTGACAGGATTCAAAAGCGGGCAGTTCAGCTTGTGGACAATCCGAAATTAATCAAGTCGTTTGAAAGCCTGGAACACCGCAGAGACGTAAGCTCTCATTGCGTGTTCTATCGGCTATATAACGGGGAGTGTTCTGAAGAGCTATTTGAACTTATTCCACCCTCTGTCTTCTACAACGACACCGCACGCCACCGTATGCAATTTCACCCTCACCACCTGGGTGCCTGGAGCACTTAGACCATCTGCTGTTCCAGATCTTTTTTTCCACGCACTACCAAACTGTGGAACCAACTCCCTTCGACGGTGTTTCCACTTAATTACACCATGGGGTTATTCAAGAGGCGGACTAACAAATTCCTGAAAAGTATTGATGGCGTTACGTGATCACTTAACATCAGGTGACCCGCATGCTCGTTTGTTCGCTATTCTTATAAAAAAAATCCACGCGGTCTTATTATTATTGAACAATAATATAATAATCATAAATCTCGTAGTTAGATTAATTTAAAGTAGGTACTTACTATTAGTTAATTTTATCTTTACCCACTTACTATTGCACGCCATACATGGCAATACAATGTTTCCCAACAAAAATTTTTCTAACACCATATTACGTGTATTTTTGCAATAAATAAATTCTAATTCTAGATTTCACTGTTATTTGGTTGTTTTATGATTGTATTAATTAATTTAAAAAGTTTCGAATTTTTGAAAATAATCAAAGTAATTTTAGAAAAGATCGAGGCAGCGATATTTTTTCGAAATGCTGTTAGAACTTTATAGGTGTTCAAAGCTGCTTGACATTTAATTAACTTAGTAGTATTTAAATATTATTAACTGTAGAGTAGTTTACATCTCTTCCGCTATTATAATGGCAAAATTATATGGAAATTCGAGGTGAGTAGCCAATTATCTTAACTGTTGTAATAAATACTTTAAAAGGCAACGCCAAGGTTATGTGTACCTACATTATTCGCTTAAAATTATAATTACAACTATCTAATAAAAACTTCTTGGTCATTATCTATGGGCCTCATAAGAAGGCTGAAGGTCACTCAGCGGGCGATGGATAGAACTATGTTTGAAGTATCCCTGAGAGATCCCTCAAATCAGAAATGAGGAGATCCACAGTAGTATCTTTAAACTTCTCGCGAGAATCCCTTAATTAATATTCCTAATATATAGTGTATGTACACAGAACTGCGAGAAGTCTCAAGTCGTGAGCTTTGGCATTCTTATGTGATATTAGAACCGCTAAGGTGTGGAACACTCTTCCAGCATCCGTGTTTCCTGCCACTTATAATTTGAGTACCTTCAAGGAAAGAGTGAATAGGCATCTTCTAGGCAAGCGCGTTCCAACCTAGACTTCATCAGTGCTATCCAGTATTGATTGTGGTCAAGCGCTAGCCTATTTTGAATAAAAAAAGACACGTTCATAATTTTTTTTTTGAAAGAAAATTAGCCAAGATGAATTTGGCTAATATTCTCCTCTCCCCTCCAAATAAGCAGAAAGCTTGTGTTAGGAGTAGATACGACAATAGTGCAACGGGTGGGGATCGAACCTGCGACCTTTCAGTTTTCAGTCCATACCTTTAACCGTTGGGCTATTGAGGCTTAATCACGCTTAGAAAGCAAAGAATCACACCTGTACCTACCAGACAGGTAGGAAGCTTGTATGCTCTCGATTTATTACGCGTACGTATTTAATAGGCATCGGTCGGTGGGAATAGGAAGCCGGGTCGATGACCCGCTGCAGCCGCTGGCGCCGCGACACGGATGCGCTCGCATTGCGCAATAATGGCTGCAGGTTGAATGCTGTGGAAAGAAACCGGCCAAGCGCGAGTCAGAACCGCGCACGAAGGGTTCCGTACCTTCGTACAGAATTTAACACTATGTACCTTTTTGGGTTCCTTACCCGTAGGGTAACCACGGGACCCTATTACCTAAGCCTGCGCTGTCCGTCCGTCCGTCCGTCCGTCTGTCAGAGGGCTGTATCTCATGATATGTAATAGATAGAGAGTGAGAATGAGTATTTCTTTTCTGCTATAACAAGAGATAATAAAAATAAATTAAAAATTAAAGGGTGCCCTTGTTAGAAACATGTTTTTTTCGGCATTTTTTTGGTACGGATACGGATTGATAATGTGGGTGTCCTTTAAATCAAGAGTGAATAGGCATCTTCTAGGCAAGCGCGCACCATCTTAGGCTGCATCTTCACTAACCATAAGGTGAGATAGCAGTCAAGCGCTATTCTATATATTTAAAAAAAAAAACGGAACTCTCGAGTCGGACTTGCATACGAAGTTCAATACAAAAACTGTCACAATATCACGCTCGGATAAGATTTACTTTATGTTAGTGAAAGCAGTCATAAGTATACAATATACATATACTAGGAAGAATAACACTTGACAAGTGCATTGACCCCAAACTAAACAATCTATTGTCTTTAAGTACAATAGAGCTAAAAAAGGTCATAGCCTAGCTATAAAAACAATTTTCTTATAAGTCTGAATGTTGATAGAAAATAGTAATCCTATTTATTTTTGAACATCTACCTGTACTCTGTAACTGAAGTAGGGTCCAAAAAAGTGGATTACAAGAAAAACAATTCTAATCTCGTTACCAACTTTTTTGTTGTTAATGTCTATTTTATTCAGCCAAACTTGATTGTTGGTAATAAACACAATAGTAAACAAAAACATCGAAATTAAATTGAAACTAAGCGTTAATAAAACATGAGCAACGATTTAGCACAAAGTACCAAAAAAAAAAACGAGAATGAAAGGAAAACTCGTTACACCATGCCTTGTTTACTGAAGCGTAGAGACTACCGTTGGAACCGTTTAGTTCGACCTTAAACCCTTGTCATACATAACGCACGGCGACAGCGATATAAATTATTATCACGGCAGCAGCACGGAATAAATTCACCCTGAAAACGTGACGAAAGCGACACGTCACGGAAATAGGTCCTTATAATCTATACAATGAAATGAAAAATGAAATAAATCGAATTGTCTGCGATTTCTAAATAAATGTGTTATTAATTATGCTATTGATTTTATTAGAACGAAGGCGTAACTAAAAAACAGGTTTTATAATTTTTGTTTTCCTGTTTGTCTGGCCTAATATTCTAAATTAGGTAAGGAGAACAATGAAGTAGTCCTCTAGGGCATTTTTAATCTGGGGAAATCAAAGAGTTCTCATGGATTGCCGAATACCACGCAGACGAAGTAATACTACGAAGAACTGTATGAAAGTTGTCATACTGTGGAACATAATGGAAGCACACTGTCTAGTGGGAGTGTGAGTGAAATGTTGAAATCTATAGATCATTGTCGTCGACTATCTATAGATTTCAGCATTTCACTCACACCCTCACTATACTCAGACTAAAAGTCTCTAAGACTAAATGTTAGCGTCTCGCTTTAACTCTGTCTCAAATCCGAGCCAATACAAATCACGCACTATGAATTTAACCTTAACCGTATGCCAGATTTATTAATCGTGACACTTCCTACAGATTACCTGAAGATTTAGAACATGGAAATAGGGCTAAAGCATGGAAGTAATGTTGTTTATGTAGTTTGTTACTAAAATTCCAAATTAGACAATATTATGCGACAAAATGAAGTCTATGAAACGATACGTGCAGTTTGACCAGGAATATGGTAATTTAAATTTGACAGTATAAAAGACGAATGGTGTAAGGTGTCATTTGACAATTTGAACTTAGTGACCAGTTGATAATCGAATAAACACAAACGGTGATGTTTTATTTCACTTAAGTGATGGTAAAAAACAAAAATTTGATAAAATATAGGTGCAATCAGTTTTTATTTCAGTTAGGGTGCTTTAGTACTACTTCCATGATTTAGAAGCACTCACTTCACAAAGTTTTTATTGTACCTTCTAGCTCTATTGCTAGTTACACCTGAATCGCTGTCGTCGCTGCGTCGCGTGTGATTAAGGTTTTAGTTCGCCCTTACTCTAAAGGTCACATTAACAATGCCTGGCTGGTTTGCGTTCAAAGTTCTAGGACCAAATACCTTGGTCCCGTGCGACTTGGGTTCGCAAACTTTATAAACGTGCATAGTTGCTAGTAAATCACCGATTGCGTTGTGCATTTCGCTGCATGTTTGTGGTTTCAGAGTCTTGAACTGCTATTAGTTATTTACAAACATACCTACTAATATTATAATTATGTAATTGCACAAATGTCTTCGTGTGCCTTTTACGCTTACACGGCAAATCGCTGATCTAATATTGACGAAATAGAAATAGGTTCATACGTAGTTTATTTTTTTGAGATGAACTTTTACGGAAGAAAAACTTAATTTCAGAAAGACAAATTCGCGGGAAAAATCGAGTCTTTTTTTGGAAATATACAGTATTGTAAAAAATGAAAGGTAATACTTAATTGTCTCCAATGAAAAAGCACTTATTGCATAATATTTGTATTCCGGCAGCAGAACAATAAATTGGTCATTGGCCCGTATAGCAGCATACGAAAACAAGAACGATTTCGATTAAAAAAATTATACCTAATAATTTTCTCAGCAGAATCAACATTGCGAACCAGGAGACGGTAGATTCTCGACCTGTCACATGAAATAAATAATTTTTTTTTTTTTTTAATTTAATATGGTAGAGTAGCATTGCATAGATTAGCCGAAGACCAGAGATGACCAAGAAGAAAATAATGATTTATTATAGTAGCTACATAAAGGTTTTTCTTTTTTCCAGAGCAATGTCTCGGTGGAAGGGTAAAGTGAGGTAGCCAGCAGATGGCAGCAGTCAGCGCGGCGATGTTTCGGCCTGGGGGCGTGCTCGACCCCCCATGTTACGCTCAACGGGTATGTAGTTCCGTTGTTTTTACATAGATGGCGCTTACATAATTTATATTTTTCGTATAAAATGTAGCCTTGGCATTGGTCGGTCACTAAAAGGAGCGCTCCGTACTTGTTCATTCAAAAGACTGTACCTACTAATTCGGAGTTCTAGTAGATACAATTTACTAATTGTGCAGTAGTTCGGAAATAAGCGACAGAAAGCTAAATAGGTCCACAAGGAGTAAAACACTAAATAAACGATGTAGATATGCCTACGATCTACGTATGTACCTAGGGTATGATCTATCGTTCATCAATCTTTTTTTTTTTATATTCTATGACAAGATAGCCCTTGACTGCGATCTCACCTGATGGTAAGTGATGATGCAGTCTAAGATGGTGGATGGTATGGATGGATCTTGAATTGATTGATGGAATGGAGTAATGTAAAACCTATCATCTAATAGACGCTTTACAGTCTTGTTCATGCATAATCAATTGCCGTCCATCAGTCCTGTCAAACATACGCCATATTTGTTTACAGTGACACGTGCTCCCGTAAACAGATTAGGTACCTGAATACGCCTAAATACATACTGTGGCAAGATACGCAGCTTATATAGAAGATTAGTGATGTTTGATGTAAGGAATGCATGTTACTATCCTTATCATTACTAATTACTAATATTATAAATGTTAAAGTGTGTTTGTTTGTTGATTTGTTGATTTGCCCTTCAAAACGCTGCAACAGAGCTGCGGATCGACGTGACTTTTTGCATGGGTATAATTGAGAACCTGGAGAGTGATATAGGCTACTTCATCCCGAAAAATCAAAGATTTCCCGCGGGATTTTAAAAACTATATCCACGTGGACGAAGTCGTAGGTATCAGCTAGTCACTATATAATTATCAGGTGATGTTTTCATCATCAACATCATCGTCATCAGCAACCCATCAATGGGTCACTGATGATCGCAGGTCGAGAATATGTCGGGTTAGAGGCGATAGTCCAGTACCTAGTGCATATTGGTAGACTTCACGTACCTTGGAGAATATTATTTAAAACTTTCAGGTGTGCAGGTTTCCTCACAATGTTCTTCACCATTGAAGTATAATATGACGTTTTCTCTACGTAAAGTCAGAGGCTGTGTGCCTAAGATTCAAACTCTGTACCCTCTTAAAAGGAGACCGAAGTCGTAACCAATAGGCTATCACCGGTACAAAATTAGGATTACAATGATTAGGATACAATAGGATTGCTTAATAGGGTTGCCAGATTTTTTTTCAGCCTATAAGGGACAAATGGTTAAATGGGCAAAAAAATACGGGATTTCAGTTTTTTACCCGGTACAAATAAAAACAAAATTATTTAGTGTCATTTTTTTTTAAATATATTTCCGAGGATCGAGTCAGTTTTAACATTGTCATTTTGACACTAACACTGTCGTTGGTCGATGCGGGCGGCAAGTGCAAGGTACTTCACACTACACAGTCGCTCGAGTCGAGGCGAGTCACACAATTAAACCCGTACGTTTTACGAACTTTGCGTGTGTGAATACTTAAATCAATTTGATAATGAAAAACGAAGTACGGTTCAAATACGGGACAAAGTTAGTTCCACCGGGACATTTTAAACTATGCCTAAAATACGGGATGTCCCGGGAAATACGGGACGTCTGGCAACCCTATTGCTTAATGACATTTATTTGCATGGAAGCGCCTTTGCAATTGCATATCTGCCCATATCATGGTAAAAAATTGATTCCCTATATTCATTCTACCACTCAACATTCTACCACTTTAAAATTCGAGAACAGCTTAGTTTGAATTTTTTGCCAGTTCTTTTCAGCAGATACTGCTTTCCAAATCGGTGGTTAAGTCAAAATAAATACTTTGTCTACATGAAATAAATATTTCTTTATTTTCGGCTTAAGATTTAAAACAGTCGTGATTAAAATAATTATGCCACAAAATCTTTTTGTCAAGGCAGCGTGTTCTGGCAGATAATCAGCTACCGCGGAAATGTCCGAATATATATACAGTTAATAATTTGAGTTAATTGATTATTACGCACCGCATGTACTTTGTATAATTAATGCCCGATGCCTGCACGGTTTGAATGCGAAATGCGAACGCTGTCAATTGTTAATATAATTTCGATACGAAAAGTCACGTTTGCGTCCAACGGCCCAATGGAACGTGTAATTTATGGAATTTTAAATGTTATATCATTTTATGCCGTAGTATAATATTGTTTCGTAATTATAATAATGCAAACCATGAGCCCATGTTGATGAAAGGCGTACGTACCTAAATATTGTTCATTGATTACTATATGGTTCATAGTGTTTATGCCTCTCGGTAGAGAGTAGTATATTCTATGGGTTTTTGATTTGTTGCATTCTGCCAAAAGGTAAAAATCATGGAGGTACCTACCGGTATCTGTGTGTTGTCTACTTCCATGATTCATATTCTATATAGAATAAAATTGTCTTGTAAAAAAAGAAATTAATACCGTAGTCTTTGACTTGGACGAAATTAATTAATGTGAAATCTTCTTGCCTTGTAAAGTGTAGGTAATAGATCGATACTAAAATAATAAAACCCGTTTGTTTAAAGATAAATATAAATTATATCTAAAGTTGCAAAGTGTTTGATTTGGGTTGGCGCCTGGTGAAAGAACGAACACATAGAACTGCTATTTTGGAGGAAATAAAAAACCACTTCTTATCTAATATTACTACTACTACTAATATCTGAATAGTAGATGATGCCCGCGACTTCGTTCGCGTGAATTAAGGTTTTTTAATTCCCGCCGGAACTCTTTTATTTTTCGGGATAAAAAGTAACCTACGTGTTATTCCAGACGATAATATCTCTGTATTTGTTTAAAAGTATACGTCATCTATTCGCATAAAAACAGATATTCCATGCGGGCTTAGTAGCGAGCATACCGGTCATATTTTTTCGGATTAATATTGTCATGTTTGTTCGACAGCAGTAACATGTTTGCGTTAGATTTTGTTTGCTCAATCATGCGGTTCACAGGCACTTTCAAATAGTCGAATATTTGTATGTCATTGGTCAGAGGTCATATCAAGGGGGTTTATTAGACCTTTGTTTATACACCTTATATATTCGTCAGTCGAGAGTGTTGAATCACTGATGGAACAGAAAATGTTCCAGATATTGGTTACGTAAACATTTTTGATATTAACATTATGGATATAATATCAATAATAATAGGTCTAGGTCGGTACTGAATATGGCTTTATTTTTAACCGACTTCTTCGTTATATTTTCTTTTTGCTGTGCTGTGGTCACCTTAATACACATTGGTGTAGTTCGTATCTTAACAAACTTAACAAAGAACTATATATTTTAATAAATTTATATTCTAAGGTAAGAACTTAAGTAACTTAGTATTAGACCAATTTTTTTTTTGTAAACTTTTTTTTTCACCATTATTATTATTAAAAAAAAATTGTATGTTACCTATAATATGCAGGAGTATCCCTGCGGGACCAAATCAGAAATACGGAGATCTGTAGGAGAACTAAAGTTACCAATATAGGCTCAGCGAGACGTGAAGCTCAAGTGAAAATATACACCTGTTCTTAGAACTGTGTACCTACAGGACACATGGTTCTAAGAATAAAAGGAGGTCGTTGGGGTCCAAAGATGCTGGCGAGGCGACCCCGCACCGGGAAGTGCAGTCTAAGCAGAAGGGCGTCTGCTAACTAGGTCGACCAACTACACCAGACGAGTCACAGGTAGTCGCTGGATGCAGGCGGAGCAAGACCGTGTCCTGTGAAAGTCCATGCAAGAGACCTTTGTTCGATAGATACAGTGACAGCTTAATACAGAAAAAAGACTCCCGAAGGCCTCAGCACAAAAGTCGTGCATCGTACGACCTTATTAGCTCCGAGACAGCACGTGATATCAAGATTACCTTTTCTATACATTCCAGCATGGACAATTGATTTGAAAGGAAGGTCGAGTAGATCGCCCGTTTTTTGTGTGGGCTGTCCATTTTGTATCGATCTTATTACAGATTTACATTATTCTGGTTTTTGTAATTGCCTACAATTGTAGCTAAAAGGTTCTCTACTTATCTTCGAATTATTGCCAATTGGATTTTATTTAATAAAAGAAAAAAATGCTTAAATCAGGATACTAGGTTTTACCTAGGTTTTACCAGTACTAATTGGATTTGATGATTGTTATGATAGTAAGGTCAAAAGATCAACTGTTTTTGTAGGTACCTTGTCAGTTAACTGATCAACTACTAAGTACCTACGTAGAAGTACGCCAAGCACGATTACGTACCTACTTACAAGTTTTTTCTCACGACTTCGTCCGTGGTACATACCTATTAGTTTTTTTAAATCCTACGGCAGCTCTTTTATTTCCGAAAGCCGATGTCACTCCTCAAATCCTCAACTGTAGGGTTAGTATAAGATTTAATTCGATTGATCGTATTCGTATTCGATGACGTTAGCGTCAATGTAAAATGAACTATAATTATTTTAAATTAGAGCTCAATTTTGTGCATGCATTCTTATACATTTACATATACGGATACGCTCTAAATTAAAATCGGTTGTGCTGTATTTGTGACTTAAGATATCAACACACAGTTAAGGTTCATTTGGCTTTGACGCTAATGTCATTGCATACGAGTAGGATCAATTGAATTACATCTTACACTAGCCCCACTGTAACTACTCATGCAGAGAACTATATCGATCCGTTGCTTTGTTGCTGCGTGATTGTCCGGCATACCAACAAACAAACACAATATTTTGCATCTATTATATTAGCAAGGATAGCATCGATTACATAACCATATCGATGTAATATAAGCCCGTATTATTTCATAGATTAATCAAGTACGTCGCAAAGTAAAGCAGACATTCCCCAGTCTAAGGTCATCGTAAATTCCTCGCGTATCACTTTTCACTGGTATGCTGTTTGCGTTACAGTATTCATGAGGTGGATGGAAGGTAATTAATCCTTGATGCCCGAGCTTGGAATGGTTTTTTTTTAATTCACTAGCTGATGATCGCGACTTTGTTCGCATGGAGTTACGAGTTTTTAAAATCCTTTTGTTTTTTCGGGATAAAAAGTATGTCACTCTCCTGGTCCTCAAGTATACAAATTATTAAAATCGGTTGTACTGAAATTGTGACTTAAAGTATTAAATTAACAATTAAGGTTCATTTTACTTTGACGCTAATGATATCGAATACGAATACGATCAATCGAACTAAATCTTATACTAACCCTACTGCTCCTTTTCATGCAAAAATCACGTTGATCCATTGCTCTGTTACTGCGTGATTGAAGGATAAACCAACCAACAAAAACACTTTTGCATTTACAATATTCTTATCAACACATCGCCGGCCCAAACTCTATGTTTAGTACGTGAAACAAGTAAATAGCAAAAAGAACTTTCTTCTTAATTTTGGATCGCAGAAAAAAGCAAAATAATTTAGTCTTAAAACAATAATTATTTTATTGACTTTTATAAGTCGTAAGAGCTCGTAGAGTCGTAGAGATACTGTGTAATAAAAAAACGCATAATCCTGCATTTAATAAAACCATTCTCAACAAAGTAATGTATGTAAATTACTGTTATTTCACTTTTACTAACTAAACAGTTTAAATTCCAGCTAAGCTAAGATTTTCTCTCAAGTAAAAAGTTCTGGCGGTCGACCGTTGATATAAAATAACAAGGATACGAAGTTTACTTATGCATCCTCCGAAAATGTGCGAACCGTTTTCAGTGTCGTAAAAATACTAGTTTTGCCCGCGATTTCTTTCGCGTGGAGATAGGTTTTTAAAAATCTAACTTTCATGCAAGAAGCGCAATAATCAACGTGGTGATAAACCAGTTTTCGTAAAACTTTAAAGGCCAACAGCGCACTATCATCACGTTAATACGACGAGCTCAGTAAAAAGTAAAAAATAAATTTAATTATCAGTACAGAAAAAAATTACTTGGCACTCACATCGTTGGTTGTTTTGAGTCTATATTAGGAGCAAAACTTTGTAAGACAGTTCCGTTAAAGTGTTATAGTTTTATGCAGGAATCGTTTATTTTACCGGGTACTGTGTCACTTTCCGAGTCACACTATCACACTTCACACTAATATTATAAAGCCGAAAGTTTGTATGTGTATGTGTGTGTGTGAGTGTGTGTGTATGTTTGTTACTCTTTCACGCCACAACGAATGAACCGATTTGGCTGAAATTTGAAATGGAGATAGCTCATACCCAGGATTAAAACATAGGCTACATTTTATCCCGGAAAATTACAGAGTTCCCATGGGAATTGAACAACCTTGATCCACGCGGACGAAGTCGCGGGCATCGTCTAGTGCTCAATACTCTTTGTGTATTAAAAGACTATACCATATAAAATGTCGTGTTGATCCGTCGCTCCGCTGCTGGATGATTGCAGGACAAACCAACAAACAAACATTCTTTCACATTTATAATATTAGTAGAGAAACAAAGTACAAGAACTAGTCTAAAAAAATATTATGAATTCTACATTTCATTGAAAATAGAAAATTACTTAATGCAGGATTTTTTAATGGATGAAATGCATTTTGTGTAGTTTCGTTTTTTCTTTTGTGTAGCTGCGCTACAGCCTCTTTGCAACAGCTGCATAATTGGTATAACAATTGATGGCGGTACAGTACTGCTGTGACGAGACATATTTTGAATGAAATATATATGAAAAGAGCAACTGGAGTTTCTTGCCGGCTCTTCTCAGTAAAATCTGCATTCCGAACTGATGGTAGAGTCATGACATGTCATAAGAGCTACAATTTGGCCTACATGAAATAAATAATTTTTAATTTTATACCATTCATTCTAGGTTTGAACATCAATGTGCTTTTCTCAAAATTGTACTGTGAGTGTGTTTTCGCTTGCAGTAGAAAAACCGGATTTGAACAGTTGCCCCATTCAATTTGTAACAATGACCACGCTTAGGTGCAAACACAAAGAAAACAAAGTTACGTAAGTATGATGTAAGGTAGCATTCACACTAGATCAGATTTTTTGTCCTCTGATCGCTCCAACCTCTAGGCTGAACGTTTAACTCCTCCGATGATTCTCCAGTGGTGACTCAGGCCAGCAGTTTAGTCGATCCAAAAAAAGCTCGCAAACGTAAATTAAAAAGATATTATTAATTAAAAAAGAGAGATACAAAGAAATTACTATATTATGTAAATAATGACTGTAAAATACTAAGCAATACATTGTTTGATTTCCAAATAGACACTCCTCTTTGATCGGATTGAGTCTCTTTTCTCGGAATGGTCGTGTACATATTGACAATATCACCGTTTCTACATTTATACTATTATCACAAAATATAATGTTTAATCTATTTTATCTAAAGAAATCTTATTGAAGTTACAAACAACTTAACAGTGTTACATCATTATATCTGCTTATCTTACGGGTGTGATTTAGTAGGTAAGTTAAGTAAATAACACGTAATACAGTAATTGCATTATCTTAATAATTACGAAGTATTTAAGAAATACGTGCTGAAAGCAAAATATACTTAGCTTTTAAGATTATCGTGATTACATAATAATCACGTATGCAATTTGTGGTTTTACTTTTTTATCGATATTAATGTTTTGGTCTGCGTCCATTTAATTGTAAAGATATAAATAAATTTACAAACGCATACATGTACATTGTAGAATCGTAGTAGAAAATTAAAGCCTAACATTGGCCCTGTCCATTCTTTGAACTGATTAGTGTGATAGTTAACTGGCAAACCCGCATTTGCACTCTTGCTCATACGCAAGTCGCATTGCCTGTAATTGGGAGCACACCTGAAATGTTTCTATAGATGTAGTATATTTTTTTATAATTTTTGTGTGAGTCCCTGTTGGCAAATCAATAAAATAAAATGTAACGATGCGGTAGGCGTTTGAAAAGTTGTCGTCTTTTTTGAAAACGCTGTCAATCTGAAGACACCTTCAGAAACAGTGATAGAAAGGTACAGGTGCGCTTGCGTCGATTCTACGCCCACGAAGCTTTCCAATAGTAATATATTAATCTATTGTTCTGCCAATTACTGGTTGTTATTAGATTTTATAGCAAAGTATCACAATATTACAAGCAATTAAATATCACTTGCTTCGACGGTGAAGAAAATCATCCTGAGGAAACCTGCGCGCCTGTGAGTTCTCCATAATGTTAGCTACTAACATGATAACTTAATTTTCTATGGAGAGTATATCGAGCTACTCGCTCGTGACGTCATGATTTAGTAGCGCTCTCCTTGTCTAACAGGAAGCTGAAAAGCTATTTTCGAGACGAGTTAAGATATTAAAAAAGGAAAATGGTAGGTATTGTGTTAAAACATTGAAAAAACTTTTATTAAAAAAATTTAGTCAAATATCTAATGGGTTTTACTTCCAAGCAAATATAACGCTAAACTTATTAACGTTCCTCTGCCGCTTATTTGCTGAGATTGGACACATGGAGGTCGACTTAATAATTGTATGCAAACTGCAATTTTGCAAACGTTTTGCATCTTCGCCCGCCGTTTACTGGTCTGGTTCTCCCAAAGCAATCGGGACGGCTTTAAAATTGTCCCGAGGCAGCGTTATATTTAACCGGGTAAAGAAGATTGTGTGAGAATATTTTAATTTCTAAATGCAACTTGAATTTTTTTTTTGGTTTTTTACTTTTTCCGAATTTCAGTAAAATCGGTTTGTTCGTTGTGGCGTGAAAGAGTAACACGCACACGCACACACACACACACACACACACACACATACACACACACACACACACACACACACACACACACACACACACACACACACACACACACACACACACACACACACACACACACACACACACACACACACACACAAACCCTCGCATTTATTATATTATATGATTAGTGTGATTAGTGTGATGTGATGATATTAACTTTAACAAGATCCTTTGTTATTTACCCAGCACAATACAACAGTGTACATTTGAACCGGCAAAATCCCGATTTTTCATTTACGTTTTTCATTCCCCGGAGCAACTTAAGAATGGAGAAAAACTTGACTTTCTTTTGTTACAAACTTGACTAAAGTTGGAGCTGTTTCCAAAGACAAAAGACTATTCTTTTAAAAATGAGTGCCAAAACGAGTAACCATCTTTTTACAGTGTCATTGCCTGGGTACATTCTAAGGTCTAATATACACGACTGATTAACGGAGGGCACTTACGATCAAGTTTACCGTCAAGTTTGCATGATGCTTAGAGATTCGAAAAAAGGATCTATTCCTGAATATAGAAAAATCAGTAGTTTGAACTTTAATTCCTTAATTAACAAAAAAACCCCTTGGTTTTTTTGAGTCTTCAGAAGCGGTAGACAGTGGGTATCTCTGATTTTATTACTAACTATAACATTAAAGATATTTTCAATTTTACTATTATTTACAATTTTCTTATATCATTCTACAAACATTCATGAAACAAAAATCTTCTATCTTTTTATCCAACAACGATGAACGTGGTCTAGAAGCAGTGTCTTTGAAGACACAGGACACACAGACAAAGGATTTTTATTATTTTTGTAGAACATCACAGAAAATTAATGCTGTACAAAAACAAATTAAAAGCTTAATATACTTTTTAAAAGTATCCGACTAATAAGGACTAAATAGATATTAAGAGGACGTACTCAGGTCAGTAAAACGTATCATTATCATTTTGCTAGAATTTCCAACTTCATTTAAATGAAATTTCCTTTTTAGGTGGCTGTTATAGTTAAGCGAATAAAATGGTTTTTTTAACCGACATTCAAAAAGGAGGAGGTTCTCATTTCGGCCAGCATTTTTTTTAAGTTAAGTTTTTTTAATGGATGACAAGATAGTTCTTGACTGCGATCTCATCTGATGGTAAGTGACGATGTCTAGGATGGCAACTTGGAAAGAGTATGGCAGTGTACATTCAACTCATACCCCGTGGTGGAAGGCTTTGGCTGTGGTTAGTTACCATCCTACTGTCAAAGACGTGCCACCAAGCGATTTAGCGTTCCGGCACAATGGCGTGTAGAAACCGATTAGGGGTATGAGCACACTGCCATACCCCTTTCAAGTTAGCCCGCTACCATCTTAGACTGCGTCACTTACTATCAGGTGAGATTGCAGTCAAGGACTATCTTGTCATCGAGTAAAAAGAAACACCAGTTGCAAGTAACATTGGTAGAACTTGAAATTGTTATGTAACTTGGCCAAGGTTGGCCAAGGCAAGGAATTTATTAGCAAAAACGACGGCGTTGGGGCAAAATGTCAATAGCGGAGGTCACTCTATCGTTTTAATATTCAAATTTGTTGTCGTGATTAAATTTGCATTCATATGATATTCTTTGACACACTACATTGTTTCAACGAGAATTTTTACATAAAGTATCGTTTTCTTATGGAAATTATTGGGTGTGACGTGCAGTGATTTGAATGTAAGGGGTCTCGAGTTCAAATTCCGCTAAAAACTTTAAAGTTTTCTATAAAAGAGCTTTGATATTTAGAATTTATTATTTACTAGCATTTTGTGTGACTTCGTCTGCGTGAATTTAGTCCCGTGGGAACTCTTTGAGAAAACTTGCAGAAAATCACGTAGATTCGTAGCTCTGTTGCAGCGTGATTGAAGGAGGAACCACCAAATAAACACACTTTCGCGGTTAGGTAATTTTATAATTTCCTTTCAATTTAATATTTTTTTTTTGTTTGTTGTATATTTTTAGCTATACATACCTACTATTATTCCATTACTGTAAAACAAAATGGAAGAGAAACTGAAGGAATGTATTTATCTAGAAACAATTTTTCCACCAGACATAATGAATAATGACGTAAGATCCCCGAATCTAATTAACAGAAATCCGTTAAGGATCCCACCTAATATACAAGAGTGAAACCAAATAAGAGACTCGCAAAAATCCAAGGCAATCTCGACTCCTATAGCGGACGTAAAATTTATGGCGACGATAAAATGCGGGATGCTTCCGCGGCTAAGAGCGCCGCGCCCTGCGAGCTGGCATTTGTTACCATGCTCCTTTACAACGCTGCAAAGTTCACCACCCACTAGACAGTTCTGTTTAGATTTAATCTAGCAGGAGATCCGCGCTGCCCTTGCGATGACCTCTCAGAAGAGTCTGTAGAACATGCTATATTAGAGTGTCCTCGATTCGACAGACAGAGGTACGATTGTGAGTGCAGCGCGGGTCTCCCTATTTCGCGAGACAATCTACCCAACCTCGTCAACAACGATGACTGCCGGACACATTTCCTGGAGTTTGCGGTCGCAATAGTTAAAGCCGTTGGTAGAGGTAATGGGTCAAATTAATCATATTGACCCATTACACCTCTACAGTAAATAACAGGGTTAGGCTAGGTTAGGCTATGTGATATGTAGTACTTATACTATAAGAGGAAAAAAAACCCTCCGTCACAAAAAACGACGAGGTGTTATAAGTTTGACGTGTCTGTCTGTCAGTGTGTGTCTGTCTGTGGCATCGTACATCCGTCATGTTGATTTTGTTTACATAAAATGTAACCTACGTCACCCGGACCATCATAATGAATCGATTGACACCTCATTCATCAAAATCGACTCAGTTGTTTATTCGCTACGGTGGAACATTTGTAAATATTCACATACATACATACACTGCTAAAATCATAACCCTTCCTTTTGACTTTGACGTAATCGGGTAAAAAAAGACAGGGTCGTGCTCTAGACGGTAAAAAATCGTGAAGTTGCATTACGCGTGAAGGTTGCATTCCTTTATTGCTAATTGGGTATTTATGCGACACAATAATATTTAATTAAAAATAAAATCAGTTCATTTTATCGAACTTTTAATTGGGTATAAATTATAAACGTATAATTTTTTCAAAAGGTGATTATTGCTTTTACATAATTCTTTATTTACATTATACTTTTTTATATAATATTTACCTTTATAAAGCGCTTTACAAGTATAAAAGCTAGGAAAGCCTTCCAAATGTCGTTTGAATTTGTATAAATGCTATGAAAGTTGTTTGTATATTCTTGTTTTTGTGTTACCCACTTGAGTTGAGATGATAATAATAGTGATTCGTCATTCTTTGTCGTAACTCGTAATATTATTTTTATGATGTAACACAAAAGTGTCTAAATTAGAAAGGGACATCTTGTTTACTAACGAACAGAATTGCTAGTACTACATTATACTTATTATTTCAAACAAACTTTTGTGAATTTTATAAATCGAAAAACTTAATAATTTGGATGTTATCTATGTTAAAAATAAATTAATATTTTCTTACCAATTATTAAATCGTTTTAATGTTAATTTTAAGTGTGAGAACGATTTTAAATCGTCGATTAAACTACAAAAAGTGCGTCATAATATAATGTTTATAACGCTATAGTTCACTATTTCCTGTATTCCTATTATGTGTTGACGCTTGGTTCATAAAGCCTCTTTAGAGTTGTTGATTTGGTTAGTTGGCAACATCCCTATTATATGGCTATTATAATTTTTTTAATGTAAAAGTGACAGCTGACCACCTACAATACCTACCAAATCTAAATATGCCGGTTGTCCTTGACTTCCTTGCTTGGAATTTGTTACACATACTTGTATACCTTTTTGGGACTTAATAAATTCCTGCTCACTGGTTACCTACCTGTTTTGGATTCCATGTTTACTGTTTCTAGACTCTTCTGTGGTTTTTCTGATAATTTAGTAAAAAGTAAAATTCATTCATTACATTTTAATGAATTGATTTTACTTTTAATGTATTATGATCTAATTTCACCAAAATTTCATATTCTCCAGAACAGCCAGGAATTATTTTACTCTCCATTTTTACTCCTGTCCCAATAAGGCTATAGTGAAACGTAAATAAAGTTTATTCTTAGAATAACTGCTGATTACTTTCGACCAAGACTTCAAGATTCCATGTTAGTGAAATTGGTCCTTAATTAATTTAATAGAAGATATCATAAGACCCCAAAGGTTTTGAAATAGTTTTATTCGTATGTTGTGAATGTTAACCTTTAAAGAGTACTAACAGGGTTTACAATTTAGTTTTTCGTAAAATTATCCACAACGTTGCGTTTCCACTGGTTTTGCGTATTTTGGAAATTATTTTGCCCCAACTTAACCAAAATCCTTGGAGATAACATTTGCATTATTTTGCACTTAAATTGCAGTGCTAAACCGTCGGTATGTTAACAACCGGTGCTATTCTCTAACCGTATAGCTTGTAACGCTGATACAGCGATGAAATGGATCGTTTGAAAATCATTTAATAATGCTGAGTGGTGGCTGAGTGTAACTATGGAGAAATTCACGAAAGTTTTTCTTTTTCTTTTTTGTTAACCAATAGACATCCTTTACTATTCATCTCTGTCTCTTCTCTAACTCTCTGCTCTCTTGCTTTTACTCTTTTATCTTTGTTCTCTTGTTCGCAACTCGCAACGACTCGTCTTATGTCGTCGGTCCTTTTTTATATGAATTTAAATCTAAGTAGATATTTAAGCAAAGCTTATTTTACACAACAGTTTAAGAAATAGTTAATACTTATATCTAAAAACGCGAGATTGAGTAACACATTATTTTATGAATAAAAATCACAGTATAGGTAAAATCATACATAACAGTGAAGAAATAATAATTTATCTCTTTAAACAATAAAAAATATAAAATGAGGACCCTAAATGACCTAATATTTATTTTGGAAATACAGAAAACCACCAAAACAGCCCTGTTTCTATAATAACCACAAGTTTCCAAAGTACTAGCATAAAACTCAAGGCGCTTATCTCAAATTTGACACCACACATACGATTCCCGTTCGTAATAATCGTAAAACGGACCTAAAGGAAGTAGGAATTACGCGAATGACCCATAAAGACGGCCAGGCGCTAATCGTTGTGACCCTGTCACGGACATTAGGCTCTCTTGATGCTAGCTTCCGTCGCATAAGAAAATTATATGCGACTTTTTCACATTTCACTAAAGGGTTGTTAATTTATTTATTATTTACTAGCTTTTGCCCGCGACTTCGTCCGCCTGGAGTAAGGTTTTAAAAATGTCGCAAGAACCCTGTTTGTCTGTTTTTTTTTCAAGTCGCCACACCACGTACGAAACCCATGAACATTTTGTATGAGAAAATAAAGGGAAAATGTTTTTTTTTTTATTTTAATTTTAGTTTTTTCGTCAATTTTTCAATGTTTTTAATAGTTATTTAGAGACAAATACAAATAGTACAAAAAGTAGAAATGGCTGAATTTTTTTTTGTGTTCCCTTTGCTTTATTGATTTCTTCATCTTTTTATTGATCACTAGATGATGCCCGCGACTTCGTCCACATGGATAAAGGTTTTGGAATAAAATGTAGTCTTTGTGTTAAGTCTGGATCTCCATTTCATTCCAGCCAAAGCAGTTCATTCGTTGTGGAATAAAAAAAAGCTATCTCGTGGAATTTTTAAACCTTGCCAACGCGACGTAGCAGGCTAAAGCTAGTATCGAAATGTTTTAAGGTTTTTATATTAATTCTTAAACTCTATGATAGTAAATATCTCGTGAAATTTTTCTTGGAAGCATTATTCTAATTTTATGGAACCGCTCGCGTAAAACTAATGAAGAGACGGATTTGAAATTCAAATTCGTTCAGGAATTTAAAGCGGACTGAAGTAAAGTGTATCCTATATTAAAGTGCATCAATCAGCTTTCAGCTGTTTATTAAATAACATAAATAATTTGAAACAAAATGTAAATTATTATTTATTTTTTAAATTTAAATTTTGAAATCCATGTTTTTCATATCCATTCACACCGTTATATTAGGTATCCTTAAAATGTGTTCAAAATTATACGAACTTAATACCGCTACTATACTCAATTCTCATGCAGGAAATCACGTAGATCCGATGCTGAGCTGCTGTTTGATTGAAGGACAAATCAACAAACAAAACATTTTCGAGTTTATGATGAAATGTTACGAGTAATAAGGCTTAATACGGCACGGTCAACGGACACTATAGCCATCAATGTCGGCGATATTATAGTTCGTCTGGCAAGTGGTATATTCAAAAAGGGGATACTGTAGTGCAAAAGTGTATGCGCAAAATGCTCTATTCCCTCATTTTCATATTTCGATGGCACAGTAATGACACTACCGGAAAGAGATGAGGCGCAGGGCCAACGGCTTTGAGTACTCTCTGAGACATGGGGATGTAAAACCGCCAACTCCCTAACTCCAAACTAAAATCGATGTAAATTAAAAAAATAGTAAATAATAAAATATGCAAAACAAAATCCCTTTTTATGAAAGGGGACACCCTATATCAACTCCACACTGCCACTTGCATATTGCTTGTCTGCAAAGCTTTTTTTTTTCAATCCAAATTTCGATCCCAGAATCCAGAATAAGTAAAAAGATCACACTAAGTAAAAAGCATTTTGTCATGAAATCGTGGCATTGAGGTTAGAGGAATGGATGGATAGTCAATTTTTTATTTGAAATCAAAACATTCAAGCGCTATCAATATTTACGAGTGTATGAATATCAAAGTGCTCACTTTTGTAGAGTATCCGAATGATACTTGCATAATAACAATAGTTTTACGTGTCACAGTTTTTTGCCATGGGTGGTGGACAGTGGATATAGTATCGTATAGAGCTTGTAGGTTCTTTTGCAGAAGGCGATAGCGAGACGGCTACGATGCGATTTCTAAGTATTGTTTTTGTTGATAGCCACTTCCATCGTAGTCCTCAGTAAAAAAAAAATATTATTTAAACTGAACTAATATTTTCCTCTCTCTTCCAAATAAGCGAAAAGCTATGCTAGGCCTATCCTTACTAATCCTTACTATCCTCACTAATATCCTTACTAATATTATAAATGTGAAAGCGTGTTTGCGTGGTTTGTTGGTTTGTCCTTCAATCACACTGCAACAGAGCTATGGATCGACGTGATTTTTTGCAAGGATATAGATGACGACCTAGTAAGTGACATAGGCTACTTTTTATCCCGGAAAATCAGAGTCCCGTGGGTATTTAAAAACTAGTTCCACGCAGACGAAGTTGAGGGCATTAGCTAGTACGATTTTTTATATATTGTATATATATTTTTAGCAAGCAAACGAGCAGGCGGGTCACCTGATGTTAAGTGAACTGCCCATGAACATTTGTAGCACCTGAGGCACCACCAATGCGTTGCCGGCTTTTTAGGAATTTGTTGGTCCGCCTCTACGATTATAACAATTTCATAACATGTGTGTGAACCAAAAGTCGTATAGTATAAAGACCGCCACAGTTATGAATATAAAACCACTTGAATTGCACGCAACCGCAAAAAAGTGGTATTTTTGTATCGCAGAAAACAATCCCGCCCGCTGATGCACTATTCAGGCGGAGCGGTGAATGTGGTTGACATTGTAAAAGCTTTGACCGCGTTAATGTGTTTTAAAATAACATTTACTTTCTATTGTATTTTGTTGCCGGTTTATCAACGTTGATTTCAAGGATTTTGTATATTTACCACTATAGACTGGCAGCTGATGCCCGGGAGTTCGTTCGCGTGGATTTAGTTTTAGAAATCCCGAGGGATCAGGAAAAAAGTAGCCTGTCACTTTCCAGGTCCTCAACCGTACAAAAACACGCCGGAAAAAATACGTTTCTAGTAGCGGGCTCCCCCTTTTTAACCGACTTCAAAAAAAAGAGGAGGTTCTAAATTCGACGCGTATGTTTTTTTTTTTATTTTTATTTTTATTTTTATTATTTTTTGGCGATGTTACTCCATAACTCCGTCAAATCTGAACCGATTTTAATAATTATTTTTTTATTTGAAAGGACGTATCGTCAGGTTGGTCCCATTTAAATTTGGTGAAGATCTGATGAATATCTTCGGAGATGAAGGACGGAACTCCTCAATGAATAAGAGCAAATCGCTCGTGATCAGAGTGTGGGTCGGATTTTAACCATGCATTCTTCATAGCATACATACATAATGCTTTTCTATTCGGCATTTCAATATAAATTTTTTTTAACCGAATTTTTGACGATGTTACTCTATAACTCTGTCAAATCTGAACCGATTTCAATAATTTTTTTTTGTTTAAAAGGGCTTATCGTCTGGTTGATCCCATTTAAGTTTTGTGAAGATCTGATGAATATCTTCGGAGATATAGGATGGAACTCCTCATTGAATAAGAGCAAATCGCTCGTGATCAGAGTGTGTGTAGGATTTTAACCATGCAAACTTCATAGCATACATACATATGGTAAATTTCTATTTGGAATAATATATTTTAATACTTTTTTTAAGGAGCAAAACAAATGGTCTAGTGAATTGGTTCCATGAAGCTACACTAAAAAGCTTAAAATAATAATATAAAAAAATATTTTAAAAAAACCGACTTCAAACGCCACTTAAAAGTATAAAATAATTTTAGTTTGTACACGTATGTTGAAGTCGGGCCAGCGTTGCGCAGTGTTATCATCGTTTCTATATTTTAAGCCCGTCCGACTTCAATATACGTGTACAAACTAAAATTATTAAATCGTAAATACTATTAGGCCGGTATACTTGTTGAATTAGCCCGTGAGACGGATGGGCCTAAATAGAAACGATGAAACCGATGCGCGACGCTGGCCCGACTTCAACATACGTGTACAAACTAAAATTATTTTATACTTTTAAGTGGCGTTTGAAGTCGTTTTTTTTAAAATATTTTTTTATATTATTATAAATTTTAATTAATTTTTATTAAGCTATTGCATAGCTTCTTTCGCGGGCCTTGAGCGTGGAGACCGAATCCAGAAATTCCGTAACGAAAATAATCTGACACGGGACTCCTCTCACCGCTAGATGGCGTTGATAAAAAATGCTATGCAATAGCTTTACCGCGGCAGTCCCCGAGTGCCACACGTCTTTTATTTTTATTCATGATCCATAATTAATAGATAGACATACTGTTCCAAATGTCTATCTATTACGGATCATGAGATCCATAATAGATAGTCAGTTGGAACAGTATGGAACCCTAAAAAATAGGTCTACTATTTTACATCGTCATTTCAAATTACTAGATTCATTCAAAATCAAGTACAAAACAAGGCCCAACGCAGACGACTGCAATTTGTTCGCGACAGTTTTTTATCTAATACCGGCTCCGGCTTTAGAGCTTTAAATCGGTATCAGATTTTACGTAGATTCAACCCGCAACGTTGTTCATCTTTGTAAATGTGTAAGGCTCAATAGCCCAACGGTTAAAGGTCAAACTGCAGTTGACTAATGTCCTCCTATCCCCAAATAAGCGAAAAGTTTGTGATGGGAGTGGGTACTACAGTAGAGGTGGGGCTCGAACCTGCAACCTTTCAATTTTCAGTCGGCACCTTTAATAAATACTTGTAAAAAATTTAAACTAAGCAGTAAGACAACAGATAAGCAATATAAAATTAATCTTGTACACCAAAATATACAGGGCTTATCTGGCAAAGAATATGAGATTGAGCTTTTCATTTAAGAATTTGATATTGAAATATTATGCTTCACTGAGCACTGGCTCAATACTCATCAGTTAATTGTACACCTTGACAATTATTCACTGTCAAGTGCGTTCTCAAGAAAGACTGCTATACGTGGGGGATCTTTGATTATAACGCGAAACAATATTAATTACAAAGAGCGAAAAGACATTGTTAGCCTTTCTATAGAACGCACTATTGAGCTGTCTTGTGTTGAGCTGGACCGATATATTGTAGTTTGCGTGTACCGCCCACCCTCGGGCGACTTTGTTGTTTTTGAGGAGGTTATGGAGGATGCCTTAAGGCGGCTATGTAGGTCATCAAAAAAAATAGTGGTCTGTGGAGACTTTAATATTGATATTTTGCTTCACACTCCTTTTACTGGTAGGCTACTTAACTTATTTAAAAGCTTTAATTTAGAGAATATTTTTGATGAACCTACAAGAGTAACTGCAAACTCAGCTACCTGTATTGACAACATTTTTTGTGATTGTAACATTATTGAAAAATCTATTATCACTTATCTCAGATCTGATCATTGCGGTCAAATGATATCTATTCCAAGCAGTGAACAGAATATAACAAAAGTAATAAAATACAGGCCAGTTACCACTAAAAAAGTAAAGCATTTCAAACAAAACATCTCAGCTATGTTGCCGACGCTTGACCTTGCACAGGATGATCCGGATGAAATTTATACAGAGTTTTTTGATTTGTTAAGCTCACAATATAACTCTATCTTTAAGGTGATAGAGAAAAGACTGTCTAAAAATCTTAAGTTTAGTGACTGGGCAACTGCAGGCATCTATAAAAGTAGAAATAAGCTGTTTGACTTGTATGCAGAAAAACAATATAATTATTCCCCCGCGTTTATTGAATATGTAAGAAATTATTCTAAATTGTTTAGAAATGTATGCATACAAGCAAAGTCACTACACATAAAACAAAAAATTGTCAATTCTGATAATAAAATTAAAACAGCATGGGATATCATTAGCGATGAAACGAGTAAACATAAGGTGCATAATAATAATAAATTGGAGCTTAAAATAGATAATCATGTGATTAACTCCGATATAGAAATTGTAAATACATTTGAGAACTTTTTCAAAAATATTCCAATTACCACAACCAGTTCTCTGAATTCCTCGCCAGCAGAAGCCTATCGTCTTCTAAGGAGCAATGTCTCTGAGTGCAATAAGTTATTTAGGTTTGAACACGTTACCCCATATGACATAATCAAAACATTTAAATCATTACAAAATAAGAAAACAGCAGACCTATGGGGGATATCAGTTAAAATAATTCATAACATAATTGATATTATTGCGCCGTATCTTGCTCTAATTTTTAATAAATCAATAGATTCTGGATCTTTTCCAGACCTTATGAAATGTAGTAAACTAATACCGCTTTTTAAATCGGGAAGCAAAAGTGACCCGAATAACTACAGGCCTATTTCAATTTTGCCAACTCTCAGCAAGATATTCGAAAAAATAATGCTCAAACAACTGCTTTTACACTTTAATCTAAATAAACTTCTCCACTCTGAGCAGTATGGATTTACAAAGGGTCGATCAACAACTGATGCAGCCGCAAGGCTGTTACAACACATATTCGATGCATGGGAGAACTCACAGAATGCCATTGGTATTTTCTGTGATTTGTCAAAGGCATTCGACTGCGTTGATCACGAGACTCTTTTGTTTAAACTAAGCCACTATGGCATTAAAGATTGTGCACTCAGTCTCATTGCGTCTTATCTCAGTGACCGAGTCCAAAGAGTATGTGTCAATGATGTAAAATCATCCGGATCAGCCTCAATAATGGGTGTACCCCAGGGTTCTATTCTAGGTCCATTCATGTTTTTAGTCTACATAAATGATTTACCACATTTTGTCCAAAATACTTGCGATATTGTACTATTTGCTGATGATACGTCTTTGATTTTTAAAGTCGATAGGACGAAAGACAATTTTGACGATGTAAATAGTGCATTATCTCAAATTTCTGAATGGTTTACGGTAAATAATCTACTTTTAAATGCCAAAAAAACCAAGTGTGTTGAGTTTTTATTACCTAACACGAGAACGGTCAGTAAGAATTTAAAGATAAATAATGAACCTTTGAAAACTGAGGAATCCACAGTATTCTTGGGATTAACCCTGGACTCAAAGCTACAATGGGGCACTCATATAGCAACGCTTGCTGGCAAACTTAGCTCTGCTGCTTACGCTGTTAGGAAGATTCGACAGTTGACTGACATAGAAACTGCAAAAATTGTTTATTTTGCATATTTTCATAGTATTATGTCATACGGAATCTTACTGTGGGGTAAGGCAGCCGATATTGGAAAAATTTTTGTATTGCAGAAGAGGGCAATCCGCGCAATCTATAATTTGAGACCGCGGGATTCCCTTCGAGAAAGATTTAAAGAGATAGGCATTCTTACAGTAGCTTCACAATATATTTACAACAACATAATATTTGTCAGACAAAACATTTTGAGTTACAAAAAAAAGGGTGATTTATCCCATAGACCAAGTAGAAATCCAAATAAGCTCATGTATCCTGGGCTGCGCCTCAAGAGGGTCCAAAAGTCATTTGTGAGAATGGGCGTGACGTTCTACAATAAAATTCCACAATCAATCTTAGACTTGCCTCTACACAAGTTTAAGAAATCAATTAAATCCGCTCTCATGGAAAAAGCATATTATACAATCGAAGACTACATAAATGATAAAAAAGCGTGGATATAATTCGCTCCAGTGATTCATGAGACAGTGATAACTATCCTATGTAACATGAATTTATTGTATTCTGTTCTACGGTGTTTCCACTTTATTTGTGTCTCAGTCATGTCTCAAAATGAATAGTTTAATATTGTTGATACTCAATTCGATGCCTCAACATGGGTAGCCTGAGTAGTCATGCTCTCTTTAAACATTTCTGTGGTGGTGTCGTGTGATGCGGGTTGTTACGTTCCCTCAAATATGGTTGAGCGAAGCAATGGCTGGATCATGCGTCATGCTCGTGAACGGGTGCCACCAACGGGAATGGGTCTGCTTTTGCCTGCCTGTGTTGACATGTATTGAATTGTATTTATTTGTGTTTGTATTGTATTTATTTTTACTTGTATTGTACTCAGGAAAATTCATCGTGGAAGCACTGAATACATAGCATAGTTTCAATAACAATTGTAAAATTTTTATTTTTTTTGAAAAGAGCAACCGCCGAGTTTCTTGCTGGCTCTTCTCGGCAGGAAAGGCATTCCGAACCAGTGGTAGATTCATTGACGATTCAAAAGTGCTTGTAAAAAGTTTATTTGAATAAAAAATATTTCTATTTCTATTTCTATTTCTATTTAAAACCGTTGGGCTATTGAGCCGTCTTACCCATCGGTTGTCTGCGCTAGTCGCTAGCTAGAGCCGCGCCGAGCTACGTCATCAAATACGCCGTCGAGCTGTTTCGTTCCACTGGCTCGGTGTAATTTCAGCTTATGTTGTTTGCAGACTCGGGCCCGATTGTTTTAACTGCAACCGCGCAGCTTTATATGAGGAGCTACGAGAAGCGAATGCCAACCTCAATTTTGAATGCATTTTCGTATCATTGTGATAAAATATTGAAGATTTCTGCGCTACTACTAACTAGATGATGCCCGCGACTTCGTCCGCGTTGATTAAGGGGTGGATTAAGGTTTTTTTTATATTTTTAGCGACCAAACGAGCAGGCGGGTCACCTGATGTTAAGTGATTACCGCCGCCCATGAACATTTATAGCACCTGAGGCACCACTAATGTGAAGCCGGCTTTTTAGGAATTTGTTGGTCCGCCCCTTGAATAACCCCATGTTGTAATTCAGTGGGAACACCGTCGCAGGAAGTTGGTTCCACAGTTTCAAAGGTTATTTTTGATTCCCGCGGGAACTCTTTAATTTTCTGTAATAAAATGATTAAAATGTAACCTATTTGTTAATCCTGAATATGAGCTATCTCTATTCCAAATTTCAGCCAAATAGCTTTATTAGTTGTAGTGTGAATGAGTAACAAACATACTCATACTAAATACATACATCCGCTGCACTGATTTTAATGAAAGATAATCTTCATTCTGAAGACAGAGTTTGATGACTGAGGATACCTAATGGGTGTAGCATACAGAGGGTAGTCTGTGAAAATTGGAGGAAACATTTATTATAAATACAGGCGCCATTGAGTCACTAGGGGAGTCGTGCTAGGAGCACTGGTCGAACAGCACGTCGGTTGTGTAACACACATTATGTGTGCCTGAAGTGTTCATTGGTATATACGGTCGGGGACAGAAAATGTTTACCACTTTTCAAATTAGATTCTTCGTAACCCTGCGTTCAGTAAGGTCTATAATGCTATATCAAGGCATTTGTTACGTTATAAAAATTTCATGCATCGTTTTATCAAAAAAAAGTATTGATGACTTTTCTATACAAATAAAATAATAAAACTCATTTCCTAAATTCAAGTTTGACACATTAGCATCATTGTCTTGTAAAAGTGACAATTAATTTTCAAAAATATTATATTTGTTATTTGAAATTTAAATATACAAAATAAATGGCAAGCTTAATCATAATTCTAATGGCGAAGTTCATATTGTGCATTGAATCATAATGATGCTGCTAGCACCCACAGTCAAAAACAGTCAAAAGGAGGTGGACGAGCTACGGTGATGCGTGGTGTTTCTGCAGCATTTTACATCGATGTTCTGCAGCAAAATTCCGACAACCTAAGTTCAAGATAATGCGCCGAGCTACTATTCCATGGTTCAATCTGCACCGTGGCAGTCATCTCGTTCAATAGCCCGCTCGATCTGCTAATTTGAAACTGAAAATTTATGGGGCTTAATGATTCAAAGCTGGGACTGTCAGAATCAAAGAAATCCTCAAACTCTTATCACATTGCACTGGGGTATGAGATGATATCACAGATGATATGGACTGACTTATCGCCTTGTCGCGTTTATGCGAGAGACTCTACGTGTTGTCATAGCAGCGAATGGAAGCTAATTAAGCTAATTATTTATTTATACTAATATTGTTTAGTTTCTCAATAATAAAATTAAGAAATAAAGATTCTTTGATATTTCATTAGATTATTACTTCCGTTTTCATATTTTGGTAACTCGTGTCCTGTGCTCGTGTCTATATGAGATAATATCTATTTATTAAAATTACTAGCTTTTGCCCGTGACTTCATCCGCGTGAAGTTAGGATTCCAAAATTTCCATGATAACCTTCTATTTTTCCGGGATAAATGTCGCTATCCAAATCCTCAACTATATCCATACAAAAAATCATGTGGATCTATTGGTCCGTAGCTGTGTGATGGAAGGACAAACCAACAACGAACAAACAAACACTCACATTATTTTATAACATTAGTAAGGATTTTTTGTTTCAAAAAAGGTTTTCTACATCTAAGCTATTTAGTAGTCACCTACTACAGAGACCGCTAAAGGACTGTCTATCGCTACATTTTAAAAAGTCTATACATTTTAAAAAGTCTATGATCTATGGCTAATCAAATCACATATCGACCTTCTGACACAGATGTGTGCATGCAATTATGAATCTTAAGGTGGTAAACATTTTTTGTCCGCGACTGTACGTACTATATGACTACTATATACAGTCGCGGACAAAAAATGTTTACCACCTTAAGATTCATAATTGCATGCACACATCTGTGTCAGAAGGTCGATATGTGATTTGATTAGCCATAGATCATAGACTTTTTAACATGTAGTGGTGCTTAGACATTCCTTTAGCGGTCTCTTTAGTAGGTGACTGCTAAATAGGTTAGATGTAGAAAACCTTTTTTGGAACAAAAAATCCTTACTAATGTTATAAAATAATGTGAGTGTTTGTTTGTTCGTTGTTGGTTTGTCCTTCCATCACACAGCTACGGAGCAATAGATCCATATGATTTTTTGCATGGATATAGTTGAGGATTTGGATAGCGGCATTTATCCCGGAAAAATAAAAAATAGAAGGTTCCCATGGAAATTTTAGAATCCTAACTTCACGCGGACGAAGTCACGGGCAAAAGCTAGTAATTTTAATAAATAGATATTACCTCATATCGACACGAGCACAGGACACGAGTTATCAAAATATGAAAACGGAGTAATAATCTAATGAAACTTCAAATAATCTTTATTTCTTAATTTTATTATTGAGAAACTAAACAATATTAGTATAAATAAATAATTAGCTTAATTAGCTTCCATTCGCTGCTATGACAACACGTAGACTCTCTCATACCCCAGTGCAATGTGATCTAAGAGTTTGAGGATTTCTTTGATTCTGACAGTCCTTTGAATCATTAAGCCCCATAAATTTTTCAGTTTCAAATCAGCAGATCGAGCGGGCTATTGAACGAGATGACTGCCACGGTGCTGATTGAACCATGGAATAGTAGCTCGGCGCATTATCTTGAACTTAGGTTGTCGGAATTTTGCTGCAGAACATCGATGTAAAATGCTGCAGAAACACCACGCATCACCGTAGCTCATCCACCTCCTTTTGACTGTTTTTGACTGTGGATGCTAGCAGCATCATTATGATTCAATGCACAATATGAACTTCACCATTAGAATTATGACTAAGCTTGCCATTTATTTTGTATATTTAAATTTCAAATAACAAATATAATATTTTTGATAATTAATTGTCACTTTTACAAGGGCAATGATGCTAATGTGTCAAACTTGAATTTAAGAAATGAGTTTTATTACTAATATTTGTATAGAAAAGTCATTAATACTTTTTTTTTGATAAAACGATGCATGAAATTTTTGTAACGTAACAAATGCCTTGATATAGCATTATAGACCTTACTGAATGCAGGGTTACGAAGAATCTAATTTGAAAAGTGGTAAACATTTTCTGTCCCCGACCGTACGTAAGAGTTTGAGTATACTATAATGGGGGAAAACTTTTTATCTTGGACAATCAAACTAAACCGATGTGTGTATCACAAAGTTCCTAACCTAAAACCTAACCTAAGGGTCGTTAATCACTGTATATTCAAATTACACGTTTGTGATATGGTTAGGGCGGCAGTGGTCAAGACTTAAAGTTTTTCCTGAACTTTGTCACTAGTGATTTTATACAGTCTTCTAGTTAAATATTGAAGTTTCTTGTAACTGTACTATAAAGTTTATAAGTACGAGTAAACTCTAACGTTAAGATGGCTAGACAAAGTTTACCTTTCACGATTAGTTGTACGCAACTACATAACAGCTAATGTACGAGAACAGTTACAGTTCTATTGATTATTGAATTTCCGTTTCTAAATTGGATATTATGTCAACACTTAAGCTTCTAGTTTAGACTGAGTAAATATTATAAAGGTGAAGTATTTGTTTGTTGGTTCGTCCTTCAATCAAGCTGCAACAGAGCTACGGATCGATGCAATTCTGTATGGGTATAGTTTAGGAATTTGAGAGTGATATAGGCTACTTTTTATCTCAAAAAATCTAAGAGTTGCAAGAGGGGTTTGAAAAACTAAATCCACGCGGCCAGTGTTCAACTTTGCAGAATTTCTGAATAAAATGAATATTATACTTACCTGATTCAAAAGTGGACAGACGGATCTGTTAAAACGGCTATAAGTATTCCTTGTTGTACTACAAAACTCTAAGAAACATGTACGACGTATTAGAAAAGAAAGAAAACTGACGGTAGATCGTTTAAAAGAGTCTGACATTCACACGGAGCGTGCCCTAATTCTGGCAAACGCTTAAATGACGCGAAACGAGGATGGCGAGAGCACGATCTATCCAGGAATAAACGTTTTCGCTCTGTAAATTTTTATTCAGGCATTATCTTGCAGCGAATTTGTGGGCTGAGACACGTACGACTGTGAACTGGTAAACTGGTAAATAGCGTGCATTTACCTGACGCTACCGGTAAATGACTATTACTTACGTGGAGTTATAGGCAATAGAGATGCAAACGTTGATACACCAGGCATAAAAAAAGCGCCGCCAGTTAAACATACTCAAATCAAAATCAAAATTTATTTATTTCATGTAGACCAACTTGTAGCTCTTATGACACATCATAAATCTACCACCGGTTCGGAATGCAGATTCTGCTGAGAAGAGCTGGCAAGAAACTCAGCAGTTGCTCTTTTCAAAAAAAAAAATTTTTTTTACAATAGGTAACAAAACTATGCTATGTATACAGTGTTTCTACAATGAAGTTTCAAAAATGCAGCAGTAGTAGTAGTAGTAGTACGTAGGTATATACAATCCAACGCATGTTAAGACGCATGCTACTTAGGCGTAATGGAACTTGTTATGTGACAGTTCTAAGGCTGGTCGAAATCTGTGTGTGTGGTGTGTGCAATATGGTGTGTGAAATCTGTCAGTCAACGTGGTATAGCCGTATGGCATACACCGATCAATAAAAGGTATATTCTACATTATGAAATCGCTCCTTTGAATAAACCAGTAACCGAAATGATTCGGATCTTTCAATTTACTGCTAATTTAGAGAGAAATGTAACCAGTGATTAACTTCAAAAGATAAAGATGATAATAATAATTAAGACTTCGATGACAGATGAATGAATTCACCGACCGGAGTCATGTCTAATCCTCTTATCCATTAGGGTGGAGACTGTTTTGTATGATCTCACCACCTCTGGTACATAGCATCTCTCTGATAGCTCACCTGATACAGGCATGCATTTGCCTGGAGACATTACCTTAATCGGAACGCTTAGTCACTTTGACTAAATTTAACTCGAATTACACATTAAGAGGCGCAATTAAAGTTAGTGGCGTTTAACTGGGCACTCTAGAATGATGTGAATCGTGTGCATTGTTTATTTTGTTTCAATATGAGCATTTTACTTCTTTTTTTTTATAAAGAATATTAGCCAAGTTGAAATTGACTAAAATCCTCCTATCCCCTCCAAATAAGCGGAAAGTTTTGCTAGGAGTGGGTACGACAATAGTGCAACGGGTTTTGAGTTAACCTGAACCTGAACCTTTAACCGTTGGGCTATTGAGGCTCCTTTTCTTCTAATAAATAATCACACATTTCGCTTCACATTTCAACCCATCGATGGCCCTGTAGGTACTAGACACATGTCTCATCTTGAATGAAAGTGGATTAGGCACATTATTATAGTGCACTATGGCCAGAGAAGGTATATATGTACATTGTACATCAATCTTTGATAATATTATGGATTGGAACTCTCAGGCATGCAGGGATATTTTGTGTATACGTTTTGAAGCAAACAAGTTTGTATAAGTTAAGATTATGTCTAGGAGCCTTGAGTGCCATGCCCTTATATCTCATCCTATCTAAGAATATATCAAAGTCTTGCTTGATCGGTGACATGCAATTTGTTACGGAATGGGTACCATGCCTTTATTTGAGATAGTGTCAGCACAGGGTTTTATGTGGAGTCTTCTTTTTATCGGTCCGATTTGGTGATGTCCGACAATCAGATAAGACAAGATTCTTTGAGTGTTTTCCTCTAACATGGCCCAATAAAACTAGTCGTAATTCAGCCATTTCAGCATTTTACTGAATTGTATTTTAATAACGTTAGCCCGCTCACATCAATCTGTTTTTAAGCGATAACGTAAACCTTTAAGAAATAATTAAGTAATCATAAATAGCCATGCATATACCAGATACGCAGACCCCCCACTAGGGGGACAGACGACATCAAAAGAGTCGCAGGGAGCCGCTGGATTCAGGCGGCGCAAGACAGAGGCCTGT
Organism: Hipparchia sbordonii; assembly: GCA_038048805.1. Classification (NCBI taxonomy): domain Eukaryota; kingdom Metazoa; phylum Arthropoda; class Insecta; order Lepidoptera; family Nymphalidae; genus Hipparchia; species Hipparchia sbordonii. The sequence goes on from JBBIWI010000007.1 coordinate 4,115,103, forward strand.
GGAAGTCCATGCAAGAGACCTATATCCAGCAGTGGACGTCTATCAGTTGATTAAGAAGCAGAAGAATTTATATATTAGCTTATTTAATCGCGAAACTAATAAGTAGTATTAAGCATATAGAGCTATATGCCCAGCTCGAAGAATCGATTGCCATTGGATTCTCAAGGTGCTCAAGAGGCTTTAGATGGACGGTTGATTTCAAATGATTACTGGCAGCCACTGGACACAAGTAACACAAGATCTTGTACTGTGGCGATCCTTGCTCTATATCCAATTACGTACAATAGAAAAATAAGTAGGTATTATATTTATTAGGGTGATCTGCAGGAAGGCTTTTTCATTTATACGACCATTTAAACCGCTGAGGAAATTCTCGCATAGTTGATTTTCTGTAGAAAAACTTTTGGAATTTAAAAAGGTATCTTCAAGACGTGATTTTGTAGAGTGGCTGCTTAGAAAATAGAGTTTGAAATTGAAGGGAATAAACAAAAACGAGACTGGAGTCTATAACGTGTCTTGTAAGTCAATACAAATGAAGGCACTCGTAAGCGTAAAATCTATTCAAGGCTGTACGAAGATAAAGTTTCTAATCTCAGTTCTTACGTGTGATAGTATGAAGCCAAATCAGTAACAGGATCACGTAGCCGTGTTGGAGATAAGCGGCGCTGTGTTGTCTTACACTGCATTATCTACACTAATGAAGGATTAATCTTGAATTCTAGGGAGTAATGAGTTCATTTTCTTTTCTCTTTTTTTTTATTCGATGACAAGATAGTCCTTGACTGCGATCTCAACTGATTGTAAGTGACGATGCAATCTAAGATGGTAGCTGGCTAACTTAGAAGGGGCTATGGCAGTGTACATTCAACCTATACCCCTGATAGGTTTCTACTCGCCATGTAGCCGGTACGGTCTTTGACCGTAGGATGGTAACTAGCCACGGCCAAAGCCTCCCACCAGACATCTCTTAATTTGGTACCTCCAAATCTCGATTTAAAGTATGGAATTTCGCTCATAGTTCGAAGTACTGATAGTTGTTGGTGTCTCAAGTTGAAAATAATGTCCTCCCGACCGAATCCGGCCACGGCGGCCAATCGCCACAGAGATTAGCTATCTGCACGGGAGATATTATAGTGCACAAGTGTGTGCGCAAACACAGGTGCACTCTCTATTCCCTTACTCTCATAGTCCGATATCCGACACGATCGGAGAGAGATCAGGCGCAGAACCAATATCTTTACGTGCTCTCCGAGGCACGGGGGTGACTCACCGTCAACTTCCTAACTCCGGGCTATTACTGAGAATTTCTTGATAGAAAAACCCAATACATTTTATGGCCCAATCCGTGAATCGAACCCGGGGACCTCGTCATCTGCAGTCGAACTTGCTAACCACAAGACCAACGAGGCAGTTAGTTAGTGTCTGAAGTTACTGGAGTTGCGGTTGATAAAGAAGTTGGAGTTTTGAACATTTTGAACGTGGTTTATAAAATACCCCTTTCTTCTCCAAATGAGCGTAAAGTTTGCGCTAGAAGTTTTTTTTGCTAAATTATGACAAAGAGTGTTAGTTTGTTCTTCAATTAAGAGCTACGGATAAACTTAATTTTTGCATGGGTATAGTTAAAGACTTGAAAAGTGATTTATACTACTATTTATCCCAAAAAACAAAGGGTTCCGGCGGGATTTTTAAAAACCCAACTCTAAAATTGAGTAAATAAATAAATAGGTGTGCTTTTATTCTTAGTTCTATGTTAACATGCAACAAGATTAGTAGCAAGATCACGTAGTCGTGTTCTAGATCCTAGACAAGCTGGAGCCAAGTCTAATGGTGTTTTATCCACGGCACTAATGAAGAATTAATCCGCACTTGTGCAACGCCGTGAGTTCATTTGTGAGCTCATTTCTTGTTAGTAAGTGAAAAGAATATTCTGACGCCGAATAAAACACGTTCCTAGTAGGGAAGCGCCATTTTATTTTTACTTACTTTATTTTTATTATTTGTTGTTATAGCGGCAACAGACATACACATTCTCTGAAAATTTCAACTCTCTACCTATTACGGATCATGATACAGCCCGCTGACAGTCAGACGGACGGACGGACGGACGGACGGACGGACGGACGGACGGACGGACGGACGGACAGACGGACGGACGGACGGACGGACAGGGAAGGCTTAATAATAGTGTCCTATTATAGTTACCCTTCGGGACGGAACCCTGAAAAGAAATTTAATTTAGAGGTGACGACCTCCCTGGTGCAGTGGTGAGCGCTGTGGTCTTATAACTGGGAGGTCTTGGGTTCGATTCCCAGCAGAGGCAATTTAGGAATTTATAATTTCTAAATTGTCTCTGGTCTAGTCTGGTGGGAGGCTTTGGCCGTGACTAGTTACCACCCTACCGTCAAAGACGTGCCACCAAGCAATTTAGCGTTCCGGCACGATGGCGTGTAGAAACCGATTAGGGGTATGGGTTGAATTTACATTGCTATACCCACCCCTTTCAACTTAGTCCGCTACCATCTTACCATCAGGTGAGATCGCAGTCAAGGGCTATCTTGTCACCGAATAAAAAAAAAACTTTCCTTGTTCCTCGAGTAGTTACCCTAGACTAGAGCTGCATTTTAAGAAATAATTTTTTAAATTGCATGCCTAAATACGTATGTTCAAGTAACCTAAATCCACAGGAACGAAGTCACGGGCTGATGCTAAGTGATTGATATTTAATTCGTTTTTGTATTAGTAGGTAAATACTCGTAATATACGGCAAACAAAACAATACCTAAAATGATTACAACTAGCAAAAAATCGAAAATTTTTATGCGAACGTTTGTGACAATATCGGGAAATGAAAAAGTTATCCTTTTATCAGTAAGACAGTAATAAATTTTAACAATTTTTTAATACCCGGTAGAGCAATTTTATCTCTAAAAATTCATTCCGAGAAATCGCTTTTGAAGCCGTGTTTTATCAAAAATATTAGCCCAATACGTTTAACATTAAATTTATTTTCCTTTTTAAACCGGTTCCCGAGTTCCGGATATCTTTTATTGGAATCGAAAAATACTCGACAAAAAATTTCATGGATTCCACCCTGCTTTTGTTTCCCGTTTGAATTTATCATAAAAATAAGGGAAGAAATATAGCGAGTTCCAGATTTGGAACAACAAAGTATTTTATGAAAGCATAATAATTTACTGAAGTATTTTTTATATGAATATTACAGTCGGGTCCTTGATTTCAATCTATAATATTATAGAAACAGAATAATCTGGAGTGTGCTTGCTCAGAACTTATTAATTAGGAATATGCTAACGTCATGTAAAATTACTTAGCTTATTATTTACTCTAACAAGTATTTGTTTTTGTTTTCAGGTAAGTACCAATGCGGAGGTCGAAGTTGATGGATGCGGTATACGTATGTTTTATGAAGTAAACAAAAATCAAAATACCATTAAAATAAACATAGTATTCCATTGTAACAGCATTAGTGCCCCATGATAACTGAATGATCCATATAATTATACAATTCATATCATCTGGTTGGATCATGCTCGTGAACGGGTGCCACCAACGTGTATAGGTCTATTTTTTGTCTTCCCGTCTTAACATGTATTGGATTGTATGTAGGTATTTTTGAAACTTCGTTGTGGAAACACTGTATACATAGTTTTGATACCTATTGTAAACATTTTTTTTGAAAAGGGCAACCGCCGAGTTTATTGCTGGCTCTTCTCAGCAGGACGGGCATTCCGAACCAGTGGTAGATTCATCGACGATTCAAAAGCACTTGTAAAAGTTTATTTGAATAAAATATATTTCTATTCTATTTAACGATCCGAGCTTTTAAAATGTACGGGACTCTAAAAAGGAATCATTATTTACTTCTATTAAAGGGAAAGGAAAGGAACAATAAAAAAGTTACACTCTAAGTGATATAATAAACGTTCCCCTAAACTTCCGTGGAGGAAAACAGAGTGGAATTTGATAACGCCAGGATTGGGGAAATTAATCGCCCGTGACCGATAGGCGGCCATTGCTCCTAAAATGCTGTTAAACAAAAGAAAATGATAAAATTATGGTGAATTTAATTAGACAGGAGTGTTTTATTAATGAAAGCTATATTTTTAACTAGCTTTAACCCGCGGCTTCGCTCACGTTAGGTTCGATTTTTTAACCCCCTATTTAACCCTCTTGGGGTTGAAATTTTCCAAAATCCTTTCTTAGCGGATGTCTACGTCCTAACAGCTACCTGTATGCCAAATTTCAGCTCAATCGGTCCAGTGGTTAGAGCTGTGCGTTGATAGATCAGTCAGTCAGTCAGTCAGTCAGTCAGTCAGTCAGTCACCTTTGCCTTTTATATATTTAGATAGATATTATGGGTGTGAACTCTTAAGGCTAAATCAGACGGTTCATTTTTCGAGATTTTTGCTTTCATTTTCAAGGCTTCATAAAAATGAACCGTCTAAACCGTTCACCGTTCACAAGCCTCTGCGACGAAAGGTTTACTGATATCGTGTATCGTTCAAAAATGAACGATGAACGGTGTACCGTCTAATTTGGCACTAAGGCTACCTATTGTCAGTAATATTTTAAATGCAAAAATGAGTTTGTTTGTTGATTTGTCCTTCAGTCACACAGAATTGCAGAGCAACCGATTGATGTGATTTTTGCATAGTTGAGAATTCGGAGAGATACATGGGCACCTTTTTATCTCAGAAAAGCAAAGGCTTCCCGACAAATTTTTAAATATCTAACAAGCAAGTAGCAATCTGTGTAGAAGCGACACAGGTAACCGGAACAGTATTAGGCTATGTTCACATGTAACGCGCGTTAACGCGCGTCAACGCGCGATCAAATTTGAAGAGAGTTCAGATGATGAGCGCTAATGCGCGTTGCGAGAGTACTCGTCAGTCTAGTTCGGTAGAACGTAGAAAATGGACGTGGAAGAGGCTATTATTTTATAGGGTTTTTATAGGATTCCGAACCTATATTCCAAATTGCTGTCCTTTTTTCTACTTCATCGATTAGTAAGTCGATGTCAATATCTTCAATTTCACTCATTTTAAATGCGAAAACAAAATATAATTACGAAAATTAACAAAATTACATGCGATCGCGATGAAAGCGCGCGCTCAACTGAACAGCAAACGGACATTACATTAATATCAAAGCGCGAGTCAACGCGCGATTGTCTGCGTCTAGAAACTTTTTCTCTGAGCGCCGCGTTGACGCTCGCTGACGCGCGTTAACGCGCGCGCATGTGAACGGTTGCTAGGTATATATTAGGATGTCTAAGCGCGCGATTTGAAAACGCGCGTCGCAATTTAGCCATCTGAACATAGCCTTAATCATACAATACACACAAAAGTCATATTTTATTAAAGTTTTAAAAGCTTTTAAAATTTCCCGAATCCAATTCCCTTAACATTTTGGCTACGCTTTATTTATTCACGTTTCCATATCGAAAGAGACTTCGAACTGGTAAAATATATTCATACTACCCGCCATTTATAACATCGTTTTATACACCATAAATATCTAAAAAGTACATTCTGCGGGGTTGATATAAAAAAAAAGAATTACAGCACAAATAAGCATTCGGTTTTATATTCGGAAGTACTCCTAAAGGAAAAAAAATCGGCTGAATGTAGCCGAATTACTGTTTCAAAAGTGTCATACGTATAAAAAAATCCACTCAAAAGTTACGACCTCCGCGGACGTAAAAATAGACCGATTTCACACGTCGCAAGAGCCTATACGTTTTTATATCGCGGCGTAAAACTTTGTTCAATAAAATTTTAACAGTTCGTAACGGATTCGTGGAACCTTTTTTTCTATGATAAGCTGTTTCAAATAAAATTTCATCATTTGATCTCTTTGTTTTTCTTTGATTTTCGGTGTTGTTTGTTTAATATTAATTGCATTATGAACCGATATATCAAATTACGTAAATAATTCCAAAATATCGGGGTGCTCAACTACTACTAACGTCACAACACATATATTCCTACTAATATTATGAATGGATGGATGGATGTATTGATGGATGGATGTTTGTTATTTCTTCACGCCACAACCAATGAACCGAATTAGCTGAAATTAGAAATGTAGGTAGCTCATACCCTGGATTAACACACAGGCTACATTTCGGAAAATGAATGAGTTCCCACGTTAAAAAGCCTTAAGACAAAATCACGAGCATCAGTTAGTACACACATAGTACATAAAAATTTATTCTATTAAAGTGAAACATATATCTCTCCACAATATACCTACTATTGCATACCTATAGGAAATCGTACAAAGTAGTTTCAACATTGTACTGTGCGAAAAGTTAAACGAAATACGAAACTTTCCCGGCACGTATTTGATAATCCATTTCAGAACCTGCGATTGCATTTACGTTCTGTTACATAACCAAAACGAATATATTGCCACAATCAATTTTCCCGCATCTTGGCACTAGTTTTTGGTTTGTCGAAGAAAACTGGCAGCATTAGGTACTTGTAAGCGAGAATATTATGTAGTATGTTTGTAAAGTTATTTAATTTATATACAAAGAGAGCGGGAAATCATTATATTTTTATTCCAAGCCATTGCCTTTATGAGATTAATATAAGCTTCAACTCAAGGGTCAACAGTTCAACAGAAACTTTTGAACTTTTTTTCTTTAAAAAAAAAAATGGAAATTCAATAAGTTCATTTTGGAAAAGTTTAGTAATCTTTTAGTCTATAAGTTCAAAAATTAAATTGTGATGATTTAAAATCATATAGTAATAGTTAATCATACGAGTATTATAAATACGAAAGTTTTGTTTGTTTGTTTGTCCTTCAATCACACGGCAACGTAGGTGATTTTTTTGCATAGATAGGTACATTTAAAGACCTAGAGACTGACATAAAAATCACAAAATATATCTGTTTGTCCGGGGAACTATAAAACCTAATCCAAGCGGGCAAAGTCGCAGGTAAAAGTCAGTTTTGACCAAAGTTATAATACTCGAGTTACGTATTTAGATCGAAAAAGTTACACTTGAACGCTGGAGTACGGAAATAATATTCTCTGAATTGTAGGAACCACTTTCAACTTCGGCTTTATACCTAAGGGGAGCTTGAACGTAAACCAGAAAATTCTCGTCACGCTCTTGACATTTCATTTTCATTTCAGTAGAACTCAATACTATTGCATACAGTTTTTCCAAACAAAATAAATGGCCAATTGCCTTGATCTTGCGCAGTGTATGGTTTAGTAGTGGTTTAGTAGTTGCATTTCACAACATAATGCGTACTTAGAAGGGTGTGCATATGTAATTTTTCATCATAAAATGTTTTTGTTTCATTTTAAAATAATATCAAAAATAATAATGCGCCTAGTTATAAATTAATAGCAAACACTCAATATTTAATGTAGAGAATTCGCCCCGTTACAGTTTTATTATAAGTATAGATTATTAGGATAATAAAGGATTGTATTCGTGTTGAATAGGGAATTTTGCAATAGAGCCAGAACATAAGTTGTTTTCCTGTATGGGTAGTTCTACGATAAGAGGTAACTTGTGCGGCAATCAGTTTAAAATAAAAATTTTACTTTATATGTTGTTATTTTTTGCAATGAAACACATCACCTAAATGTACTTTATTAAATAACATCACGATTCAATGCCTAATTAAAGTATATTTTTCTGAAATTCCTTATAAAGCCTAAAAAAGTCTCTAACCTGGCCTGTCCCTCTGTCGTTTTCAGTTTAATTTGAAACGATACATATTTTTTTTGTATCAGTTATTAAACTAAAGTATGTTAAACACAAATTTCAATAAATGTATTTAAGTATTGTTAAGGAAAAATAGAAAAATATTTATTTATTTGCAATATATTTTACACTTTACTTTTGTCCCACTGTTTTTGGGTATCTACTCTAGAAAATTTCATTCCGCTACTACAAACACTAATATAAAACGGCCATATTCCAAAAATTGCTCAAAGTCATCTACGGACGTGAAGTTAGTAATGCAAAACACGTGAGCCGTTAAGAGCGCCGTCATTTGTTAGTTGTTGCGACCGTTGATTCGAAGTAGTCGTTTCGCGAGGTCATTGTGTCTCTCACCTGGCAAGTCATAAAAGTTATATTATTCATTCAATTTATTTGCATTTACTGGTCTAATTTAATAATGATGGACTAGTGAAAGTGTGATACATAATGTACCGAAAAACTTCTTATGTCAATTAAAAGAATACAATTTATCATGAAAACGTCTCTCACCTGCCATATTTCACCTGGCAAGATAAATGTCAGGAGAGAAACTTGTTGACCAGGGGAGATAAGGTTAGTGCAAACAAACAAAGTCAATAAAGTCAACAAAGTCAACAAAGACAAAAAAGTCAAAAAAAGTCAAAAAAGTAAAAAAAAAGTCAAAAAAAGTCAAAAAGTCAAAAACCGTCAAAAATTTCAAAAAAGTCTTTTTTGACTTTTTTGAATTTTTTGAATTTTTTGAATTTTTTGACTTTTTTGATTTTTTTGATTTTTTAATAAAATATGCATAAAGTGACTTGCCCTTACGTGAAAAGATAAATAAATAGGACAAAAATCGTAATAGAAGTGTTTAATGAAAAAACAGCTACTTTTCTCCGTAGCCGTATTCTCTATGGACTTAGGACCTCTTATCGTAGAATCACCCGTATACAGCATTGGTTATTTGAGGTTTAATTATGAAATGGGTGTAGCTACACAATCGAAATGTATATAATGTAGCTGAGCTGGGAAATATGGCTAACAAATATATAAATTGGCTTCCGAATTGCTATTGTATTGGCTGAATTAAAATACAAAACGTGAATTTCAAGTCACGTTTAGTTCGGTCCACAATGATTGGGAAACAACATATTATTAGTAGGTATAGTTTCTCTATTGTACGATTTTCCTCTAAAAAACTGCGTTTGGACTGCAAATAAAGCTGGTGATTTTTTCCACATTGATTGGTAACAAGGTTGAAATAGTTCTCATCTGATTATTTTTTTCAAATAAATATACGTAAGTAAATTCGTATACCTATTTATTTTACGTAAGTATAGTTCTTTCAATTCACGAGGGCACGTGGCTCATGGTTGTGTGTGTGTCGTATCTGTATAAGTGTGAGCGAGAGCTTGCTCGCGCTTGACCGCTCCCACCTAGGCACGCACACTTACGCAATGTGCATGTACACGACGTAACCACAAGTAAAGCGCCCGTAACTTCGTCAGTTTCGTACTATAAAAAACGCAGCGGTTAACGGAGATGACATACGTCGTAAAGGGGGATTTTTCAAAAAAGGAGGACGTTCTCAATTCGTCGGAATCTTTATATATTTTCTCCGATTACTCAAAGACGCCTGGACCGATTTTGACAATTTTTTCTTTTGTTTAAAAGGGTGTACTTCCCAGGTGGTTTCATGGTCAGGATCTGATGATGGGATTCTGGAAAATCGAGGGAACTATTCAAATTTTATAGTCACATTTTTTTAATGTAAATAATTCTAATTAAAATTCTAAGTATTTTTTTACATGATAACGGCTATCTTTAGACGGAGAGAAAACTCGAAACTATTGCGTTGACATGAGTACATTCATGTGTTCTGTCCTTTTCTTTTTCAAAAATCGGATTTGTCGATTGAGAGTTGATCATTGCGAACTCATCTATTCCGATTTTATAGAGACGTTATTCTTCAAAGACATTTGCGAAGTATGTAAGACGTTTATTGTTATATACTCGTATTTTTTGTCTATTGTCCGTGGCAATATAATTGAATCGCTATGCGTATTGTCCAATTTTTTCATGTTTTTTATTTCACCCAACACTCTAAGTAGGTACCAAATAGGTAAATACGAAATTTTGATTAACATTTGATTTCATTGGGTTCATTCGAAAACTTTACCGTCTAATTCCTTAAACTTGAAGTTGATTTAAGTTTAAGTTTCATTCTATAGAAATTCATATGACTAAGTAGTATATTGTGATATAAGCTCACACAATAGTTTAAGGAAGCCATATTGTAATTCAATTTAACCCTATATGGATTTACTTTTGTTGCTCCACTTCTATATTAATTAACTATTCTAGAAACTAGTCAAAGGGACTACGTATGGAATACCGGTATTCAAGTCAATTGAATCCGGATTTTGGGGAGGTATTTTGGAATGGCTTTGTGTGATGTTGTTAAACGCAATGAAAATTCATGCAGCGTTTTTTCACTAAATGAAAATAATATGGGAGTCTGAAAAGCAAAGGAATTTAGAAGTGTTTTTCTGATTTTATGTGTCCTCTGATAAAAAGGGGAAATATTTTTTTCTGCACTTGGATATATTTTTTATTCTGATGTGGAACCGACTAAGTACGGTATGTACTAAATCAACTAACCTATGTATTTAAAGAGACTTTCCGTAAAGTAGATCAATTATCATTATGATTGAATACTTTATTTTGCCATTGTTACAAAGAGCTGCAGGATTAATTTCACTTAATTTTACGACATAATATCTATTATATAAATTCCAATTAAAATTCAAAATTATTTATTAAATTTAGGCTAACTTGTGGCTCTAATTGAAAAGCAAATTCTTCTGAAAAGAGTCGGCAACAAACTCGGCATTTGCTCTTCCTAAAATAAAATTGTAACATATTATTGTTACACTATCAATATATATTACAGAAGCTTATCAATATAGTATAATACATTATTATTACTCTATCTTGTGGGCAACTTAATATTTTCAATTAATGGAATATGTTTTCATAAAAAAAGAATGATATGGGATCGGATCCAAGCGAAAGTATTCAAAAGTGTATAGTAAATATGACGAAATACAAAATAATATATATTTAAAAATAGACGAGCAAAATAACAGCCATCTCCTATCAGGAAAATGAAAAAAAAAAACTGCAGTTTTTAGATGTTCTACTTTTATTTTCAAATAAAATAGAGGTGAAATAGTGTGAAAAAACATCAGAGTTTTTGACGTTCACGCTGAAAGAATATTATTTATGCGAAAATGCTTTTTGATGTTTATATACGATCAGAGGGGAATTGTGGAGTACGCTAGGAATCAGAATAGCTTTAGATTTTACTTTTCAAACCGATATTAAATATATAAGATGTTAAAGAAAAATAGAATGGCTAAAAGAAGATGGTAAAAAAAAAGAATTTCGAAGAACAAGTACAAGTACGAAATAAGAATTTTCTAGTTGATCAGACTCTAGACAGGTTTCATAAATTATCATTTACTAGCTTTTGTCCGCGACTTCGTTCACGTGGATTAAGGTTTTTAATTCCCTCGGGAACTTCCTTACTTCCCGGGATAAAAAGTAGCCTATGTCCTATTCCAGTCGATAATATAATCTATCTCTGTGCCAATCAGCCAAATCGGTTCAGTCGTTGCGCCGTGATTGAGTAACAAACATACAAACTTTGGCATTTATAATACTACTAGATGACTAGATGACTAGATGATAATAATAGGATAATAGGATTACACAATGTTGTATTAAGCATACGATATGGTAGGAAACATGCCTACGTAAATATAAACATTAACACAATTTCCTTTCGCAAACATAACAATTCCAATATCACTTTTGAGGCATTAATGCTCGAAATACGCTACATAAAGGGGATTTCGCAAAAACGCTGACGTTTGCGTAACACCCCTTATCTGGCAAGCGGGATAAACGCTACAGAAAATCGACATAAAGTTGTGTAGCATTGGCAAAAATATAAATGCACATTATTTTTTTAGAGAAAACTTTTTTTTGGTTTAATTGAGCGATTAAATGTCAATGTTGGATTTGGAAGACTTTTCTAGAATTAAGTGATACCTACTATTACATATAATACTGTGATATTTGTATGGCTAGCTCAACGTGATATAATAATGTTGATTTTGTTTGACCATTTATAAATTAAAATTAATAAATAAAATAAAAAAGGCTTTATTTCTAATGCGTTACATACATTCGGTAACTTTATGTTCGCGTGTTAAGCTTTTTAACTCTCACAGGGACCCTTTCTTTTCTTGGGAGAAATAGAATTTGCATGGTCTATAATCTATAAAAAAAAATCTATCAAATAATATTGACGAAAAAAATTTTTAGCAAAAAAAGTTTATAGTTATATTTTTTGTTTATATAAGTTTATATTACATATTATAATTAGCGACCCCTTAGCAACCCGTATCGGATTTGCGCAGGTGTAGTTTACTATTAAAGAAATTGAGATTTTTCTATTACAAAAATACCACCCTCGACTTTTTCCGGTGGATTTTTCAAAATTTTTTTTTCATCCTGGCAATTACGAAAACAATAAAAAAGTTCTCAAGTGATAGTCTATCTAAGTAGATAGTAATACATGCAGCATGCGGCAAATGATTTTATATTTATTTGATTTAGTTTGTAATATATTTTGCGAACGGTACATGATGTCATATTGTTATGGCGTTCCAAAGGTAAAACTGATTTTATCAGACACATTAATAGCATTAGCTCGTTTGCCGTCTTTATTGCGACCGGTAAATGCGATTCTCTCGATTGGAAGATGTGATTTTTCGTTCCATTTTCCCGTTCGTTTTATTGATGGCGAAGGTGGGAGGTAGATTGCTCTGATTGTGCGTCGGGCTTATATATGACTGTTGATTGTGAGGTCGTATGACATAATAGAACCTATAGGTCGAGCTCACACACGTCCTCAAGCCTGCCAAGAGGCACAAAAATCACAGCGAACAAGTGTAAATTAAAAAATACACCCCCAACATGTCAATCTCGGGCAGGACTATCCTTACTAATTTTATAAATGCGAAAGTGTGTGCAACTTACAGTGGAGTAGGTGTTAGATGATGATCGAGGATTGAGAATGAGGATCTGATGTTGAAGCAGAAAACTGGGTAGTAAGATGTCAAATATATCGTATACTAGCTGATGCCCGCGACTTCGTCTGCGTGGATTTAGTTTTTAAAATCCTGAGGGAACTCTCCAATTTCCGGGATCAAAAGTAGCCTATGTCACTCTCCAGGTCCTCAACTATACCCATACAAAAAATCACATCGATCCGCAGCTCTTTTGTAGCATTATTGAAGGACACACCTACAAAATAACACACTTCTGCATTTATACGAGTAGCATTACTAGAGATAGTACAGATGTCTTCATTCGAAACAAAATTACATTAGAAGAACTCGCCTAGGCATGGTATAGTATCGAATATGCTTGCCTCTAGAGACCTTTTTTTTCCGTGTAACATTACGTCAAAGCTGACACTGCGCTTTCCATTGTTACTTGCGTTTTCATTTCTTTCTTTTCTATGGACGCTGAAAATGTAGCTATAATTCTATATATATATAGAGTAAATTAATTAATTTTTTTAAGCTATTGCATAGCTTATATCGCGGGCCTTGAGCGTGGAGAACGAATCCAGAAATTCCGTAACGGAAATAACCTGACACGGGACTCCTCTCACCGCTAGATGGCGTTGATAAAAAATGCTATGCAATAGCTTTACCGCGGCAGTCCCCGAGTGCCACACGTCTTTTTTTTTTTAAAGCAAGGTTTTTGTAGCTGGCTAACTCAGTAGGTAGACCATGGATCATCTAGGTCCAGAGTACCTTGTCAAGACAAATCAAAAAAGTCCAAACACGATGGAGTTACTTAGTTTTATTACAGAGTTTCTATCCTGAGCCACTTTCCAGCTCCATCATATTATTGCATTATCATCCGATTTACATGGAAAATTTCAGCTCAATCGGAAACCGGGAAGTGACTCTAAGCTTGCAAGATTTAGCCCTTAACAAACAAACACACGTACATACATTGGTAGTTAAATAAAAGCTTGCAAAACCGCTCTAATTTTTAATCAACTTGGTATTACTTAATACTCTCAGTCTTAGAAGAGTAACTGGACATATCAATAATTTAATTAAGAGCCCCAATATCAAATCGGTTTAAGGTCTAAAAACTAATAGGTCAACTGTTCAATCCCCATCCGTTCTACTATTGTCGTACCCTCTCTTAACATAAGCTTTCGGCTTACGTTTAGGGGAGAAGGGAATACTAGTCAAAGTTCAGGATGGCTAAATAATCTTCTTAAAAAATCCTTTTTATGTGTAACTAGTATTAAACCTTTTATTTTAAAAACATTTGCATCTATACCTTTGTTCAAATCAAATAGGTGTCCATAAATTCCATACATTTTCGACTAGCTTTTGCTCGCGTCTTTCGTCCACAGGTTAGTATTTAAAAATCCCGAATTGTTCATTTTTCAAAAAAATTTTTTGCAAAAAATCACGTCGATCCATAGCGCTATTGCAGCGTGATTAAAGACAATGCAAGAACAATCACACTTTCGCAATTATAATATTATGTATTAGTATGATGTGCGTAAACATTGCTGTCATAAAGGACGCTCATCGTTAAATATTGTATACTTAATTTAATTATTAATTAATTTTGTGATTAACATCGAAGCCTTTGATCGAAGCATATATATTAATGTATCAAAATGTTTTAACATTTATCCATTATTGAATGCGTCTCGGGAGATTGCTTTGACATTTCAGTTGTGGGATAACGAACGCACATAAATATTTAATCATTTGCTATTAGCGATGATGATAATAATTATGAATTAATCAATGAAAATCAAAACTAGTTTCATCAATATATATTAATGTCATTTCTGTTAGTATTTCTAAGGTCCATAAATCTGGGGACCACATTTTTGGTGAATTCATGCAACAACCTAGAATACTGCCTTCATCTTCTAGAATCTAGAATTTCTCTTAGATACCTGGGACTTAGAAGTATTAAACAGAGTAGTAAAACTCTTTTTTTTTTTTTAATCATTCCATACAGAATTATGTGCTTGAAACCCAACCTAATCAGACAAAATGCTTTAGTTTAGATCAACGTTTCTAAAACGAGCCTCTAAGTCTAAGGTATGGAACGCTCTTCCGGCATCCATGTTTCTTACCACGTATATCTTGAGTACCTTTTCAGCATGAATAGGCATATTCCATAAAAGTCCCTCCAACTTAGACCGTAGATTTTGTACCATGTTACTCTTGATACAATATTACTCAAGTAATAGTCAAATGTCCCTTTCGGTTCTTTGTAACTTATAGGTTATACAAAAGAGCGTAGGTAATATTCGAACGACTCACTCCTTTGTGGTAACAAAAATGTATGGTATTTTTCATATTATAAATCGACGCCAGAAACCTGTTAAAGATATGTCAAAAGAGAAATATGCAATAGGTATCGCATGTTACGGGCTCAGTTACCGAGGTAACGTTACGGTAACGCGATGCGAGGAAATCACTCGAAAGCGGGAACGGGAGTGGAAACAGTCGTTTTGTTACGCTCACTTGTTAGGATACCCATTGTACGCTGGCTTTGTTCTTGTACTTGTATCCCATTCATAAAGACTTCTTTTTTTTCTGTTTAAATTGAGGTTAGTTCAGCGTCTATGTTTTGTTGAATGGTTTACTGTATTATGGAACTGTCCAGATTTTATTCCATTGCTTTTTTTGTTAGCATCTAGGTTGTCATCTTTTGAAGGTCATACGCCATGGAAACTTTCGGTTCCATTAAATTAAAAGGAAAATTAAAATTATTTCAACCACCATTATTATTCTTATACTACTTGATTTCCGTTGCTTCGCTTGCGTGGATTTAGTTTCTAAAAATCCCACGGGAACTAAGCCATTAAGGTAAAATAGTTTATGTCACTCCAGGTCCTCAACTATACCCTGCATTCATACTAATACGTTGTTGTATTTTTGAAGCCCAAGTTAAAAACAATTCACTTTACAATAATGGTAAGGTTAATAGTTGATTCCCGCGGTTTCGCTTGCGTGGATTTAGTTTCTAAAAATTCCGCGGGAACTAAGCCATTAAGGTATTACAAGATACCTGCTTTGTCTTGGAGGCGTGGAGTTATAATTTATAAATAATCCTCGGGAACCTTCTATTGTTCCAGGATGAAAAATAGGTTATGTCACTCCAGGTCCTCAACTATACCCTGCATTCATGTCAATCCGTTGCTGTATTTTTGAAGCCCAAGTTACCAAAAATTCACTTTATAATAATGGTAAGGTACATGGTTATACGTAGATTGAAAAGTCAGTCTCCGATAAAAAATATGTGAATATTTTTGAGAAAAATAAAATAGCATGTTATCCAAAACGCCGATATTGGATTAAAAGTACAATTAAAAATTTTTGCATGAAAAAATACGCAAAAATGATTCCGAGAGAGAGTATGAATAGAAAAAAATACCTATCGCGTCGATTGTACTTTTCAACTTTTGTGTTTATTTTTAGGAAAAACTACAAGTTAGTGATGTAGATAGATTCAAAACTCTTATAATATGTTTGTTGTAAACATCCATACATTTTATGAGATACCGTAAATAAAAGTACTTACTTTTAACTCACATTATTAACATTATTCTATCATAGACTTTACTAGTAATAAATATTTTTTCTACTAATTATTGGAATTTAAACCGATCTAGATTTTTAATGGGTCCCGACTGTTTAAGTCATATTATTGAACTGTATTCTAGATTACTGGACTGTTTTTTCCTTTTCAGTGTTTATTTACGCAGTCGGATTTTTGATTTTCTTCAAATATTTTATTTTTCACTTTTTAGTTAGGATTATAAGACGATTTTAGTAAACAACTTTAAACTGTCGTAAAAGTGAAACATGATAAGAGAAACCTAACAATGATTTTCAAATATCTATTCAATGATACCTCACTCAATATAGTTCGCCGACTTTAATTTTTTCCTTTTCACAATAAGGCGTCTGGTGGTCGCCATATTGATATTTTTTCACTGTTATGTTTTTAGTAACACTCCCAAGATAAACACAAATCGATTGATGTAAGAATCATCAAAATCGGCCTACGCGTTTGGTCTCTAGTGCGCCACATACATACATACAGATTGATAAACACACACAAAAACATTGGACAGAATCAGGCGTTATTTTGTGGAAGTTCATGATTAGCAAGAAAAGGCTAGAGTTATTTTGCTATAATCCACCAACAGAAAAAATTCTGTATGGTCAAAAATGCTGTATTGTCACAACATTGTAAAGTAGATATCTCCTGAGGATGCTCCGGTGTCGGGGCGAAACGTGCGTCGAGAGTAGTATAAAAGTCTTGTGTGCTGGTGCATGTTAGTTGTGGTGGCATTGCTTGCTTGGGAACTTGGCTTTTTTGCTTGGTTGGGAAGGTAAGCGGTGCTTTGCTTTTAACTGCATGTTTGACCGTACACATTTTTTCTGTTGGCGGATTATAGCAAAATAACTCTAACCTTTTCTTACAGACAAAAACTGCAATCGGTCAAAAGTTTAAAACTATAACTATACGTATGAGTAAATCGCAGTTATAAAGCATCCACGCGAAGTTGCTGTATGTTCCCAAACCGAGTATCCGATAACCTTTTAAGAAACTTCTGGAAATGCCCTGTTATCAAGTTCTCGAAGAAAAATACGATATATTCGAACGAAACGCGAAGTTTTCCACGGGACTACGCGAACACGGGATTGGTTTTGTATCGCCTGTTTGATAGTTTGTTGGATTGGTTGAGAATACTTTGCGAAATTCTCGCAGTTTTATTCCTATTTTGGTTACATTGCGAAAGTGTCGTAGGTATATGCGAACAGAAAGTTTGGAATATTGCATGCTCCAAAGTTAGCCGTCAAACGTTACAATGCAGTGCACTGTTAATAGATTGTCAAATCCAGTTCTTTTGCTAAAAGGCATTTTCGCTTGGCTCCCTTGCGAAGCCAGTAAAAAACCAGTCAAGTGCGAATCGGACCCGCACACGAAAAGATACCATCGTAAAAGATTTAACACCGGCTATTATTAATATTAAGATCGAACAACAACAAATTTTTAACTATAACATAAAATAATACATACGCATAACAAAATTCTAAATTAAAGCTAAATATAAAAAAATATAATCTAACCCACTGCAACGAGGAAATATGTTATATGTTATATTGAATACAAATAAAATAGAAAAAAATAATTAACTTAATGTTGTTTTTATTTGCTGTTATAGCGGCAATAGATTTCTATTCACATTTTATGAAAATTACAAGTATATGTATATTGTGGTTCATGAAATACAGCCTACTGACAAACATACGGATGGATGGACGGACGGACGGACATACGGACGGACAGACGGACAGCAGGCTTAGTAATGTAATAGGGTCCCGTCGGCACTGTTTGGGTACGGAAAAATAAATGAGAATAAAATCCACTGTTAAATACCAAAGTATGAATTAAACTTTCACGTTTTCCAAGTATTGGATCTTCAGAAGTGTTCTATAAACATCGTTTCAACTTTGGTTCAATATCTTTATACCGGCTTTAGAAGTTTTGTGTTGAAAAAATGGTAGGTATTCCGGAAAGGCCATTTTTCATCGGGATACCGAATCCCATTACTGTGAGAGCGCAAGGGCGAGAGGAATCCAACTTTAAGGGCAATTAATTTTATTGCGATCTAAACAAATGTTTCGTCCAAATAACTTATTCATTAGCAGAATCAATTTCGCGTAATCTGCTCCGTATCTCAAATTGTTTGTTGAACTTTGAAAAGGGTTCCCCTTTAGGTCGAAGTTGGAATTTGTTTTAGAATGGCCCATTTGGACTAAGTAGGGGAAGCTAATTATTTTGTTCGTTGTCATTTTCGGATTTGTATACCTTTTAATGCTTCTGTGGAGTTCTTCCTTCAAGTTTAACTAACTCTTTTTTTTTTTTAACTAATGCCTTGCTCTTTTTTTTGATTGCATAACAGCTGATGCCCGCGACTTTATCGTAAATTTAATTTTTTTGAGAATCCCGTTGAAATTTTGATTTTACATCGTTTTCGGAGTGCCAAGCTATCTCTGTTGCGAATTTTGTCGAGATCTGTTGTGGTGTGAGTGGTTTAGCCGTTAAATGTTAACAAACCGAGTGATTTATCTAACGCAGATTCTCAGATTCTCAGATGATCTCAGATTGGTCCATGATGTATTATGTATATTTCAAATTTTAGGATATTTTAATTAAATATATAATAATTACCGTCACTGAATTTATTAATATAAAATTGAGTTCAATTTATTCTAAATTAGTAATGATTTCATTTTATTTGGCAGACAGGTTTTTTAAATTTTATTTTATCACTTATTGCACAATACTCTGACAAATGAACACGCAATTTCTTGGCGAGTTTAAAATATAGGGAAATCTCTGTTTGTCGAGTCTTGCCGAGTTTTGTCACTTTACAATTTTTCAACTATATCTGTGTAAAAAATCACATCGGTCTGCTCCGTGTTTGCGTGATTGAAAGACAAACCAACAAACGAAGGAATTTGCATTTAATATTATAATATCATTAAGGATTAAAAGATAATACCG
This sequence comes from Hipparchia sbordonii, assembly GCA_038048805.1. Lineage (NCBI taxonomy): Eukaryota > Metazoa > Arthropoda > Insecta > Lepidoptera > Nymphalidae > Hipparchia > Hipparchia sbordonii. The sequence continues at coordinate 4,134,545 of JBBIWI010000007.1, forward strand.
TATTACCACTATTACCGTAATTCTAAAGGTAGTATTATATTGTAATTTACAAAAGCAATATCTATTGCTAAGTTGGTAACATCGAGTAGTGTTATCCATGAGCCGAGTGTAGCAGTTAATTGAAAACCACGTAATACCCGATACGATACGAAAGCCAATTTAGCCTCGTTACTTGATAGTGGATACCAACTTAACCGTAATCAGAATATAGGTACGAATTTATTCTCTGATTGTGTTTGGATAATAGATTTTCTATCCAGAGTTGTGTTCTTTTTTTGTAAAATCACAAACAAACAATAAATCAACGTGTCTCTTAAAGTATCTTCAATTAAAGGTGTAAATATTGCTCGCTAATTGTATCAATTCAATACAGCATCTTTTGTTCAAAACAAGAATTTTCGAAACTCAGACAGCCTCGCTAATCAGTGGAGGCCCGTACAAAGGGAACTATTGTTAAATAATTACAAAAACGCTTTTAACTGGTTGAAACTCATTGGTATAACAAATGAAATTATAAGGCATTCAAGCTGAATACTATAGAAATAATTGATAGGGAGTTTCTGATTAAGAATGAAATTAAAAAAGCTTTTATTATGAAATAATGAATCTGTCTCCTTACTTCAGTAGATCTTACAATTTCATATTTTAAAATTTAAATATTGGTAATTGAACGTGTGTTTAAATTTTTACTATTTAGTCACTTGAACTTATGATTTATTTTTCTTTTCAGATTTACGAAACACCGGAAAATACGCGTCCAAAAAAATGGTCTTCGAAACTGAAACTTAATACTTCAGGAAGTTCTAAATCTTCAGACAAGTCACCCGAAAGCCCTTATATATATGGAACCATTAGCGGCCAAAATGGTTCAGCTCTATCAAAATCCATGAAGTACGCAGAACCATGGCTTTATGGGTCCATTAGGACCCAAACTCCTACTGGAAGACCGAGTGTCTTCTCAGCATATCCAGAAGTTCCCGGACCCGTCTTAATAAGCACTCCTCAAAAACCAACTCCCCATAACTATGCTGTTATACTATGTTCCTGTCCTGAATACCTTAACGGTACGAAGAAAACCAGATCTACCAAAGTCAGTATATGTAAGAAATGCAAGGGATCTCGTTTGCCACTAACTATCACTGAAAGTCCACGATTGCTAGTGGGTGGAACTGTACGTGGTACTCAAGTTAGTCGTGATGCTGGTGGCTTGTTAAGAGCTGGTACTGTAAGAGTTCAAAGCACTAAGTCTCGACCGAGTATTTTAAAGCCCAATGGCGATAATGACCCATACGACTTAATGCGTAGAAGTAGATTAGCGCCTCCTCATGAAACTCGTATCGGAAGTCAGTTTTCTACATCGAGATCTCGAGCAAAGAGTATAAGCCCCTGTCGGATAAAAACTAAAGAACCAAGTCCAGAAACTCTTAGCAAAAGTAGAAGTAAATCAGTGAGTCGAGTTAATGAATTATGGATTGATGAAGATACTTCATCAGATAAAAAGAAATCCATATTATCCTGTGACATAAATCCCTATGAGTTGGTGAAAACGAATCATTCTAAATCTATGGTGGAAGTCGAGTTTGATGATGATTTCAGTGATGTTTTTCAAGATTCTCTTAAACCTAGATCTTTAAATAAGCCTAAATCTGATAACAACGTTAAAGCAATTAGTGGACAAAGAATTCGGGTATCTAATGAAATAAAATCTAATAGTATAGAAGAAGTGTCTTCATATGACCCTGTCAATTATGATCTCAAAAATTATGACTTTAAATCTAATGATATGTCTTCGGCATTATCTTTACCAAACATTAAAAATGAAAATAGTAAAGTAGCTTCATTAAGTAAAAGTAGCAATAAAAAAGTAGTAAGTATATCTTCATCAAATCGTGTAAAGCAGAAAAGCGTTTCACCGAAAAGACCACCGAGGAGAGTAAGACACAATAAAACAGAAGATGACAGTGAAAGTGACAGTCAGCGCTTACCTGAGAGAAACTTTAATAAAAAGCCCACCAGTGATTATTCACGTAATTCTAAATATAAAAATCACAACTCTGATACTATTAAATCAATTCTTAAAAAACCAAGAAATTACGAACAAAATGAGACTAAAAACAAAGTTGAAATTAATGAAGACTCATTTGAAAGTAAGCGTATTAATTCGTCACAGTTTTACCTTCCAAAACCTAAAGATAAGATATTGAATTCATCTCAAAATATTTATCAACGAAAAAGAGTTCAATTTCTTGTTGAGAATGAAGAAACCAAAGTTATATTTACAGCAGACTTAAATTTACACGATAATATTTTAAAAGAAGATAAGCCCAGTATTGTTATTGAGGCCGAAGAGGAAGTTATTGCTGAAGGTGATGTCGTAAGTCATAGTTTAGAAGCAGCGGAAAATAATGTAATATATCCAAATGATAATAATGAACTCCAAAATGATTCAGAGGTGTATGAGGATGTGCAAATCAATTTAGAGTTAAATAAAATTGCAACAGACATAATAGAAACAAATTCGAAGAGCACGTTAAAAGTTGAAAGCGATGCTATTTCTATACAAAATGAAGGTAACATTTATTTTACTTTTAATATTTTGTAAAAATTCTTTTGTTTTAATTTTTATTAAAAATATTTTTTTATTCCAGATAATAATATACCAAGAATTCCAATTCTACGCCGCTCTGAATCAGAAAGGCTAGCATCAACAATTTCCATAACTCCTCCAAAGTTTTTAGATACTATGGCTCTTAGGTCAAAAAATAAACATGGTCATACAAGTCAAGTATTTTTGGAGTTTGTTAGTGAAATTGAGACAACAACTCAACAAAAATGTGATGGTCCCGAAAACCAAATTAGAGCAAATATTGATAACGTTCAAGATACTCCAAGTAATTATGATATTGATATCGGTAATTTAAGTGACAGTAGTGAGATAACAAGTAAAGTACTGAAAAATCTCCGCAATGGTATAACAGGTTCACCAGAACCACCACCAAGATTAAAGTCAAAATCAAAGAAACACAATTACGTTAAAACTAGATTTGTGCGTAATAATTCTTCAAGCTCAACTAGTGATGAATGGTCGGATTCAAATGAAAATGAACAAAAAACTATACTTAGAGTGAAACAATTTGATTCTGATGAGTTTGAAGAGCATAAAGAACGAAAAGAGATTCATAAAACTATGGAGATAGAACCAAGAAAAACCTCAATACAAATCAACGGCGATGAGTGCTATTCTACTATGAATGTAAGGGGCGATACACCAATATATCTCTCATCAGTAGTTGTAAATGATGACTATAGTAATGCATGTAATACATATCAAACAGGGACTACTGTTACTATAAGTGTAGGGTCACCACAATCTGAACATAAAAAGTCAAAAAGTCAAATATATATTGGGACAGAGTTTCCAGGAACAATTGATAAAACGAAAGAATCCAACACATATGAAGATTATAATAATGATACTTATAAAGATCAATATGTAGAATATATACGTAAAAATGATATAACTTCTATTTTGAATGATCCTGTTGAAGCTGTTAGAAGAAACTTGATACCCCATGTTTGTGGAAAAAAAGATGATCTAGAAAACTTGGAAAAAAATGACCACCAAACGGATATGGTGAATGACAGTAAACCTTCTGAAAGTGGTAATTATATAACTAAACTTTTTGATGATCCATTCTTTTCACATTTAGCAGAAGGACTTGATTCGGATCTAGTTAAAAAACTAATAGAAAACTCTTTAATAAAACTCCAAGAGACCAAGCATCAGGAGGGGACAGAAAGCAGCAAAGCAACCATAGAAAAACTTATTGAAAGTTCACTTATAAATTTAAAAGAAGAAGTTCAGAAGGAAAATAATCAAAAGGAAAACATTAAAAAGGAAAACAAAATAAATAATGTCACTACACAAACTTTAGAAGAAGAAAATAATTCGCATGAAATTAGTGGTTGTTTAGAACACGATGACAAAGGCTGCTCTGCTCCCTATGAAAGTATGGAGTACGAGAGCGGAGCTATGGGTGTTTTCTCGGACCTTGAACCAATGTCAGACTGTTATAATGCGTCAGCAAGTGAATTATCAACCGAGGATGACACTAACTCTACGAGATCAAAGTTTTACCAAATGTTAGTAGATGCTGCAATTTGCGATATTGAAATAGCAAATAATACAGATGATGATCACCTATACGAATCAATTAGACTAAATAGTGATCCAATTTATGAAGAAATCGGAGATATGCCTCCACCTTTACCAACTAATCCTCCTCCTAATTCTTTGTTATTGTTAGATGATGAAAAAAGGAGTGGATCACGATCAATATTTGAAGGTGCTTCCAAATACGACATATTATCTTACTTAGTAGATGCTAAAGAAAGAGGAATTGATGATGAAGAAACCTATATTACAAATTATGCTAACGAAAATGATAATTCAAATATTTTAGATGATTCAAAAGAAAAATCTGAAGTGAGAAAATCAAAGCTAATCAGTAGTAACACCAGTCAGCTATCTAATGCATCTGATTCAAGTGAAGATAACTCATTAGTTATTAATCAAGATGGTATAGAAAAAGCCGCGGTATGTAAAAAACCTTCAGCTGAAATTGAGAGAAATGATTCAGGAGTTGGTTCTGAAACCAGTAAATCATCTAGAAGTAGACTTCAAGGAAAGATAACACCTAATAATATTATAAATGATAAGGATTCTCCGATTCATTTATGTGAAGATTGTGATACTGCAGTTGAAACTCAAATTACAGAACAAGGTAATATAATCACTAACGTATAAGATTTATGGCATCTATTTGAACTTTATTGCAACACTATAGTATATAATTAAATCTTTTATTTTTTAGGTTCAGTTTACGCTCCTTTAGTATGCCGAAAATGTTCAAAAAAAAGGACAGAGAGAAAAGAAATAATAACAGAAATTGTAGAAACTGAAGAGAAATATGGCCGCGATCTACAAATTATTCTTGAAGAATTTTATAAACCTATGTTAGTGGCTGGTCTGCTAACACAGGAACAACTAAGTGCTATCTTTTTAAACGTTGAAGAATTGATAGATAATAATCAAGTATTATCCGAAAAATTAAGGGATGCTCTCGAAATAGCCGTGGAACAAGGAGATGAGGTATTTCATAAAATATAAGCATATATTATCCTCAAATTTTTACACATTAAAGATTCGAGTATTTTCGAAATGGAAATTAACATGCTAGAGTTTTCCATAATATTTAAAATCTATACTTTATTTGTTTCAGGACTTACTGACGGTCAACGTTGGTAAGATTCTCTTGGAGTGTTCTGGCATGCTGACAGCTTTTCAATCATATTGTGTAAAACAAGCAGGTGCCGCATTGCTTTTGGCCGGTTTGGAGAAGGAGAAGGAACTCCTGAGGATATTCTTGCGCGTCTCGCAAATGGAAAATGCGGTTCTGAGGAGGATGAACCTTAACTCATTCCTCATGGTAAGTTGTTGTTAAATATTATATTAATTACTTCCACAAACTATAAAATCTATAAAAAAATGATGAAGGAGCTTTTAAAAAGAATAAGAAAGTAATTTATATATTCTGAAGAACAATTTTGTCATTTACTAAACATAATAATTTCACTAACAGTAGGTACATGCTGTGATTAGTTATAGATCCGAAACAATGTGATTGTTAATTAGAGCCTTAGAAGAAGGCTCAGGGCTGCTTAGTGAGTGTCCCTGCGAGATCAAATAAAAAATGAGGATATCCGTGACAATGGGCGAAGCGCATTTTTCGAAGAACCGATGTTCGTTTTCATTCCAAAGAGTTGTGACATTGCATCGAAAAGCGCAGTGTTTGCAGTCTCCCCACTAGGTGTTCTGACGACATAAGACGTCAAACAAGGAGCCGCTGTTTACAAGCAGTGCAAGACTGAGGTATATGGAAGTATATGTAGAAGCCTGTGGACGTGAGTGGACATCTATCGGTTGATAAAGAAGAAGGATTATTAACATAAAGATTCTTTGTGTAGGGTTTAATAATAAAATGATTGTCGTCAGGTGCCAGTTCAACGCGTGACAAAATATCCCCTCCTTCTTTCACGGCTGTACCGAGCAACACCGACTTGCGCATCAGAAAGAGAAGATGTAAAGGGCGCTCAGCGTTGTGTTGAATCGAGACTAGAAGAGATAAATGCTGCGGCCGCGGCCGCCGCTGCAGCTGCGAGGGATGTGCCGCTATGGCGAAGACTGGCTGCTGCGAGGCGGACGGCCCATGACTTGCACGTCGCTGACATAAGGCTGAGGAAGATGGCTGTAGATGTGCTGGATTGGAATCATGATGATGCTAGGTAGATAACTCTGTTCAATTAATTCGTGAACGAAAATGATACAGTCGTATACAATTTATCGAAGTAGAATGGCGTTATTTATCTATGCATTGACATTAGCAAATTGTAGTTAAAAATTAGTTTTGTGCATGTGAGAGATTTGTGGGTTTGTTCTGTATTCTGAGATTTGTGCATTCCGATCTACTTACTTCAGATACTACTTAAAACTACAAAATTCTTCAAATTAGGTCATTAATTTAAAGGAATTCATAACCTAAAATTTACAGTTGGGGGTCAAACATATATGTACGCGCGCGCGTAGGCATAAAAAAAACTATCGCATTTATTTGAATTTTAACGCATATTCATACTGATTTTTTAATTATTTGCGTGTTGTTACAATTTTTAATTTATTTTGAAGGTTTGCAATGGAAGGCAAGCTGCTGTTTACACAACCGAACGACAACAACTGGCGTAAGGGTCGTACGATCAAACTGATGTCGATCAACGCCCTTTTGGTAACTAATGGAAAGGTAAACTTTACTTTTTATAATATTAATATCATTCTCCCACTCATGAGTGGGTGTAGAAGCTGGGTGGGGAAAGGGTGCTGAGTAGGTACATGACTGGTTTGATGTACTAGCGCGTAGAACAGTCAAAAGACGATGTCGACGACGACGTTATGTTGTGGGTGTGACGATCGCCACAGAATAAGTTCTTGGGATACTTGTATGCATTGAATGCCAGAACTTCGCTTAAGAGAGGAGGTGGTTTTCCGATTTTACATTTTCCTGTGAGGGTTTGCCATACCCACTTTCACTACAAATCATAAATATTTTAGGAACTTTGCAAAGTTTTTCTTTAACGTTTTTCATTGAAAACTGCAACACTTAATATTATAAATATTAGACAAAAACGTATCATATTTTCAATTCCAGCCAACGATCGCTCACAAAACGAACGAATTACGGGAAACGCGGGAAGCAAGAGATCGTGAGGCGAGAGAGAGAGAAGGGGAGGCTCTCTTCGCACGAAGTGGAGTGAGAGAGGCTGCTTTGTTGCTAGTGAGAGAGAAGGCAGGAAGATACACGTTGCAAAGAGAGCCGCTTTTCCTCGATCGTTGCGTGGTCGCCGCGGATCACGAGCCCGAACACTTTTTTGAGGTCCACGAGATTACGACTAAGGATTCCTTTATTTTCAAGGTAAGGGACGAAAAAAACATGCAATTTGTGATAGACTAGTCCTTTAGATTTTGGCCTGCTTTCCAAAATCCGGGGTTGAATCCCAAGCGAATTCGAAACGAATGGTTGTAATAATAAGTTGCTTTGGTTAAAGTACCTTATGCTTACACAAACGGAGAGAAAACGGAGAAATTAAATAGATTGTTGGTGCGATTTCTTCTTAAAAGCACCGACTTGCCTAAAGTCAGAAAAAGAAATCTCTCTTGTGAAAGAAGTCTCTCTCCGGTCGTGTCGGATTTCCGTTCCATCGGATTACAAGAGTTAGGTGATAGAGAGTGCACCTGTATTTGCGCACACACCTGTGCACTATAATATCTCCCGGACAGATAGCTAATCTCTGTAGAGATTGGCCGCCAGGGAGGACATTATTGTTATTTACTTCAATGCTCAAGGAACTATTTTGATACGTTTATCTAAAATCAGTATGCTTACTCCGGGCAGTGCCAACGTTTATGCATTGCAGTGTAGTCAGCACTTGCAATATATTTTGGCACAAGCCATTGCACTTTATTTACGAGTGCTATGCTCGCTTTATTTGGCACGAGATTTTTGTGACGCGCCTGCGGTGAGTGCCGTAGCTAACATGTGTTTGCATAAATTTGTTAAAAACATTTTCTATACAATATGTTTATTTTACAAGTGTTACGCCGCATGTAGATATGGAATTTAAATGGCCTTTATTACAAGCTTTTATTAACAGGCAATGTTTGTATGTTTATGTATTATGTATGCATTTGCATGCGTAGTTTTAAGTTGTATTAATTTTTGTTTCTTTCTTTTGTGCAATAAAGCTTTTATCTATCTATCTATCTACGTTTATGTATGATAAAAATAATTTAATTCTAATTGTTGTTGACAATTGTTTAGGTCCAAATTCTGCATGCTGAATTACAACCGCTTCCCGGTTTCCGATCGAGCAAAAATTTTGTACGAGTATATCTAAATCGGATGACAATTTTAAGATATTTTAGGGCGTGCATAATAATTAATTAATATATCCTATCAATACGCGTGGCTATTTCGTGTGAAAAATGGGGCATATCAGCCACATCAGGGCACACGAACGAAGCCCTTATTGAACTTTTTTAATTAACTAACAGAGATCGCAGTCACTGTTGCTGAAATCGGCAATGATGTCATATACAACGTGTATTGAAACTCCCAAATAATATTGAAGAAGGTAAATGTGCTAATAAATCTGAACAACTTTCCCCAAGGAACATAGGTCGAAATGTGAAAAAAAATTTGGACTTCCCAAACAAAATTGACGATCAGCTGATTGATTTACTATGGGAGGTAAATATTTTTTTTTATATTTCGACCTAGGTTCCTTGGGGAAAGTTGTTCAGTTTCATGAGCACATTCACCTCCTTCAGTATTATTTCGGAGTTTCAATACACGTTGTATTTAATTTTATTAGTGACGTAGTGATAAAATATTTCTTTATCTCATTACAGGCGGAAGAAAGTGCCCGCACGCGCATCTGGTACCGTCAGATACAGTACCACGCGCAGGGCGCAGGCGCGTGGCGGAAGCGTCGAAACGCGCTCGCCAACATCATGATAAACCCCATGCTTACTAGAAACTAAAGTTAAGGACGGAATTAGGCTACAGGAAAAATGATTACATTCTTAATGCCCGTTTTCACGAACGTTTCCTACCTTTTACGGCAGCAATGTAGGTGACGCTTTCCGTCAATCACGTTTTCACGAACTCAGCCGAATTTACACTGCGAAATTAGTGGCATGGAATTAGTTTCATGACATTAATTTCATCAACAACTAGCGGCCCGTCCCGGCTTCGCACGGGTGGACATAAGATTAAATATAGCCTTTGTTACTCAGGGTGAATGTAGCTTTCCAATGGTGAAAGAATTTTTGAAATCAGCACAGTAGTTTTTGAGTTTATTCATTACAAACATACTCACAAAAATACAAATCCTTCCTCTTTATAATAGTAGTGTAGATTTCACGTGTAAACTTTTAATTTCATGCATGAAGTTAATGGATACATCATGAAATTAGAAGTTTACTTACACGAAAAATTGTTGATGAAATTAATTTCGTGACACTAATTTCGCAGTGTGAATTCGGCTTAATTAGGGAACGCCCAAACGACATTGAGTAAAGGATTGTTACTATCTACGTAAAGAGACTCCTACATAGGGTACGATTTAGGTAATGAAAACGAGCATTAGTATCCCATCCACAGTTCCACTTGGTATGCATGTTTGTGCATATGATGTAGGGCATTACGCTGAGCTGTAAGCCCTTTCTGGGTGCCATAGGCTATTAATGTTACGTTATTATATTTGTTTGTCTGGAACACCATTACTGGATATAATACGGTTTTTTTTTCTTTCTAGTTTTGAAGGGTATGCTTAAAAATTAAGCGCTCGTTACTTATACCTAAGGGAAGTTGACTCGATTTTTATAAGCAATTGTTTTGAACAAAAGCTTATTCTACTCAGTTTCTAAAATAGAAAGAAAATTGAATATCTGCATAAAGTATAATAATAAATAATTGGGTATGTTTTCTAATATTCTTTTATTTACTTAAAGTAAATGTTTTTAGTAATATAGCTCAATGTCATTTTTCTTTTTTTAATATCTTAACTAGTCTCGAAAATATAGAGCTTTTAAGTTTCCTCTTAGAAAAAGAGAGCACTAATGCAACATGACGTCATTAGCTCCATACACTCTGCATACAAAATTTCGTTTTAGAAAGAGACAGATACAGTCGCATTAAAACAGCTTATAACCTATTTGTTTTTTAACCGATATTTTTCAACAATTATTTTATAAATTCACAGAGAGTTTTAGTTTTAGTATTTTATCTATGTGCACATAGCTAAAAATCAAATATTTATAAGTAAGTACTCTATTGTATTGATTTTTGAATATAAATTATTGTCCATTTATAAATCAAGTTGACAGAGTAGCATTGATCGATGGTAACATTACGTTAGCGAAAATCCTTGGAAAGCTGATGAAAGTTAATGGAAATTCACTTTTCCTGTAGCCTAAGATTATTTATAATGAGGTATTCATTATATGCATAATTTAAAACCGCCTCAAAAATATTATACATTTGAATGAACAACATTTTTATTTATTACGTGCAATATGAATATTATCAATTGAGTTTTATTATTTATTTTTATGCGAAGAAATATTTTAATTTCAATGAATGAAATGAAAAAAAAATATTATATGTATTCGTATTATGAGTAATTTAATTTAAAAAATTGTGCAGGAAGTCATGGTAGTTTTTTGAAAAAAATATTTACTTGATTGATTTATTCTATAGAGATTATTTTTTATTCTAGATTGATTTCTTGAGAGTTTGGATCAATTATATTTTTTAAGTTTATCTATTGCACATTTCGACCTATACGTAGAATAGAGTTATATATGATTATGGCACAAAAATTTTTTATTGCATTTTTAAGCCTAAAAAGATCTCTAATATTTACTAGTGAAATCAAAATTTTAAAAAGTTATGTAGATCCAAAGATACCAGTCGAATAAAGGTACATTTAATTTATTTCTCCAAAGAAGAAGGGCCCGACAGCACAAGTGTCAGTATTCACTGTCCAGATCAGCGCGATCGGAGGGTCACATCTGCAGTTGTATTCATGTTCTCCGAAATGATAGTGTGCACACGCTCACACTTTTATCTGCTATTTTCGTGTTAATTTTGTTATTATTTTTTACTATATGTGCTCAAACTTAAAAATACACGCTCAAAACATATGATCTTCCCTTCGTTAAAGCCAAAAAAAATTGAATATAGTAATACGACAAATGCCGTGGAGATAAAAAAAATGGAAAAATGAATGTTCCAGGTAAGTGAATGGAATTTTCTTTCTTCAGCTTTGTAATTATATTACATAGATTGCTCTTAGATAGTTGTATATAATAATTTTTACAGATATATATTTTTAAAGCTAAATAATTAAGTTAAACGGTTCCACATTCATATAGAACATTATACCTCGGAATGTTAGATTTTACTACAAAAAACAATCAAAAAAAGAAATATCAATTCATTACACCTATTAAACATTAATTCATACATTTTAATAAGTAATCAATAATATTAATTATTTTACCATACTACTTTATTATTCGGAAATCATGTAAAAAATATCGGGACAATGTGCACAAGTTACTTTGTTCGAGGGAAATTATTTTGAAATTATGAGGTATATGTGTATATATTCATTTATTCTTGGTTTGACATTGAGATATATATCCTTATTCAACTGAAAACTACCATAAAAGCCTAAAATTAATAATTTTTTTTATGTTAAGTATTTATAAAAAAACTACATAAAACTATTTAGACCTGTTTTCTGTAGTTAATTGCTTTAACGTTTTAATGATGTTAATTTTTGTTTTCAGAAAATGGCAGTGTCAGTAGTGGAGCTTTTACAATAACAGCACTACCACAGGGAGCTGAAAAAATTAGGCAAGAGGTCCCTGATATATGGGAAGATTGATATATCAGATGGAACTGTAAGAGACAGTCGATTATCTATACTGCAGCCGGCATATAATAATAAATACCAGTTTTTGCTACTGACAAAACTAGCCATAAGGCTGCACCATGTTGCTGAAAATTCTATAAAAGATAATAAATAATGTTTACCGTCGCCTGCAATTGCAACAACTAGACCTAACACTTTTAACTCGGTCCAACTTTGAAAATTCCCCTGCTGTTAGCTTTGGGAATTTGTCTTGAATATCATCACCAAAATGTTTACCGACTCCCATGCCTTCTCCGTTAAATACGCATAAATTGTCGTGATGCCTTTTATTCTAACCATATGATGATCACTGGACGCAATCACCATCTACAACTAACTCTTACAGTGCACCTAACGACTCTAGAGATGATGATGTGCCGCATCTTCTTTACAAATTCATTATTTTGATTAATTTAAAATTTTCATTTTGCGCGGTACCCAGTGGATCTCTGCCACCACAATATTATTTTCTTCGTGATTTAAAATATCTATTCAATTAAAATATTAATAATATAGACATAAATAACTTAGATATGTTACACGTTGCGATCGGCAACGCAACGATCACATCCTCGGCAGGCTCAGTGTCCGTGACATCGGAGATAAGCTGCAAGAAGCCCGTCTAAGATGGTATGGTCATGTAGCACGGAAACCACAAAGCTACGTCGGTAATAGATGTCTTAACATCGCCGTCCCTGGAGCTAAATCTCGCGGCCGTCCAAGAAAGCGCTGGCTGGACCTCGTAGGCGCCGATATGAGAGCCAATAAATTAAGAAAATTGGATGCACAAGACCGGGAAAAGTGGGCAAAAGCATGCCGGAAAGCGGACCCCACCTAGTGGGATAACGCTCAGTCGAAGAAGAACTTAGATATGATTGATTTCTTATTGATTGCCAATAATAAATCGCACAGAAAAATTGTGGAAAATAGAGAAAATGTTTTTAAACCTTTTTGTTTGCCAATATTCGGTTGTACTATTTTTAAAACTCCTGAAAGAACTTATATATTGTCCTTGTAGCAATTTTATTTCGTTGGTTTTATTCGAGTTTTCTATAATAGGATTATTATTAATGCTAAATAATAGTTCCTAATACGTTATTTATGTTTATGTTTTATATTATTTATTTATTAGTTTCATTTTGAGGTTTCTATAGTAGGATTATTAATACATTCTACTTACATATTTACACAATAGTTCCTAAATTTAATTTCCTAAATATATAAAAGGATAAGGTGACTAATTGACTGACTGACTCATCATCATCACATTGCTCAAAACACTGGATAGATCGGGCTGAAAGACATACAGATAGCTATTATGACGTAGGCATCCGCTAAGAAAGAATTTTTGAAAATTCAACCCCTAAGGGGGTAAAATAGGGGATTGAAAAATCGAACTTAATGTGAGCAAAGTTGCGGGCAAAAGTTAGTATTACCTATATAAAATACAAAGTACTTTCAGTTATTTTATTATTAATTTTTACATTTTTTTGTAAGACAATTTTATAGTAGGTACATGCTTAGTAATTAAAAAAATTAGTCAAATTATGTTGAATTTTTTTTACTAATAAATGTGTTATTATGAAATAAGAAACACTGTTTATTTTGTATTTATATTTCATCCTTTACAGCGAATAAGACCGTTTGAAGATTAGTATTTCCATAAAAAAAAGTTATATATAGACATGGTACGAACACTTTTCCCAAGTATAAGGTTACATATACATATAGAACATGGAGACATCCGCAAAAAATCGTCACATATGCATATAGAAACACCTAAATTCCAAATTATGGGTTTTGCATTGAGTTTATTGATAGTAATCAATGCATAATAATGTTCCAAAAGTATACTATGAGAATCAATTCTCTAGAAAAATAACGAAAAAAGTTACAGGCAAGACAAACTTCAAATCGCTCTCCTGTAAAGTAAGGATTTTGCAGAAGTAACTCTATTCTGCGTATAGGTCGATTTATTTTTTAGGTCGATGTATAATGGTCAAACTATGTCACCCCGTCCTTACGAACAAGGGTATTTCTGATATCCGTAGGTACAAAGATATGCTACAGATAATTTTTTTTAATTTCAATGTAGTTTACTGTCTCACTTTCTTTATTAATTACTTACTCTAACTTTCAAGATGTTTATTGTAAATTTTAATTCATAATTTTGTAGTTGCTTAATATTTTTATTTTTTGTAAATAAGAAAAAATTTGCCACTAGTTTAGACTTTAGCTTATACCAAAATATAGTTCGTTATTATAAATTAATAATATTTTTGAGCTGCCGTTAATTTTTAAAGATAGTTTTAAAATGTACTCAAAAACAAATAACCCTTTTTTATATGTAAATAGTTAACTTTAATAGCTGTGATATCCCGACTATTGAATCGAAAAAATGCACTTAATTTTTTTGAAATTTGTAATTACTTAGAAAGTTAACTGAAAAATTTAACGACGACGTTGTTTAACTATTACTTCCTGACTAGTCTATAAGGATTTAATTGGTAACATTATCGTACTATATGATATAAGTAAGTAAATATAAAACCTGGATTGTATTTATTGTATGTATTTTTAAACATATTTTCGAAATACTATGTAAATGTAGTTTAGAGATTTCTTTCGCCTTTAAAAGTTATTGTGTTTGTTAATTTTTAGGGATGACAAGGAAAATAAATAAATTAATGAAAAAACTGATTGTGTTATTTTTGAAACTTCAAAATTAAAGAGAGTCGAGACAATAGAAAACCGTTAATTTCTAAAATGAATTAGTTTAATAGGTACTATTATGGATATCAGCAACGTTTTAGAAACATTAAAATATATTTATTTATATATTTCATTGGTGAAAACAATGACATTTTATGGTGAAAACATGTCAAGGGTGAAAAGGATAGAAAAGGTTCCGTAAAAGGCCATGTGTTCTAGATATCTAATATTCCTATGGAACAATGAAAATGGAGTTTTAAACAAACATAGTTCTAGCAATTCACAAGAATCCATTTTACAATGTATTAAAAAATTACTTACTCCAATTATGTCCTTGTAGAAATTACAGAATTCGTAATTAGGTGCTTATTTTCTGCCGTCAAGAAGGAATGTCGCCGATATTAGCTTGAAGGCCCTATTATATTATTTTCTCTCTGACAAGTTTCATAATATGCGATTTAATATTAACATTATTATCGGAGTGTTGGGGTTATAACAACTATATTATCTTTAAATATGTAAAAGGAAAATGTCCAAACACTGACTGACTGACTGATCAAACCACTGGAGGGATTGGCCTGAAAGGCATACAGATAGCTATTACGACTAGGGTTGCCAGATTTTTTTTCAGCCTATAAGGGACAAATGGTTAAATGGGCAAAAAAATACGGGATTTCAGTTTTTTACCCGGGACAAATAAAAATTACAAATTGTTTATTATAACTGACAAATTATTTTTTATATTTTTCCGAGGATCGAGTGAGTTTTAACATTGTCATTCTGACACTAACACTGTCATTGGTCGATGCGAGCTGCGAGTGCAAGTTAGTAGCGAGACGAGTACGTTTTACGAACGTTGCGTGTGTGAATACGTAGATCGATTTCATAGTGAAAAACGACGTACGGTTCAAATACGGGACAGAGTCAGTCCCGCCGGGACATTTTAAACTATGCTTAAAATACGGGATGTCCCGGGAAATACGGGACGTCTGGCAACCCTAATTACGACGTAGGCATCCGCTAAGAAAGGATTTTTCAAAACTCAACCCCTAAGGGAATGAAATAGGGAATCAAAAAATCGAACTTAACTCGACATAAGCACAGTAAGGAAATGGGATATAAGCCCACTAATGCTACCGCGGTTAACTGCGCTTCTGCAAGTCGGGAACTAACTCATGCAGTTTGAATTTAACCGAGTTTAGTTTCCCATGCGAACTAGAACTTTTGTCTGATGTGGAATATAACCTATTATAGTTTGTTAAGGCGAGGGACGAACTAGTTGAGAAACACTTCAGGTTTTAGAAGCCTTCGGGACGAGCCCAATGGGTGTTGCGTGGGTTAAGTCCACACGGACGAAGTAGGTAGTTTCCGGTATGAAAAATCTATAGCCTATGTCATTCTCCAGGTCCTTAACATCATCTATAGCTAGTCTAAGGTACATCTAAGCCATTGCTCTGTTGCTGCGTGATTGAAGGACAAACTAACAAACAAACACTTTCGCATAAGTAGGTAAGGCAATTTCTTTAAAGATCTCCTGCTTTCCGATCGCACGAATTTCCGCTTTATTGAGTCCACTACTTCTCAGTGGGGTTAGTATAAGATTTAATTCGATTGATCGCATTCGTATACTGTGACATTAGCGTCAAAGTAAAATGAACCATATGTAAATCGGATTAGAGCTCAATTTCGTATATGAATTTTTATATTTTAACGTACGGATACGCTCCAAACTAAAATCTGTTGTACTGAATTTGTGGCTTTAAATCAATACTCCTAAGGTTCATTTTACTTTGACGCTAATGTCATAGTATACGAATACGATCAATCGTGTTAAATCTTATACTAACTCCACAGATCAAGCATTTCGTAGAGGGCACTATTGAACTATGCAAAACTTCAGTAATCCAAGTATGTCATAAGCGTGAAATGATCTAACTAAGTTCGTCTCGGTCAACCGCATCTTTCCTCGGAACTTGCAGTTCTCTCAACCACGTTGAGTTTCTTGTACTAGTTACAGACAACCAGTTCCTTAGTAACTTGGTAGCAACGTGAGCATTCTAATTTAGAGTTAAGACTGGGAGGTCTCGGGTTCGATTCCCGGCGGGGGCAATTTGGGAATTTATAATTTCTGAATTGTCTCTGGTCTGGTCTGGTCTAAGCTTTGGCCATGGCTAACCACCGTCGAAGACGTGCCGCCAAGCGATTTAGCGTTGCGGCACGATGGCATGTAGAAATAGATTAGGGTTGAATGTAAACTGCGATACTCCTTCCAAGTTAGCCCGCTACCATCTTAGAATGCATCGTCACTTACCATCAGGTGAGATCGCAGTCAAGGACTATCTTGTCATCGAATAAAAAAATGTACGAGTACTTAGTGGGTAGGCATCGACTTTATGAACCAGTTATGAACCTCAATAGCCCAACGGTTAAAAGTAAACTGAAATAAAAGATCGACGGCTCGATTCCACCGATTGCAATCCACCAAACCAAAAATCCTAGGGGAACTGTTTGATTTATTGAAATAAAAAGTAGCCTATGTCATTTTCCAGGTCCTCAAACTTTCAATATGTTCTATGGTCCAATGTCAAAAATAACATCGATTCGTAGGTCTGTTGCAGCGTGATTGAAGGATAAACCAACACACTTGCACATTAATATGATTATATTATATACTTTCCCGCGACTTCGTCCACGTGGAAAAAGTTTAGAGTGATTTGCTACTATCCGCGAAAAGTTATGTTCTCTCTTCGATAATATTTAGTAGATCTTCACTAAAATTGAACAAGATACAGTGCAACCTTAATATAACGTACCTCAATATAACGACTTCCTCGATTTAACAAATTTTTCGTAATCCCCTTGAATTGTCCATAAGAGTCAATATAAAATATACCTTTACATTGCGAACATTCTTTGCGTACAACCTCTTAATAACGAATTTTCAACTATCAAGAAAAAGTATTCATACCTCTAATTAACGAATTTTGCCAACCCAAAACCTTTATATAAAGTTTCCACCAATAATATAACTCTTAATCTTATAATGTGATTCATGTCTGGACATGTTTCGACACGCTTTTGTTTGTAAAGTAATCATTGTTGTTTTGATAGAAAGTAATTTAAACACCTCTGCTCGTCACTATTGTTAAAGATTTAAGTTATATGGCTTTACCTCTTTATAACGAATTTTAGACCAATCTAACCTCAACATAACAAACCTCAGTTCAACGAATTACTTGATATTACGAATATTTTCTTGTTCCCCTCAGATTTGTTATATCGAGGTTGCACTGTATTACTAATAGTACACAATTTATAATAAAAAAAGAATTATCAAATTCAGTTTAGATTTGACGAAGTTATGGTGCAAAATCAACAAAAACTTTCATCCCCTATCCCGGATAAACCTTATTGTTTATCAGGATAAAAAGTATTTTATATATTGACCCGGAGTAGCAGCTACCACTGCACCAAAAATTCAAACCCGATCAGTAGTTTTTGCGTGATGCGCGCACATACAGACAGACAGACAGTCAAAAAATACAAAAAAAATTGTTTTGGGCTCATATCGATAATAAAGAACAAAATATATTTAATGTACAGAATTCGTCCCGCTACAGTTTTATTATAAGTACCTATAGACTATAGATATAGATTTCCTTTTCCAAAAATGTGTAGGTATATTGTCTGCTTTCAATCTTTGAAATACGCTTGAAAAATCAACATTCCCGGGATATAACAGGTTTTTAAAGCGACCCAAATGTTTTGTAAGCTATTGAACGGTTTCCGAGACAAACAACGGAATTAGCCGACCTATAAAATGTTTACTCGGCTTTTTTTGCAAACAGTAGGTAATTCCTTTCTTTTATGGATCTTTGTATTTTTCTTTTATTGAGACACATTATATTTCTACTACAGAACCTATAGATAGTAAAAAGTACTTAGTACTTACTCTCCAGGTCCTCAACTCAACTTTTGCTGCGATGTACATATTCAAATACTAGCTTCTGCCCGCGACTTGGTCACACGTGGACTTAGAGTAGCTTTTTAAAATCGCTCAGGAGCCTATTTCTCCGCGATAAAAGATTTCCTATATCACTCTCCAAGTTCTTAACTATATCCACGCAAAAATCACGTTAATCCATTACTATATTCGTGATTAAAGGATAAACCAGCTGAACAACAAAAATCACACTTTAGACCTTATAATGGACATTTAAGACACGAGATCTCTAATCACGCCCCGGTACTAAGCCACCCTTTATCGGCCGACTCGACCTCGGGGGTAATTATTTTCGGTCATAAACAAGTAGCAGGCGACCTCTAAACATTGTTCCCAACTTTTGTTTCACTACACGTCTGTGGGTTATGTAGTCGTTGGACATAAAGTTATTTTTACGAGGGTCATCCTCTTTATTGCAGCGATAAAGGGCGGCGTTTGTTGCAATTTAAATTTTATTTTCTTCATAAAATAAAGCATAAACTATTGCACGATCATCTCTTTTTCAATGGTTTTGTGGGTTTGCATGGCTTTAGCATTCTTCTTCTTATACTCCAAGATTTAGGCATTTCACACCTCTTAGCGCTTTAAAGCGGAATTATTCCAATTTTGCTTTCATCTTAAAACAAAACTGAAATAGGTATACTGCTTTAAACGTTGGTAGTTGGTATAGGCCGTGATTATCTTTAAGAGGAAAGCAGGCCAGATCAGCCAACGCATATTGTTTTAGTCACTTAGAATGTTTCCAGTCCCAACATACCAAATTGGAGTAAACATTACTCTAAAATCCGTTACAAGTTAAACCGGCTTACAACCGCAGTGTTATCTTTCCCATCGCTGATCCCTCGATAATCCACGGTTTCGAGAGCTAATTCTCTAAAGCCACTTCACTGATATAACAATTATAATCTCTTTGTAAATATAACTAAACTTTGTAGCTAGTAGGCACTCTGTTTATATGCTTACAAGTACTTATTGTAACAGATAGTGTCTATGTGTTAGTAGATTTATTTATTTATTAAAATTTTACAAGAAAACCTAAACTAATCTAATTCAAAAAATAAAAATAAAAATAAAAAATAAAAATATAAGTTTATAAACAACTAGAAGCCCGCTCCGACTTCGTCCGGGTTGAAAAATTAAATATTTGTTTTTACGGAACTGATTGCACAGAGCTTCTAATAGGAGACGATTGTAAATAAGATCACCACAGGAACCACTGGAACTTCCCGCACCGAAACCCGCCACCGTGCACCGCCGCGCTGGCCGGCACCATTTTATTATTTTGCCGCGCGAAAATATTCATTTTCCTATAACTCCTAAGATATTAATTTAAATTGTAAAGTGCAAAGCGCAAATATGTTCTAAATTAAATACTTAAGATAATAAACATATTTATTTAGATATAGATTGACATCACATCGGTTAAAAAAGCTTCGAAAATAATTCATTATTTTTAACCAAAATTTGAAAGGTAGAAATGGTTACTGTAAGTTATTCTTGGAAGATAGACATATTCTGTCGCGAACTTTTTTTTAGAACTCTTTGAGAGAAACATTTCACCCATACATAATTTTCATCCAAAAACTGTATGACCCAGCGCACGCCTTGAAAACGTTTAAGAGTCAAAAAAATTTCCGACCTCCTTAACAAATTTGCACATAAAATCTAGCCATAATACATTTATCTGCATAAAATATAGCCTATAACCATCTGGAATAATGGACCTTTCAAATGGTGAAAGAATTTTTGAAGTAGGTGCGGTGGTTCCAAAGTTTGCTCCGGACATACAAACTCACAAAATTAGCGCTCTCTCTTTATATAATAGTATAGATAAGGTAATAGTAATGTAAGGCAAAGTAATCATGATCACAGTTAAAAAAAAGAACCTGTTTCATGACAAACTAAAAAGGGAAAGGCTAAAAAAAAAAAAGAAGGCCATGTTGAGCTATATAAAGTCTGCGATAACCATGTCGGAGGATTATCAGCGGAACATACAATTAAAAAAAAAAAAAAAAACTAATCTAATTACTATATAAATCATGCCCGCGTGGAATGGTGCCAAGAATATTGGCTGCATCGCCGTGCTGGACAGCCAGGCTGATCCGATTCCGTTATGCATAAAATGAGCCAACCATTCTGTCACCAGTATGGCTCAGACGAGGCAAGTAACCGCGGTGAAATGTTCCTGTTGTTTATACTCGTAATGTTATGATAAACATTAAGGGTGGAATCACATTTGTGCGCATCAATTCGCATTTAGCTGGATAGTTTCGGTCTAAAATAAAACTGAGTACACCTATATTCTATCCAATTTTTGCTTATTACCATCACGTATGTGTGAGTGAAACAAAACATCGCCGTTTGTGGTTTATTCGATTATCAACTATTCACTATCCAATTATATGGTCCAATGTAAAATAGCATATTCCTTGTCAAACAAGACGTGTCGTACTACAGACTTAATTTTGTCGTATAATTTATTTATTATATCACTTGGAATTTTAGTGACAAAATACGTAGACAGTCTTACTTCCATGGTTTATGAAATACGCCCTAAGTGCCGATTTTTCTTTAAAATTTTGTGTTCGGCATTTAATTTCGCCAACTCCGTTACCGGATAAATGTAAATATAGTATGATGAATTTTAGAATCCGCAGCGACTGAAATCGGTTTACAGCGTGGACGGTGTAACGTCGTTTCTGCTTATCCATGGTAATCCCTGGTTTGGAGCTTCATTAATCTTTTAACGTTACTTTGATATTCATTGGAGGTTAACTAGTTAGATCTTCGATTATTTTTTTGTAGAAGTTATTACGCTGTATGCGCTGGCTGTATGTGGTCCCTTCTATTATTATAAAATAATTCGAAAGTGTAGTTAATTATTGTTAGTTTGTCAATAAAGCAACAGATCGATGTTATGTTTTGCATGGCTATAGTTCAGGGTCTGAACGCGACGTAAATACGATGCGCACATAGATAAAAGTTTTATCTAAAAACATTATAAACAAATTGTTCTCCAGAGCAGAACCATTTTAAGGGTTGGTACTTGATACAATCTCTGTTTAGAGGTCCTAGTTGTTACATTAATATAGAGTACCAGAGTAGCATCTATGTACATTAAAATTGTACACATAGCTCAGGTATAAAGTGGAATTCCTAATGATGTTTGTGAGGATTAAACAAGAGTTACTAAACTACCTATTCCGTTGGCCACAACTCCGCCTCAAGGGGGTTGCTTAATTTAGCAAAATAGAGCTGCAACATGATACTAAGTATGATAAGCGTTTAGTGGACGGTTAAATTTAATATTTAAATGAAATAGTGTGGTCAAAGTACACAGTCATTTTGTGTAGGTTGAACAGAAGTTAAATGTTCCGAATGATTATACTACCTATTCACTTCTAGTTGGCTAATAGTTCCTGTCACGCCTCATGTCACACCCGTTTTATACAGTGTGTGATTCTCTGAAAATGATTGCATCATTGTAACTATTGCAATGACCTCTGATTGGCTGGCACCCTCCCGCTATTGGTTAAAATGCATTGATGCAGCAAGAACGCCTTAAATTCAGCCAATCGGAGGCCATGGCGATCGTTACACTGATGCGATTAATTTTAGAGAATCGACGTGCAGATAGCAATGTATTGCTCGCGAATGTCACTACCGAGTTTTCCAAAATTCTGTTATTATTATGTTTTAAAATTTTTTTGTTAAATCTATATTTGTTGCAGCTTTTACAGAATCCTGCAGGAATTGTAAGGTTCTGACAGACAGACAGAGAAGTGCAAATTCACCCAAGTAGACTCGCAGAGCTCGATTTGCTCGTTCAATTAAATAGCAGCTGTGCTTTTATTATAGTTCTTGCAATTCACGAGGGGCAAATGCACATTGCGTAAGTGTGCGTGCCTGTCAGGAGCCTAGGGGGGAGCGGTCAGGCGCGAGCAAGCTCTCGCTCACCCTTATACAGATACGACACACACACAAGCATGAACCACGCGCCCTCGTGAATTGCAAGAGCTATAAAAAAAGATATGATCCTACATTTGACAACACGAAACCTAAGCACCAGAAAATCCAAATGGATAATACGAAGGCATTATAGGAGCTTCCCTTTTCAAGTAGGCCGAATGCCGTTAAAGCTTTCGCCAGTTGTAATCCTTTACCTGACGGAAGCAATGCTCGCTTCGTCGAATGGAAGATTTCCTTTTTCCTTCGCTCATTTTGGAGTAGTAAGGTGGAATGTTTTATTTACTGTCTTTGTTTATTTGCATCTCTCTGGTGTATATTCATTAATTCATCTCGACCCTTTGCCGGCCCTCTACTAGATACAAATTTCCTAAGTGTGAAGTGTCTAGGGGAAAATTTTTACTACGAAGCTTAATATTTCCCAAACAGACCCCTAAACCGAAAAAATTTTCATAACATACCTCCAATATTTTTAAACGACCTTTACAACGATACCCCACATAACGGGGAAAAATATCACCCCTTTTAGTGTATCTGCTGGTCCCCAAAATAATAGTTTTTTCAAGATTTTAATGTATAACTTTTTCGGAGTAGATAATAATATTAGTACGAGTAAGAATTATTCGGTTTGTGTACAGCAGCAGCAGTCTATAGTTCTAGCTCACTAACTAGATGGCGCTGTATTAATTTAACTCGCGTTAAAATTAGAATGTTCTGAGAAATAATATATCCGTACACAACAATATTGAGTTAGACAGACGGACGGTGAATCCTATAAGGGTCCCGTTGTTATATTTTTGGAAAGTGTATTTATGTTTTAAATACATTATTATAATTGTAAATTAACTTAGTAAACCAGGGTCGATAATTTTTAAAACCAAAAAAAATAGTAGTAGGATGAAACCTATTAGAAAAGGAGGGGAATATTATAAAAATGAAAGGAAAAATAATTTACGGGCGATCTGAGGTCGGGAAGGGGATGGGGGTGAGTTTTTAAGGGTAAAAAACGGTTTTTCTCGATTTCTGGCAAAACTAAAAGTCCTATCGAAAAAAATCAAATGGCAAAGTTGTAGGTAATAAAAAGATCTAAAACTTTTGTATTTACACTTTTTTCACATAACCTCAAAATTTATGTGAAAAATTCAAAAAACCAAGTTTTTGGTTTTTTATTTTTATCTTTTACAAATTTTTTTTTTTAACGAAATTTGGTGAAAACTTACCTTTTTATGTCCCAAATACGCTGTAATTTATTTAATTAAAAATATTTATTTTTTCACCTTATTTTGAATTAATATCGAAAAAACACCCCAATTTTCAATCGAAAAGTCACCCGTCAAAATATCAGCTTTTTTCAAAAAGTTGGTATGTTTTCTGTTCGTTGAAATCTCTACTTTCCGATGGTGAAAAAAAAAAATATATGTTACTACAGTAAATCTTCTCAGAAAATAATTTCAATCTTTATTTAGGTTATGTTACGTTAAGCATACTATTTTTTAAAGAAAATATTACGATTTTAATGTTTGAGTTGATTTTCTTGAAGATAATTGTGACAAGTTTACTTAAAAAAATAAAACAAAAATTTTTATCTGTATCAATCAACTCAAAAAACCTAAACCTATTAGAAAACTAATAGGTTTCATCCTACTACTATTTTTTTTCACTTTTTATTATTTTTAAAGGCTTCTACCCTGGTCTATAGACTTTAGAGAGTGATTTAAAGAACTGTGTAGAGGTGAGAACGGAGACGGCAGACGTCGCGACGCATATTACTTTCTCCGTCCATTAACAGTGGTCTTAAAATGACAGCACTGAGAATATGCAAAGACGTTGCTACGGCTGGATTTAAATTTCTAGCACTGAATACATTAGTACTTACAGTATTTCAGTTAAAATAAAATTTAAAAGAAAATCATAAGACGACCTACGAATAGAGCATTTTATTTAAGTCTTTCTCGACGAAAGACTTAAATAATGCTCTAGTTGTTGTTGTTGTTACCTATTGTAAATTTTTTTTTTAAAAGAGCAACCGCCGAGTTTATTGCTGGCTCTTCTCGGCAGAAACGGCATTCCGAACCAGTGGTAGATTCATTGACGATTCAAAAGCACTTGTAAAAGTTTATTTGAATAAAAAATATTTCTATTCTATGTGTGTATACGATAAGTATACGGTCCTCAATCGGTGAATTGCACTGAAAAGGCCTTATTTCAGACACAAAGCGGTGCGAAATGAACTGTACCTTTTTAGGAGCCTTCAATGGACGAGGACAAAATGAACGGTAGTGAATGACGGCGGAGAGTCGACGGTGCGCGGGGCGCTTTGTTGGGTATAAGCAGCACTTTACATTCTGAATTCAAAGACCTCCCTGGCGTAGTGGAAAGGGTTGTGGTCTTAAAACTGGTAGGTCTCGGGTTCGATTACCAGCGGGGGCAATTTGGGAATTTATAATTTCTGAATTGTCTCTGGTCTGGTCTGGTGGGAGGTGGGAGGCTTCGGCCATGGCTAGTTACCACTCTACCGTCAAAGACGTGCCACTAAGCCATTGAGCATTCCGGCACGACAACGATTTTTAAACTTCTACCTATATAAATACTTACGCTATTATATAATAATAGGGTAAGGATGCCGAATATGAGATAGTTGCCAAATATGAGACAAGTCAGGAATCCAAGTGAGGAGTA